>CP025652.1:9730133-9822486 GCA_003576665.1 Ipomoea trifida | reverse complement strand
TATTATTATTATTATTATTATTATTATTATTATTATTATTATTATTATTATTATTATTATTTGTCAATTAATTAATATATATGGACAATTAATTAATAAATTAATAAAATAAATAATTTTACTAAAATGCCACTAAGTTTGGGCGGGAAAAATTGGGAGGAGGATATTATTTTTATATATAGTATAGATTAGCCTTGTAGGTCAATGCATAATCATGTTCCAAAATCAAATTCATTACACAACATCTTTGCAACACTCTAGCATTAATTCATGGAATATAATATTACTACATTCCAGACTTATTAATTCAGACTACCCGAATTAATTAATTCCATCATGAATAATTGTTGATGCTTTTGCAGTGAGCAATTGCTGCCTCAATGGGACCATCAAGGTCTGAAGTGAAACTGCAGCTCCTCTTGTGGAAGTTGAGCTCATGAAAATCCCTTGAACTGAACGAAATGGATGAGACGGAGGAGGAGGAGAAAGATGAAGATAAAGAGGAAAAGGAACGCCCTTTGAATTCTGCAGATGAGAATGAGAGTGATGGCCTTCTGTGATAACTCCTCATCACCACTTTATCCTTAATCCCCACCCTGTTAATTGGATTGTAGTCCGGAGCCATTGCAGAAGAAAGATCTATACAGGCAGACTTTCTGAAAAATGATCTGAGACTACAAACCCTTGAAGCCTTTCCCCTGTTACCGATCAACGATTTCTTGAACAGTCTGAGCTTACTGATGAGCCAAGAATGTTTCTTCTCTTGATGCTTAATAATGGAAGTGCTCAAACAAGTGGTCCTTTTAAAGTTTTCAGCAGGGGTGAGTGAAAAGCTCAGTCTGAACGGCTCTACTGGAGTAACACTAGTACTGTTTTCCCAAGGTGTAGGTGAAGAGCTTGCAAATTCCATAATGATGAACTCATCATCATCATCATCTTCCTCAACAATGGAGTGATCTACTTTTGGGGTGGTTTTGAGGAGGTTTTGGACGGTTTGAAGGCGTGGAGGGAGGAGAAGAGGGAGGAGTTTCCCTTTGTAGAAGAGATCATCTGCTGGGAGCATAGTGAGCTCTTTGTTGTCATTCAAAGAAGAAGGCATCTGGAACTCAAAGTCTGTGCTTTGTGGAGAAAATGAGTTCACTTCTATATCTATGTACTCATCATCATCCTCTGCTGCATTAACATGATTATTTCTGGCTGTTGAAGTCTGACCAGAAAAATGAAAATTTCTCTGCATGGAGATGTTTGTGGGGAGAAATAATGGCCTCTGCATGGTGATCATGCTGTTTATGGGGAGAAATGGCTTCTGCATGCAGATATTCATGGGGAGAACTGACTTCTGCATGCAGCTGATGATGATGTATATGTTTATGGGGGAAAGCTGAATATATAATTAATGTTGTTTTGAGGAGAAAAAGAGCAACCTTTTATAGATGCAAAAGTTGCATTTTAATGCCCGCGGGACTTAGTTCAATGGTTCAAGAGTTACATTGAAAGTCTTGCTCTAGTGAAAAATTATTGATGAGAGGTGATGAAAATTCATTGTACACTGAGTATACAGGCAGGGGTGGAAATTGAGGATTTGATTGATTGGACATTCGGGATTTACCTTCTTGTGTTCCTTTGCTGGTTGGGATTGCAAGACGAGGTTAACCCAGTGCACACCCTCAGACATTGGCTATGGATTTTTCTCGTCACAAAAAAAAAAATAAAAAAATGACATCTTAATTTAATGATGGTTAACTTTAATAATACACAACACTATTATACTTGGAAGATTCCAGATGGCATTAACTTTTTTTATATATATAGAAATGATGAACACGTTTAGTATGTTTTTTTTCTTTATATTTATAGAGTGCACAATGAACATGCCCCGCAATGGTTCTAAAAGTAAACAAAGGCCAATGCAACTATGCAAGTTAGTAAAGCTTAGCTTCAAGCTGTAGGGAATATAAAGTTGCTTTTCTTGGAAGAATTTTACAATGCTGAAATTAGATTAGTACAAAAGCAAATTCAATCATGCAAGAGCGAGTATGTCCCTCTCCCAGCCCCACTGTTTTCCAACAAGTTTCTCATGTTATTCTTTTCAAGATAATTCGATATGAATGTGTACATAGATGTAGCACCAATACAACTCGATCTGATCTTAATTCATATGAGTTAATTAAGATAAATTGATGCTCCCACCCTACTCTTTTCCAACAAGTTTCTCATGTTATTTTTGTCAAGATATTTTGATATGAAAGTGTACATAGATCGAGCACCAATATAACTCTTAGTTCATATGAGTTGGTTAAGAGAAATTGAACTTATCAATTAAGGATGTTTCTAGAAGATATTTAATGCATGTGGTGTTAATTATTATGTGAATTTTATAGATCGATTTTATTAAGTAAAGATTGTCGTAGTTGGATGCCCCTTGACCGTTAGCTCCTAACCGATGAACTTTGTAGGATAGGTGATATTGAAAAGAGAAAGAGAGAAACAAGATAGACAATAGTGGAGGAGATAATTCAGGTTTCATTCACCTTCAATACAATACATGTCAACATATATATAATACAAAATATCACGGATACAGTAATGACAGGTTTAATTGACGGGCCGTTACGTCAGTTGCACTATCAATAATGTCAATAATTATTATTTATTTATAACACTCCTTTTAGACATAATTAGTTTACCATAACCATGCCTCGTTAAAAACTCACTAGAAAAACTCAGTGGAAAAAACTTAGTCGAGAAAAGAGTACAACCATAGATCTTCAGGGTTTGAAAATATTTGATCATCGGGTCCAATAAATCAATCATATTTAGACATTGTTGCTCCCCATGAAGACAATAATCTCCCTAACCTATGCATCCCAATTTTATGAACGAACTTTACAAATGTGGATGTAGGTAGAGACTTAGTGAACAAATCTGCTAGATTGTCAATTTGTCAGTAGATTGAACCTTCTGAACATGTTCTGGAATTCATGTGGAAAAAAATTTGGGTGCACAGGTTCCCTTTAACATATCCACTACTCATCTGTGCAACACATGCTGAGTTATCCTCATACACGATTGTGGGGGTATAGCCAATATTTGTTATTCCACACGATCTTTGAATACTATGTATTAATAACCTCAACCATACACACTCTTTTGAGGTCTCATATAAAGCAATATAATGATTTCTGAGTGAATAGAGGAGGTATAATGTTTGTTTTATGGATTTTCATGAAATAGCAGTATCTCCATAAAGGAATACATATCTGATATGGGATCTAGCATTATGTGGATCAGACATATAACCAGGATATCCACTAATGTGGTATTTTGGTTTCTTTCAAATAGAAGCCCAAGATCCTTTGTACCTTTAATTTGAAGATATCTGAGGATATGTTTCACACCATTCCAATGTCTTTTGGTTGGAGCAACACTAAACCGAGCTAACATTTTTACTGAAAAGGCAATGTCAGGTCTTAGTGCAGTTGGCAAGATAAAGGAGTGCTCTTATGACACTTAAATAAGGGACTTCTAGTCCTAGAATATCCTTGTTATCCTCATTGTTTCCGTACGAGTCCTTATCAACTTCAAGTGATTGGACCACCATTGGAGTACTAAGTGGATGAGATTTATCCATATAAAATATCTCCAATAGTTCATTCGTATGTTTAGATTGGTGTATGAAAATTCCTTCAAGAAGATGCTCGATTTGCAAATCGAGACAGAACTTGGTTTTTCCCGAGCGCCTTTCACATTCAAATTCCTCCTTTAAACACAAGCATGCCCTTTTGACATCTTTGCGTGTTCCAATAATGTTTATATCATCAACATAGATGGATATTATACCAAAACCATTAGAGGATTTCTTAATGAAGGTGCAAGGATTGATATCTTTATTCTCATATCCTTGTTTTAAGATAAATGCACTCAATCTATAAAACCATATTCTTTTCGATTGTTTTAAGCTATATAATTACTTTTACGTTATATATATTTCGATCTATCTTTCCTTTCCACAAATGATTTTGAATACTCTCGGGTACTTTCATATATAAGCATCTATTGACCCAAATATGCAGTCACAACAACATCCATTAATTGCATATCTAAGTTCATTTTTACTGCACATGATATTAAATAGTGAAACGAGGTGTCATTAAGAACAAGAGGGTAAGTTTGTTCAAAATATATTCCAGATCTCTGTGAAAACCTTTGAGCTACTGATATCTTTGATTCTGAACCATTATTTACTCCTCAAATTAGTTGTCTTTGGTACAAATTGTCTATATCTTCGTGGGAATTGAGACTCGTTTGTGTGTTTTCAAATGTGTCATTGTCCACAACGAGTAGCAAATGAAGTATTTTGGAGCTTATTGGATCAATTTTGAAAGCTAAAGAACCCACTCAAGGAAGATAGGAACAGCGGAGCACGAAACGGAAGGAAATCAAACAAGGAAGCAACCACACGGCCACCCACATTAGGTAAATTTTTTTATTTAATTATTTTAAAGTCTAAAATTATTGTAAAAGTGTAAAATACAATACATATAAAATTATTTATAATTGTAATTCATTAATTTGTAATTCACTTATAAGTTATAAGTTATAACTTGAATACTTAATAAGTTAATACTTATTTACTTAATACTTAATACGTAATAGTTAATGAAGTTATAAACTAATAAACATGAAAGGAATCAACAAACTTCTAATTTCTAAATTCTAAATCATAGATTCATAGTCCATGCAAAGTGCAAACTTCAAAAATCAAGTCCAAAATAAAAATTACACACACTTCAAGTACTAAATGTCTAAATAACAATTCACAAAGTGTTCTTCAATCTTCATTCATCAAGACATCAATACATCAAATTTAACTTTCAAGGTTGTCTTCTCCATCTCCTTGTCCATATTGATCAATGACATGATTTTCATCATCTTCAAATATTAGAATACAAATTACATTTTCACAATCTACAAACTACAAAGTAGTGAAGTACAAACTACAAAGTACAAAGACTACAAACTAATGAACTTCAAAGAGCAAAGGCACCAATGCACAACAATCTACAAGAAGATTAACAATATTATTTATTTATCAAGATTCAAGAGTACAACAATCTACAAGAAGACCACAAAATCACCAATACAATTTCAGATTTAAAAGAAAAAAAAACGAAAAAAAAAATTAAAATTTCGAGCGACAGCCGACAGCCTGTGGACTTACCTGACTCGATCGGCGGCGGCGACGGCGGGGAAGGTCGGAGGTGATGGCGGCTTGCGACAGTGGCGGACCCTTCGCGACGGTCGTCCTCTCCGGCTCTCCCTTCGCGATTGAAGCAGTGTCCCCTTCGGCTTTCCTCGCGTTTGGCCGATTAAAATCAAAATAAGGGTTTAGTCGCCAAAACGACGTCGTTTTGGCGACTAAACCTTAAAAAAAAAAAAAAAAAAAAAAAAAAACGGTTAATGGTTTTTGGCGTTGGCGGTCTAGGCGGCGCCGAGACCGCCCAACCGGCCTAGGCGACCGCCTAGCCGGACGGCCGCAAAGGAGGCCGATTCTAGCCTTTCTCGCGGCGGCCGTCCGGCGCCTAGGCGCGATTTTTGCAACATTGATATATATATATATATATATATATATATATATATATATATATAATAATAATAATAATAATAATAATAATAATAATAATGACAAGTTTAATTGACGGACTGTTAGGTGCATTACACTATCAATAATGTCAATAATAATTATTTATTTATAACACTCTCCCTTGGATATTATTTTACCATAATCATGCCTCGTTAAAAACTCGCTAGAAAAACTCAGTGGAAAAACCTAGTCGACAAAAGAGTACACGATATATAGGTAATGCATGTGTTGTTTCGGTTGCCTCATGGAGAAAACTATGTGGAAAAAAATTCAGTTAAGGGAAAAATAGTACAACCATAAATTTTCAGGGTTTGAAAATATTTGATCATCGAGACCAACAAATCAATCATATTTAGACATTGTTGCTCCTCCTGAAGATAATAATCTCCCTAACCTACACATCCGAATTTTATGAATGAACTTTTAAAATGTGGATGCTGGTAGAGACTTAGTAAACATATATGCTAGATTGTCATTAGATTGAACCTTCAATTCTGAACATGTTTTGGAGTTCGTGTGGAAAAATAATTTGGATGCAATATGCTTTGCAAGGTTCCATTTAACATATCCACTACCCACCTATGCAACACATGCTGTGTTATCCTCATACAGGATAGTTGGGGTATGGCCAGTATTTGTTATTCCACACGATCTCCTGATCAGAAAGCGAGAGAGAGAATACTAATGTCCATAATTATTATTTATTTACAACAATGATTTCTAATGCCTATAGCTAGCTAGTGTATGTCACGTCAATCTCTTGATCAGAAAAATAAAAATATATTTTTGAGTAACAACCATATAACCTTTGTACAAACTAATTTGAATTATTAAAATAGTTGGTGTGTTCGTGATAGTCTAAGGAGAGAATTAGAAAGTTTTATGTATATAAGGATAACTGAAAAATTATTGAAATGAGAAATCTAATGATATATATAGTATAGACAAGCAATGGTGTTTAAGGAGTGTAATAATAGCAACGGCCACTTGTACACGCAAAAGATATTATGTAACATGATAATGAGTTTTAGTGTTTTACATATTATTATTATTTTTAGGGAAAATGGTCAAATAAGCCCTCAAATTTTACCTAAAAAGTCAATTAAGCCTCTAAAATTTTTAAAGTAGCAATTAAACGCATCCACAATATATTTTGGTGCAATGAAATCCAAAACCGATTAGTAACCTGTTATCACATGTCACTAGGGTTCCGATCAACATTCCAGCCAACTCCAGCGATATTTTCGATAATAAACTGACCGGCGACCGTAGAATGGCAGTCGATCACTTTATTGACGGATATATCGTCAGAGTTGGTTAGAATATTGACCAGAACCCTAGTAGGTCACTAGGTCACTAACCGGTTGTCTTGTGTTTTACTCGACCCAAGCCTAGTCGGGAGATGGGTCCCACGGGTCAATAGAAGGTGCGCTTTGCACCCGGGACAAAACCCTCGATCACATCTGGTCGGGAAGACTGTCTTGAGCATCGAACCCAATTATTAAAGTCGAAGCATGCACAACCCGATTGCATTGTATGATCACATACATCACCTTTATGCGAATGTCAGGAATCCGGAGGCACGTGGAACCATTAGGACTGCCCTTGTTGTAACCGATGCATGGATGTCACGATACTAACATGTCGGATGCTCGACATGCATGTGTTCCTTCCAAACTTCTATATAATGTGCATTATATGCCTAATGGAGGGACTTTTGGACTTTACTATACAAGACTTAAGCTCAGGAACGTCTGACCTCATATTCGCTATGTGAGACCCTATACCATAATCGAGTGTGATACACACCAGTATTTGTCACTCTCACACACACATATGTTTGTACGTATGTATGTATGTATTAGATTGCTCTTCTTCTTTTTTTTAAAAAAATAGATTGCTCTTCTAATTAGACACACATATATACATGATCTTCTACGGACATCCTTCACCCAGAAATATATTTAAAACATTCTGAAAACTTCATATAAAAATATCTTGACAAAATTCTAGCAAAAGTTCACTCTTTCTGTTTGGCCGTTAGGCATTGAGTTCTAATTGAGATGTTAACATAAAGTGAAAAACATTTTGAAAACGAGGGTCGTGGGGTTGTGCTTCGGCAATTATATATTGTATGATATTTCCAAGAAAAGTAACATACCTTTTGCACTTTAGGAAACTTTTTCTCACTTAGCACCGCAGTTCTTATATCGGTGGACCGCGGTCCACCATGCATTGTGGACCGCGGTCCCAAAACGACGTTGTTCCAGTAAGTGGGAGACGAAGCCCGTAATTGACACTACAGTTCATTATCTCAAAAGATACTGATGCCTTACATTTGTTTTGATATTATCGAATGAAATTGTAGTTCTATCGAAATGTAACTGTAGTTGTGTTGAAATGTAACTGCAGTGTATATGAAAAGATACTGAATAACAGTTTCACATTTGTATTTTTATATTATCGAATGAAACTGTAGTTATATCAAAATGTAACTGTAGTTGTGTTGAAATGTAACTGAAGTTGTGTTGAAATGTAACTGTAGTATATATGAAATGAAAGTGAGTGGCGCGAATTCATCCGTCTGTTTTTATTAATCAAAACGACGTCGTTTTGGGACCGCGGTCCACAATGCATTGTGGACCACGGTCCACGATATAATTTGCGCTTAGCACCGGGCTATTGTTCACTCAATAAATAATTACTTTGAACGTCTTATTTTATGTGTTTGATTCAATTAGCGAGATTTAACTAAAATTATTTTTAATTTAATTTTTTATAATATTAAGTGTAGTATTAGTATACTACATTTATATATTTAGACATTACACTTAAAATAATATTAAACACAAAAAATTAAATTTAAAAATAAATAAAAAGTAATAAAGAAAATAAACAAAGAAGAAAGAGTTAGTTTGATTATTAATGAATAGTAAGTAGGATAAATAGAACAAAGGAGTATGAATTATTTAACAGAAAAACCTTAAATGTGATAATTTAGTCTATTTAAAGTGTATATATATAATATAATTTTATATTATAAGGTATTAATCTTTCATTCTACATAAGAGATCACTGTTTTAATCTTGATTTAATTCGTAGTAGTAGTAGTATTATATGGTTGTTACTCAAAAATATATTTTTATTTTTCTGATCTAGAGATTGACCTACACTAGCTAGGCATTAGAAATCTTCACTACTTAATAATCTATCCATAAAATACACATAATAATCAACACCACATGCATTAAATATTTTTGGCTAAAGTGTCATTTAGCACCATGAACTATATCCAATTATTCATGCCGCACCCTGAACTTTCATATCGTATATATTGAGCCACAAACCAAAAATAAAAATTCACCTAAAATTTTTAGCAGGTTTCCCTGTCTTCCTGCTGACATGGCATAGGTTTCCTATTAATATGGCATTTCTTTTAACCTTATATGTCCATGTAAGCATTTTCATATTAAAAATTAAAATTAAAAAACAAAAAACAAAAAAATAAGATACTAAACAAAAAGATACTAAACAAAAAATTAGTAAAAAAGATAAATTCTAAAAAAAAAATTGAAACATTGAAATTGCAAAATTGAAAAAGTATACATTATGAAAATAAAGAGAAGAAAATTCTGGTTATTTTAATATAATATTTTTTTAATTTTTAATATATAAATGCTTACATGGACAACATAAGGTTAAATGAAATGCCACATAAGTGAGAGACATGTGCCATGTCAGTAGTGGAAACCTGGAAACCTGTGCCTTGTCAGCAGGGAAACCTGAAAACCTACTAAAAGTTCTAGGTGAACTTTTATTTTGGGTTTGTGGCTCAATATATACGATATGAAAGTTCAGAGTGTGGCATGAATAATTGGATATAGTTCATGGTGCTAAATGACACTTTAGCCAATATTTTTCTTTTACCTACTTAAGCACAAAGAGTCAATACCGTCCCAGTGGACTCATACCCATGACATATGGAAGAGTCACTTCGTGCTACTAAACCACAAAGTCATTAGCTAAATATCTTCTAGAACCATCCTTAATTGATAAATTCAATTTATCTTAACCAACTCATATGAACTAAGAGTAGTTATATATGTACACTTTCATATCAAAATAACTTAACAATAACATGAGAAAGTTGTTGGAAAAGAGTAGGGTGGGAGCATCAATTTATCTTAACTAACTCATATGAATTAAGATCAGATCGAGTTATATTGGTGCTACATCTATGTACACTTTCATATCAAAATATCTTGAAAAGAATAACATGAGAAACTTGATGGAAAACAGTGGGGCTGGCCGGGAGAGGGTCATGCTCGCTTTTGCATGATTGAATTTGCTTTTAATTTGTACTAATCTAATTTCAGCATTGTAAGATTTTTCCAAGTATATTCCTTACACTTCTTGAAGCTAAGCTTTACTAACTTGCATTGGCCTTTTGTTAACTTTTAGAAACATTGTGGGGCATGTTAATTGTGCACTCTATAAATATAAAGACGATGTTACTTTATTTAGCAGAAAGAAAAAAAAAACATATTAAACGTGTTCATCATTTCTATATAAAGAAAGTTAATGTCGTTTGAGTTCTCTGAATATAATGTTCTATTACATTTAGTCCTAAACTTTTAAGTTAATCGTGGTCCTTCTGAAGGACTAGAGTTTATGACTAAACAAGCCCTAAACTTTTAAGTTAATCGTTGTCCTTCAATTTTCAAATTTTGTCCTTCCTGAAAGATTAGCTCATGCTTAAGGCATGTTGGTTAAGGATGACAAACTCTAAAGAAATATATATTGTGTATTATTAAAGTTAACCATCATTAAATTAATTAAGATGCAACTTTTTTTTTGGATGACGAGGAAAACCCGTAACCAATGTCTGAGGATGTGGAGTGGGTTAACCTTGTCTTGCGATCCTAACTGACAAAGTCGTTCAATCAATCCAGTCCTCAGTTTCCAACTACACTCCGTGCACAAGGAGTCTTCAATCACCCCAGTCCTCAGTTTCCACATCTGCTTGTACACTCTACAATGAGTCTTCGTCACCACTAATCAATAACTTTTTACTGGAGCAAGACTTTCATGATGACTCTTGAACCATTCAATTAAGCCCCGCTGCCATTAATATGTAACTTTTGCATCTATAAAAGGTTGCTCTTTTTCTCCTCGAAACAACATTATTGATTATATATTCAGCTTTCAACCCCATAAACATATACATCATCAGCTGCATGCAGAAGTCACTTCTCCCCATGAATATCTGCATGCAGAAGCCATTTCTCCCCATAAACAGCATGATCACCATGCAGAGGCCATTATTTCTCCCCACAAACATCTCCATGCAGAGAAAATTTCATTTTTCTGGTCAGACTTCAACAGCCAGAAATAATCATGTTAGTGCAGCAGAGGATGATGAGTACATAGATATAGAAGTGAACTCTTTTTCTCCAAAAACCACAGACTTTGAATTCCAGATGCCTTCTTCTTTGAATGACAAAGAGCTCACTGTGCTCCCTGCAGATGATCTCTTCTACAAAGGGAAACTCCTCCCTCTTCTCCTCCCTCCACGCCTTCAAACCGTCCAAAACCTCCTCAAAACCACCCCAACAGGGGATCACCACTCCAATATTGCTGAGGAAGATGATGAGTTCATCATTATGGAATTTGCAAGCTCTACACTACCTTGGGAAAACAGTACTAGTGGTGCTCCAGTAGAGCCATTCAGACTGAGCTTTTCACTCACCCCTGCTGAAAACTTTAAAAGGTCCACTTGTTTGAGCACTTCCATTATTAAGCATCAAGAGAAGAAACATTCTTGGCTCATCAGTAAGCTCAGACTGTTCAAGAAATCGTTGATCGGTAACAGGGGAAAGGCTTCAAGGGTTTGTAGTCTCAGATCATTTTTCAGAAAGTCTGCCTGTATAGATGTTTCTTCTGCAATGGCTCCGGACTACAATAAACACATGAAAGCAGAACAAAAGAAAACCCTATTTGGGCATGTAGGAATGTGGAGGCATCCAATTAACAGGGTGGGGATTAAGGATAAAGTGGTGATGAGGAGTTATCACAGAAGGTCATCACTCTCATTCTCATCTGCAGAATTCAAAGGGCTTTCCTTTTCCTATTCATCTTCATCTTTCTCCTCCTCCTCCTCCTCCTCCTCCATTTCGTTCAGTTCAAGGGATTTTCATGATGAGCTAAACTTCCACAAGAGAAGCTGCAGTTTCACTTCAGACATTGATGGTCCCATTGAGGCAGCAATTGCTCACTGCAAAAGCATCAACAATCATCCATGATGGAATTAATTAATTCGGGTAGTCCAAATTAATATGTCTGAATTGTAGTAATATTATATTCCGTGAATTAATGCTAGAGTGTTGCAAAGATGTTGTGTAATGAATTTGATTTTTGAACATGATTATGCATTGACCTAGACAAGGCTAATTTTTTATACAAATAAAGCCCAGCAAATCCCCAGCCAGTTGTTATGCCGTCGATCCAGGTCCACCTTGCAAGGTGTACCTGGGTCCAATACGAGGCCGTTTCATAATTTTATTTTATTATTTTTTTTAAAAATAAAAAAAGTTAACAGCGTTGACGGCTCATAATAGTAGCAGAACACAAACTCTACATTCACAGACCCTATACTCTATATTCACAATTTGAAAACTCCACATTCACACATTACAGAGTTATATGTTTAGTAACTATAATACCATTGTTATGCATTCACACATTCAAAACTCTATATTCACAGGTCCTATACTCCATGTTCACAACTGGGAACTCCACATTCACACATTACAGGACTGCAAGTTGCTAGAACTCTGTTAATTCTACTACAGATTCACACATTCATAATTCTACATTCACAAATTCTATACTCCATATTCACAATTTGAAACATCCACATTTACACATTTCAAGGCTGCTAGAATTCTGTTAACTCTACTACAAATTCACACATTTATAACTCTACATTCACAAATTCTATACTCCATATTCACAATTTAAAACCTCCACATTCACACATTTCAGGGCTATATGTTTAGTAATTTTTTTTTAAAAACAAATAGTGAAACGGCGTCGTATTGGATCCAGGTCCACCCCTACGGCTTAATTTGCCATCCCCGCAATCTACATCTACAAATTTAATAAAAGTCAATAATATTAGGCTCTTAACGGAATAAAAAAATGTTAGGTGTAATTATTTATTCAAATGAATGATTGATATTATTTCTATTTAAATATTTTAAAATCATTTTTCTCTTACCCTTAATTATTAATAACTTCTCTCATAAATAACCTTTGTTCCGTTAATTTGTTTTCGCGCCTCGATTAATGTTTGTGCAATTCCGTCCAATAGGAAATTAGCTATAAAATAAAAGATGGATGTAGAAGAAGATTACCATCTTTAAGTTTTCAAAAAAAAAAAAAAAAAAAAAAAAGATTACCATCTTTAATATTAATATAGATATACTGTGCACTACTTACCATTGAAGAAGAATACCATCTTTAATTTTTACCTAAAGTTCAAGAATTGTGTAGAAGATTTGTACGCCCAAATCTCTCCAAGAACACTCATTTTCATCTATGTATGATTCCCTTATGACTCTTTTCCGTTTATTTTCTTCCAAGTGGACCCGAGTCCATGGCATAACAACTGATATACTAGGGAATCGTTCATTCGTTGAATCGTTGTTATAGGATCGTTATACTATGGATCCTAGTCTGAAACGACGTTGTATTGTTACGAATCTCATTACAGTTTTTTTTTAAAACTAAAATATAATTGTAATTTAAACAATAACAAAATCAGTGACGAAGAAGCAAGAACAAAAAACACACACAAGTTCATCAGATCACAAAAACACACACGACAAAAAGTGAATATTTAAACAACATTGTGAAATTTGAAAAACATGGAACATAAGAGATAATACTTGACTTATATTCTGTGTATCCTAACATTCGAATGAAATACATCACAACCTGTGTTACTAATATGAATACACAGAATGATTTCATAGAATATTGACACAGAATACACATAACTCATCCTCCTAACATTCGAATGCACAAACACATCACAACATGTGTTACTAACATGAATACACAGAACGGTTGCCTAGAGTACACAGAATGTCTTCACAGAATACACATAATATTGACACAGAATACACAGAGCTCATCCTACTAAACATTCGAATGCACAAACACATCACAACCTGTGTTACTAACATGAATACACATAACGGTTGTATAGAATACACAGAATGTCTTTATAGAATACACAGAATATTGACACAAAATAGAATACACATAATATTGACACAAAATACACAGAACTCATCATCCTAACATTCGAATGCACACACACATCACAACCTGTGTTACTAACATGAATACACAGAACGGTTGCCTAGAATACATAGAATATCTTCATAGAATACACATAATATTGACAAAAAATACACAGAACTCATCCTCTTAAACATTTGAATGCACAAACACATCACAACCTGTGTTACTAACATGAATACACAGAAGTACAGAACAGTTGTCTATAATACACAGGATGTCTTCATAGAATACACAGAATATTGACACAAAATAAAATACACATAATATTGAGATAAAATACAGAGAACTCATTATCCTAACATTTTGGTACGGGGTGCACAATGGTCCACGATATAAATTGCCGTTGTTATAGATTTGGGCCGACTCCTTTCGGGCCTAATCGGAAATGGTACGCTTAGAGCAATCCATGGAAAGTTAGTTGAATTCGGTTATTATCTCAACAGTGGGCCCACTGGAGGACAGGAAGTCCGTATATTTGTAGCACATACGATCCGTACCAGTCTACAATGGGACCCACTTCGGCATATGTCATGTCGTGGCGCACAAAAAGTCGACGTCCCCACATGATTCTTGTGCACTGATTGAGTGTAGGTGTAGGTATATTTGAATGCTTATCAAGTAATGAAAACCACCCCAGCTTATAACTAGCCAGGCCTTATCTAGTGCTGTGATACTACACCTTTGTACTACTCCCTATTTTTTTTCCTCACCCCCACCCACCATACTCATTTTATATTTAACTAATTGAGTTAATTCTAGCTGTGAGCATAAATATAATATGTGCAGTCTAACTATCAGCTTAGGTTTTTAGTTGAGATGGAGCACATGCTTTAATTTGGTATCAGAGCCATGCAAAAGATCATGGGTTTGAATCTCCGCTTTACTACTAATCAAATAGTATGTAGTAAAGTTTTCATACGCAAAGTCGAGGCTGAATAGATACTACAATGTAATGACAGTTTATTTGTTATATATATATTTCCTTTTTTGTCCTCAATTTTTATCCTAAATTTATATATATTATTCTTTTTTTTTTCAAAAAAAATATATTGCTCTTTAACTTTTCACTAGGGAGGTTCTATTTGATTACACTCCTAATGCACATTTATGAGTAAAAATAAAATTAAAAAAAAATCTTATAAGAATGATTGGTAAACAATTTATCAATGGGTGAGGTCGGTG
Organism: Ipomoea trifida; assembly: GCA_003576665.1. Taxonomy (NCBI): domain Eukaryota; kingdom Viridiplantae; phylum Streptophyta; class Magnoliopsida; order Solanales; family Convolvulaceae; genus Ipomoea; species Ipomoea trifida. The sequence continues at coordinate 9,807,290 of CP025652.1, read as the reverse complement.
AGCTTTTTAAGAGAGACCGATATGCGACGAAACACTACAATATGAACGTGAGTAGGCATTAGCCAATCGATGTTTCACCACTTCATTTCACATTCAAAAAAAATACTTTATCAATTAAATTTTGACTTATTTGCTTAACTTTTCTTTATTTAATTTGATCAAATAATTAAAATAAGTATTTGGTAAGAATTTGTTTATTTACTTTCTTGAAATTTACGTTAAACATAAATAAAGCAACCAATATAGATGGAGTATATTTAATTGTAGGTTTGGCAGCTTCAGTTAAGTGTCCATTTTGTACGATTACTTGTACAAGTTTTTTCACATGGGACCCATCGGTCATGTTCTTGCACAAACTCTATGTCTGCGACAAATTAGAAGCAATTATCAAAATGCAGAATGCAAGTTTTCTGACCTGGATCTATTATTTAATTCCAATAAATAAATAATCTGTTATGAATAAAATACACCCCAAAAAAATCAATAATTAATCCCAATACTTATTTAGTATTGCGAATCATGGTGTCTGGGGGAGGAATGATCTTTTCGTGTTTAATTATTCATTCATATGATCGTATCCAAGTATATATTTAACTACTTTTATTGCATGTTTGATTCACATAATATATTTTGAGAAATACATATTCTAATTCAGAAATTAAATAGATAAGGAATAAAATATAATTTGTATTACATTTTATGGTTTCCAGAAGAAATGTACTTCAAGATTTCTATTTACTGTGTTGTGAAAATATCTTTTAGACATTCTGGAATTTGATTTGCAGCTCTGCGCGAGAGAGCTTGTATGCTATACAATTCAACATCTCTATTTTGTAAACACTAAAAATAAGCTATGAGAAAGACAAAAGTGTTGGAAATTTTTAGTAAGAATTGCATTTAAGTGATTGGTTTGTGATACAAATATATGTGGGGTTTACTTCTAAGAAGGGTCGGTCAATTTGAATTTGAGTTTTTCTAAATGACACAAAGAGATTGATAAATTGTTCACTCAAAATGAATAATGTGTGAATGATAAAATGATTCTCAAAATAAACGTATTTAAGATTGAAAAATGGAGGAGTCGTACGGTGTTTGTTAAGCACCTTCCGGTGCTTGTGCTGCAAATAAGCACCTCTCTCGAGCTTTATAATTAAGCACCTCTCCGGTGCTTTATAATTAAACACCATTTGGTGTTGTAATGGTAAGAACCCTTTGGTGTTTTACCATGCAGTAAGTACCGTTAGGTTCTTTATCGACGATACATACTTTTGAAATGTGCTTTTTAGGTTTCATCTTTCTTTTCAAAAAAAAAAAAAGTTTCATCTTTCTGTGTACCATTTTAAAATGCGTTAATTCTGATCCATAACAATTAATTTTGAATTAATTTTAATTTTAAGAATGAACTTTCGTAACCCCTTTGTTAATTCATGTGATTCTCTTATTTCTAATCTCTCTGAGATTATCTCGTTATATATATATATATCCCTCTGTAATCTGTATCTTTCAACTATCTCATTCAATACGATACATTCAGTTCTTATCGTCATAACTGTGATCTTCTCAAATGAAGTGTCACAAGTTCAAACTGTAATGAAAACATTAACTCAAAAATACTAAACTAGTCAATATTACTATGAAAAAAACCTCACAAAAGGAGGAAGCAATAGTACAATAAAAAGGGAATTGATAGAGAATCCATGGCCAAAAGATAGGCGAATGGCCCCATCTCGTAAGTCGTAATCCCGTATGTGGACGTACGTACGTCTTATTGCTTTCTTTTTTGTTTACTGCCATTTTATCATTTTAGATATATTCTCTCCCCTTTGTACCAATTTGCCACGATATCCTTACCCCACCTTAAATTCTCCAAGACTTGGAAATTCTTACATGTCTCTCAAATGCCAATTCTCATCAGGGGAAGGTCTTTTCTGAAATTCTTTAAAAAAAAAAAAATCAAAAAAATAAAAAGAGAAAAGATTAAGACCTCCTATAGCGCGCATGTATATGTACCCACTACACTCTGACACTTCTTCTCTCGCTTAAACCATTTTCATTTTTAGACTCTTTCTTGAATTATTCATCACCCCTTAGGCTTCTGAATTCTTATTCTCTTGAGTTCATACATAATTCCTAGTTGTGGAAGTGAGATTATTGGAGGCGATGGATTGGGATTGGGATTGGGAGTGGTTGAAGGAGTTCTTGAAGGGTATGATGAAGCCGGTGGCGGCGCTGGCGGTGGTGGCCATGGCGGTGGCCTTGTCCTACTTGCAGAGATTGGGGCTGGAACGAGAAATGGCGTATTCTATTTTCAGGGCTTTTCTTCAGCTCTCAATCATTGGCTTTGTTCTTCAGTTCATTTTCACCCAGGACAACGTCCTTTGGATACTTCTTGCTTATCTTTTCATGGTATGTACAGTTTCCACTTCCATCTTCAACAATAAAAAACAACTTTTTTTAAAGATAAATTTGCTTCCCTTCTCCTTTAAAAAGGAAACCATAGTGTGCACTTAGTAAACACCGCCTGACACCTAAACTAGCTAGTCTAGGTTGCTCACTTGCTCATAACTAATTGGTTCAAATGGCAGTTATTATCTAAGAATGTGCACTGGATAAACACAGTCTTGTAACTCTAGTGATCTTGTAATAACCCTAGTTGGATCACAACGAAGTAAACTAGTTTAAATTGCTCATAGCTAGTTGGTTCAAACCAAGAAGGTTAATTGGTCATTCTGATGGAAGTCGAGCTTGTAATCCTTTGACCGCCCTTTCTCCCTACTCTTTGATCAATGATTACAGTCATTTGTGATTCTATACTTGTTTGCTTGTCAGTTTCAGCATTCTTGGTGGACTATAAGCTATCTTAGCCTTATGTTCTTGATAATCATGTTATTTTTTGTCAGAACACCAGATTCTTCCTCTTGCTTTTTATGTTTATGTTTTTCTCCTTTTCCTGCATCTACCTCAGACGTTGACCTTACTAAATATATGTTTTTTTTTAATGTTCTTGAAAACCATGTTTATGTTTTTCAAAACTTGCTAGTACTTCCGTACTAAATCTTCTATGCTCGAGCAGTTATGGATGACTTGTCATTAGAAGTTATTGAGAAATATAACATAGTTTAAATCATGACCAATTAAGCCATTGAGAAATAGATGGTAGTTTAAGAAGTATTGACTAAATGATTAAGACAAATGATAGATTATTATGTCACCCCGTTTACTTGGATTAATTTATGAACGTCAGAGCTAAATTGTTTAGGCTCTATGATTAAGAACCAACAAGGCATTGAATAATTGGGGGCATTGTGTTATATTGTTTAATTTGTTATTGTGCAGGTATCAGTGGCTGGATATACAGCAGGTCAACGAGCGAAGCATGTGCCGCGAGGGAAGTATATTGCTGGGGTGTCCATCTTGGCGGGAACCGCCATGACAATGTTTTTGTTGGTGATCTTGAACGTCTTCCCTTTCACTCCCCGGTACATAATCCCGGTTGCAGGGATGATGGTTGGGAATGCCATGACTGTCACGGGTGTTACAATGAAAAAGCTTCGCGATGACATCAAAATCCAAATGGCCTTGGTATTTAAACCTGCACTCGTTTTGGCTCTGTTTGGCATATCTAGTAGCTACTAGCTTATTTTGGCCCTTTAGGTTATACTAAACAGAGCTTATAGCTTATTTGTAGCTTAAGATAAACTATAAGGTCTACCAAGCAGGGCATTTGTGTATCTTTAGGTTTCAATTTTGTTTGATTTCTGGTTCTGAAATTTCGTTTTCTGGTTTAATCAATGTTGTTGCTAGGTGGAAACCGCTTTAGCTTTAGGCGCTACGCCTAGGCAGGCGACGGTTCAGCAAGTGAAGAGGGCGCTGGTTTTAGCGCTGTCTCCTGTCCTGGACAATGCAAAGACAGTCGGGCTTATATCCCTCCCGGGCGCAATGACAGGGCTTATAATGGGAGGGGCTTCTCCGTTGGAGGCCATTCAACTTCAGATTGTTGTCATGAATATGCTTATCGGGGCTTCAACCGTCAGCAGCATTCTCTCGACTTACCTCTCTTGGCCGTCTTTCTTCACCAAAGCATATCAGCTCGAAACAAAGGTTTTTTCTTCTGATTAGCCATTCATACTTGCATAATTCGGCGAATATTGTTCGTTCTACGACGTCTTGGTGGCATTGTAAGTTGTATGATTGCCAAATGAACAATGTAGGACTTATGTTGCTATTTTTGTAGATTGATGTCACATTGTCACCCTTGTTGATTAATTAATGATTAGCAATCAAAGAACAAAGATGGGTTTGATTTCTTTTTGACAATTATATTGTTTTCAAATTACATTCACAAAAACAAATGGTTCTGACATCCTTAGAAAGGATTCAGGCCAGGGGGTTTTTACCAATAATATTCCCCATAGGATAATAGGAACAGACAACATAGACACCTTTCTGATTGTTGCAGTAAACAAAAGTACTGCAACCAACTTTCTTGGTGGATTTCCATATGAGATTAGTGTAGTGTCCGCATTCACACCCGCCCCTCTCGGGCCTGCAAACGCAGACGTTTCGCCTGTGATCGAAATGCTTTTGCTCCTGGAACCAGGTCCGGACCACATCCCGGGGGGTGGACTCTTTGTAGAGCTGCCAGAAAATGTTTTCCCCATATTTGCCATTCTTGGAGTGGATCCTATAGTTGCAGTCATTCTTTCGTTGGACCGCCCAATCGTGGGCGAACTTGGCCAGGGTGGAGTCCCATTGCAGGGGAGGGGATCCCACCTTCGCCCGGAAATCGGTTGTGAGCCCTGAGAAAGTCTTGTTGGATCCAATCATATTGGGGAACAAAAGGTTTCATCAGCATTGCAGGCAATGCTGCTGCTGTTAATAAGGGCTTCACAAGCCTCCTCTTGAGCTGGCTTCTTGGGATCCTGTGGTGGATAAGGGCGTCTGTGGAGGAGATGAATGTGATGAAGAGGAGGAAGAAGATAGACAGCAGGGTTATGCCCTTTGCCATTGTTGTTGGCTTGTTGCTCCGGAGAAATGAATATTGGGGATGAATTGATATTGGCTAGCTACTAGCATCTAAAATGAGGGGAGCCTGGAAAGAGGACCCGTGAGTGTTCATTTATTTTTATGGGTTTCATTTCATTTCATTTTCTTGTTCTTGATTGATTCACGGTTCGTCATCCATCTAACTTGACCTTTAAGGCTTTAACCATATATCTAATCTAATCTAATCTAAAAATATAATAAATGTGAATGAAGGTTATACCCCTCATTTATGTCCATTTTTTCGGTTAAGTTTTTTTTTGTACATTATGCTATAAAAGTTGTACTACATAATATTTTGGACAAATATATCCCTACCATTATAACTTCCGTTATCTTTTCCACTATTGTTACTATTCACATGCATCCTCAATATATTTTATTTATCTTCTTCAATAATAATAATAATAATATATACACATTAAATATTAGAGTTATATGTTAATTATTTTTTAAAATATAAATATCCAATTTATAAAAATATTTTACATTATTATTATTAGTATTATTATTATTATTTACCATATTAAAATTTAAATAAATTTAAAATTTTAATACAAAATACTAATATTGGGCACTTATTTTTTGCGCACCGCGCATAAGAAAAACTAGTTTATTCTATAAGGTCGGGACTTGGGGGTAAATATATACCCAGATTAACAGTTAAAATCTCATAAATTTTTGTATTAATTACATCATGTTTGGTTCATGAATGGAATTGTTGTAAATTCGGTATTCATTAACTTAGTTCTCCGAGATAATGTTAGTGTAGTTGTACGCCAACAAAAATATAGAGGAAAAGAGAGAAAAAGTAGAGTGAAGAGAAAACTGAAAATGCAGGAATTGCCTTTTCATTAATAATTATTGTTTGTATATATATACACCAGAGATAATAGTACACAAACAACATAGAAGTAGTGGAAAGTTGGATAAATGGATAATGGCCACATATAAAATAAATATTTATAAACCACCCATCCATTATCTTACCATACTCAAGCCTCGTTAAAAGCATCGCTAGAAAAACTCAGTGAAAAAATAATACACAATGTATGTGAAATCACGTGTTACACCGGTTGCCTTAAAAACTTTAGCCTAAGAAAAATCTAGTGAGAAAAAACCTAACTAAGAATAAAATAGTACAATCATAAGCCTTCAAGGTATAATCTTTAGGGTCTGTCTATTCAAGTGTGCATATATGTTGTCGCTCCCCTTGAAGACAACAACCTTCCAATCTTGCGCATCCCAATTTTATGAGCATATTTTTCAAAAGTGATGTAGGCAAGGACTTAGTGAACAAATCTTCTAGATTGACACTATAACGAACTTTTTCAAAAAGAATTTTACTACTCCTCTAAAGTTCATGTGGATAAAACAACTTAGGTTCAATGTGTTTTGTAAGGTTTTCCTTAGCATACTCACTACTCATCTATGCAACACATGCAACCTTGTCTTCATACAGGACAGTGGGATATGACGTATCAATGACCTCAGCCATATGCATTCTCGTAAGGCCTCATATAATGCAATGATCTACGAGTGATTAGACAAGGTAGCAACTAGGAATTATTTAACAGACCTCCAAGATAATGTTATACCTATTACAAAGAAAAATATAACCATATTAGAATTTGGCATTATGGAGAATAGATATTAATTATAGCATGTTTGGTTCATTGAATATGTTACGAATATAATAAAAATTCTAAGAATAGACCTATTCAATTATTTGTCTAGACCTTTTGTTTTTGTGAATGGAGTTCATAGGAGAAAGCTATTCCATTTGCAATATGAATAACCATTTCTAGGGAGCCCATGGTATTAGCTATTTCTAAGCTATCGAGAAGACGGGAATAACTTTAATATTAGAATGCCAACAATACCTTTAACACACATGGTTATATATATATATATATATATATATATATATATATATATATATATATATATGGTTGAAAAAATCGCTAGCGCCTAGGCGGGGATTAATCGGCGCCTAAGCGTCCATATATATTTTATTTTATTTTTTAAAAGTTTGTATATATATTTTTTAACTTTTAAGACTTGATACTAAAATATTAAATATTAACCTAAAAAGCATCTAGAGTTTGAACAATTTAGTGTTATTTCGCTCAAAACGATGTCATTTTGAGTGAAATAACTCATTCTAAAAAGATTGGAACAATAGCTAATCGGCTGACTAGGCGACCTAGTCGGTAGGAGGCCTAGGCGGTCAGTGCCTAGTCGGCGTAGGCGGAGCTTAAGCGGCCTAGTCGGCCGCCTAGCCGGCCAGTTACCTAGATCACTGATTATGATGATACGCTAGGCGTCCGACCAGCACCTAGGCGACGATTAATCGATGCCTAGGCGAAATTTTGTGCAACACTATATATATATATATATATATATATATATATATATATATATATATATGGTCATGTTCAGGTGTGGCCGCGACTTCCTGTTCGGCCAGTGCGGTTTACACCACTCAATGTTAAGAAATGCACCACACAAATATGCATTATTAGGTACCCATCACCAAAAACACACCACTAGGTATGAAAAAAATACACCACACAGTGTTCAGAAATGCACAACTAGAAACAGGGGAGCTATGAGGTGTTTTTATGCATTTTCATTGTGGTGCATTTTGTAACATGCATTTCTTAACAGTGGTATAAATAGCAGGGCCGTATGAGAAGGCGCGACCACATTTGAACAGACTTCTATATATATATATATATATATATATAATAAAAGACTAAAAGTGGACAACTGGCTATAACAATGGAATTAACACCCTTTTATGTACTCTGCGTATCACAAGAGCCGTTTAAACAGCGCGCGAATTTCTCAATCAACCTTCTCACGCAACCGCCAAACCAAGAATTTTGCTCAGACACCTCCGCCCCTCAGGACGATCCTCCTCCATCTCTATCCGCCACCGTCTCCGGCGTCGCAGACACAGCTCCATTTTCAACAGAAAAAGAAGAAACATTCATGACACTCTATCGTCGGATTCCAATCGTATCCCTTTTTCTTCTCCGCTGGCTTCCTGGTAATTTTTCTTAAACTGGACCTTTCTTTTTTAAAAAATAAAATTTAATTTGAATTCTAGTTGTTAATCGCGTTGATTGGCTGATATTTCGTTCAATTTATTGATTAATTACTTACAAGTTACAATTGCTGCCAAAATTTTTCTCTCGTTTTCATTTTTGAAGATTTGGTTTCTTTTTATTTTTATTATGATTGGGTTTTGTTTATGTATGTATTTTGATTTGCAGAAGTGCTAACAGCTGCAACTGTTACACTTGATTCGATTGAAATATATAACACTCATGAATTCCTGGGATTGCAACCAACGGTTTTCTTTCGGTGTAATGGGGAAAACCAGACAACTTTGCCAGATGTGAAGGAGAAAGGTGTTTTGTATAGATTTAAAGGTGAAGAGTCCTGGCAGGTGCCTTTATATTTCACTGCAACTTTATTTCTTTTCTTTTAGCAACATTGAATAAGCTTATAGTTTAGTTGAATGTAACTTGAGATTAGATGTTTTATGTGGGGAATATATGATATCACCAAAAAAAGGGAAGAAAGTTCCTTCCTAAATCATATAGTAGGACAATTGAGGAGAGATTTTGCATCATCACAAAGGATGTGATTTTTGTAGTTAGTTAGTTCAAAAGGGTTTAAAGAGAGCTGAAGTATTAGCAATACTGCATCCTTTCCATGATATGAAGGATTTGTATTATATAGGTTCAAGTTCCTAGTTAGTTGAAAGCGCATATGGTACAACATTAAATGGCAATGAGTCTTTGGCAGTTCTGTGCAGAATGAGCCTTAGTTTTGGAAGCAAGATCACAAAACCTTTCTCCTATAAGCTCACAAAACCTTTCTACTTTGTTATGCAGACCTATCTTATCCAGCTTCATTTCTCTAGAGATGACTAATGTATAAAATGATGTTACCTAAGTTGTGATAGAGTTGATTTGGTTTCATCTTAGTTGTGAAATACTTTATTTGAGGCTTCATTCTACAGTGTGATTTTCTACCTGGCGCTTATGACAATGGAGGTTGGCAATGGGGCCTAGAGGACCTAATGGTAATTGGTAACACGGGGAAGTGTTCTGTTTTGAGTGATGGGTGATGTCATTGAGTAGGTTAGTGGTTATAGGGAGAATGTAAGACTGGATAAGTGTTTCTTGAAGGCATTGGCCTTCAACTACAGTAATTGGACTAGGGAATGAGGAAGAAAGTGACATATGAATTACCCCATTGTTCTGCAAATCCGAAGTGCACTGTTTGAATTATTTGGCAAAATCTGGTAGACGGTGCCAGATGAATCTAGTTCAAAGGGAGGTCTTTCTTGGAAATGATCAAAAGAATTGTAAACAAATGAAATATTAAAATAGTGTAAAGAAAATAAAGAACCACAATGTTTTTTGACCCATTCATTATCTTCCGGAATTTCAAGTTTGATGAGGCAAAGTTGAAGACTAGTTCTGAAGGGTAATACTTTACCCTGTTGAAGACAATCTTCCATCAGTAATTCTTTGGCAGATTCTCCTTGAGGCCTAAGAAAGCTAAATGGAGTGTGAGGCACTCTCAAACTCTTTCTGATTTGGAACCACCATGAATAACAAAAAAGCAAATCCAATTATTAGTTTTTGAGGTTGGCTCACTATTTTTGTTGATGGGAGAACCATACATGATCAAGTTTTCATTTTTATTTCCGTCCTGCTAACTTCAAGAATCTTATTACTTTTAGATACTGTCCATTTGACATTTTCTCCAGTTGACAATTTTGGAAGCTAAATTTACTTTCATCCTGAACTGAATATGTGATCCTTCCACGCTCTGGAAACTGAAAGAAAGTTCATTTTTTAAATCATCCCACCAAGAATATATACTATTAACAGACTTGAATTCTCCTACGAATTTGCATTTTCTGAATGCTTGTCTGATAACTGGATTTTCATAAATAACCAAATGTGAAAATATGACACGGAAGTTCCTATCAGAGTATAATGTTGGAATTGCATTTGATGTTTCAGCCTCTTTCCGAACTCCATATGAAAAAATGCAAGAGATGTGGCTTTTATGAGGAGGGTATAATGCTGCATGATATAGATGAATGGGAGTTTTGTGCTTCTGATTTTTCAAGTGTTGATGGCAAATACATCCATTTCAAGGAGAAAGAGCTCAATGCGACGTTTTTGTGCCCGAAGTGTGTTCCTGTAGGTGGTGAGTGTTCCTCTCTCTTATCCTAATTGAATTTGTTCGCTTATTTCTTTTAACCATTCTTGTAACTTTTACCTTTATTGCCTTCTATATTCTGTAGCTCCAGATGACTCGGGTCCTCGAAATGAGAAAACAAAGAACATGGCTTTAGTGGTGGGAATCACTGCTTTGGTCTCGGTAGTTTTGGTTCTTGGTGCGGTAGCTTCATACAAGTTTTGGCAGAGAAGGAAGAGGCTACAAGAGCAAGCGCGGTTCCTGAGACTCTTCGAAGAGGACGATGAGATTGCGGATGAATTGGGCATTGGTCCTCTTACCCATGTCATTTAGAACTTCACACATGTTTTTAGATATGCATCTCATAAGCTAATAGTCAGTTTCATTTGTATAGTAAAAGGCATGTAATCTTCAATGTAGTAAAATGCGAGTGGCTAACATACTATGTGCAGTAGCATTGCAATGTAAATAGAACCAATTTACAGTAATTGTTTTGGCACAACTCAGTATAATAAAGCATATTATTTCAAACAAGTTGTCTTCTTGGTCTCTTTGACTTTTGTTTCTCTACTGATACAGTATTGTATGCCACTGGTAATTTGATTCTTCTACCTCCTTTGGCTCAAAAAGGAAAAGATAAAAACCAGAGAACTTGAGCGCAATGGCCAGTCCTTTCAGTTTCCATGTATATTTTGTTCCACATTACTTTGGGGAAAAACAAAGCCTTTGGTGTGCATGTACTCGGGCAAAAGGCGGTTGGAAGCTACTCTATCAGAGCCAGGTTTCGATCCTGGGACCTGTGGGTTATGGGCCCACCACGCTTCCGCTGCGCCACTCTGATTGTTGAATATTAAATGTGTTTATATTTTTATATTTCTAAAAGGATACTCCCAATGAATTTGGCCCCTAATTGTAGCAGGATTGGTTATAATTTTTAATGACTTAGGCCTTATTTGAAAATCACCGGATAGCTGTTGCTGACGTGTTTTATTATTATTATAAGAGAAATTCAAAATAATAAAAAGTGTAATAATTAAAGGAGAAAAGTTCGCTTTTGGTCCCTTAACTATTATACATGAATCTTATTTGGTGATTGATTATTAAAACATTTTAATTACGCGCATGATTATGTAATTTGTATTACATTTGGTTCTGCTGAATTTCCTGACCCATTATGTAATACATATTTTATATATTATTATGGTATAATTTGTTTTGAAAAAAAATGATTAAATAAATCTCTTAAGTCTAGTAAATAGTACAATTGGACTAATTTAAACTTTTCATTAAAATTCCCAAAAGTGACAAAAAAGTGTAATTAAATTCAAATAATAGGTAATCAATTGATGACTATTAACATGACCTTCATGTGACTATGACAAATTATGCTATGGACTTGCGTCCACCTTGTAAAGTGGACCTAGGTCCATGTTCACAATTTTAAAACTCTATTGACAGAGTAATTGGGCAAGCAGTACCCGACCCCGAACCACAAGCACTGACCTGAAGGCATACAAATGGTCACCCGTTACAAAAGGATGACACTTTGGAGAGGAGTTATGCCTTGTTGTTATTACCAACACTTAATACAGATAGGATTAAATGTACGTTACACAGAGAGTCGTTTGTAGTATATATAAAAGAATAGTCTGTTATAGAGGGGTGGGGGGACACTCTGTTTCTGACACACAACACTAGTGTCCTCAAACACTATTATACTACTCATTGTACTGAATTAATAATACAAACTATATTCCGGTAACATATTTACCATCATCTATATTCACAATTTTAGAATTTTATGTTTACAGTTTTAAAATTCTATATTCAGAATTTTAGAACTTTATATTCACAATTTTAAATCTCAATATACAAAATTACATTACTCAATATTCACAATTTTGTTATATAGATTCAAAAATTGTGTTATACTATTGAATATAGAGTTCTGAAATTGTACGTGAACATAGAGTTCTGTAATTGTGAATATAGAGTTCAAAAATTGGGCACATAGATTTCTGTAATTGTGAGTATAGAGTTTAAAAATTGGGAACAATAGAGTTATAAAATTATAAACATAGAGTTCTAAACTTGTGAACATTGATCAGGGTCCACCTTGCAAGGTAGACACAGGTCAATGGCATAACAATTGTGTGACTATCAGATATTCAGATGCTTACGCAACTCTTAAGTATATAATTTCTTTAAATTTTTTTTTCAATAACCGTCTTCTATAATATTAATCGAGTTTTACTGCATGGATGAGATTGTATTCCAGTAAAGGTAGTTTCTTGCGGTGAGTTTGATGCTAACGAAATGGTGCGCCGTCGCTAGCTGGCTGGGCGTAACCGGAGGAGGAGTAACGGTGGTCACAGTGCGGTCGGTGTTGGATGAAGCCATGGCCGGCGGTCGATCGATAACGAAAAGGTGACTGTTTGATCGGAAAGGAAAGGGTGGCCGGCGAGTGGGAGAAAGAAGCGGGAGACCTAACACTACTGATACCATATGAGATTGTATTCCAACAATAGACTGTTACAACCAAAACACAGAGTCCTATAGGAGAGTGAGTAGTAGACTAGGCTATCCTATAGGATACAGTTATTGACTAAAGGAGAGCCACTAGAAAGGAAAGCATACATTATAATAAAGTAATAACTATAATATAATAGTATGTCTAACAGCATGTACTCTCTATATCTAAATATACTCTGTTACACTGTAGTATCACAAAGTGACAGCAGCACCTCCACTGAAGCTCGAACCTACCCCCTTCCACATGGGGTGCAACAGAGTGCCACTAGACCACATGAGAAGTAAAAATTTTTTTTTTTAATACTACTGACTCTATTACAATGCAGTATCTGTTCATAACTACTTTCTCAACCTATTGAAGTACACACCACCTCCTGTATAAAAGGAAGGGTTTAATGCCACTGGACTACAAGATCCTTGGCTGAGAAGTAAAAGTTTGGGAATAGAATTTAGAAATAAGAGTAATATTTTCCATAATAATGAGTCATATCCACCATCAAGATAGTTATAATTGTCCATCAATGACAGTCACTGCTATTCAAAATTGAAGATGTCCATGATTGTCCCTTTTTCTTTTTCTTTTATTTATTTTATTAAAATGAACAAGTTTAATATTGTTTTGGTTTTATTGGAAAGACTTTTTATATTTATAATGGAAAATGGCAATTTTTGTCATTTAAATATATTCATATTGTAGATTCAAACAATGAATTATTACAATATTCATATTTTTCTCTTTAATTATTTATAAATGGGCAGTTTTAACCAAGCTATTAATAGAATATATTCTATCATAAAAAAAATTATATTACAAAAATTGTCAATGGTAATTAAATAATTTCACAAAAATGTTTCCTTTTTCCCATGAATGCCACATATATGACCCATTACGGTATGAACTCTTGATAGCGTTTAAAAAAGTTATTATTTTAAGCTCTCTATATCTATATCTACATCTACATCTATAATTATTATAAGAGTCGTTAGACCCTTAACTGAAACTAAAACAATGTTGATATAATAGTATGCTATAACATATTGTACTTTGTGTTCTTCTTATTGTGCAATCTCTAATTAAATTTTTAATATATCCTAATCCTTTATAATTTTACCAAATTCTTTCTGTCAAATATAATGGAAGTTTAGCGTCAAATTCTTTAGGCAATTTGTTTCTTTATTGCCATTTTCAAACAAATTGTCAATTTGTTTCTTAATAATCACAACATCTCATGTGTTAATTTTACTAACTTAAAATTGGAATATTGAAGTCTTAATAGAATTCTATAATACAATTCTGTATTGATTATTCCTACCTTAAAATTAGAATATTGAAGTTTATAGAATCCTATTAAGAATCTATACAAAATTGTATTATAGAACCCTATTAAAATTTCAATATTCTAATTTTACCAGTAACCAAGATGTTATAAATTGGATTTATTTGATAAAAAATAACATGTTTAAGAATTTAATTGTATTTTTTAAAGTTTAAGCGTGGATTTTTTATATAAAGTTTAGGGTTGAATTTGACCCTTATACGGGTTCAATTTCTATACAATTAAGCATTGTACTTGTCACTAAGATACGTGCAAGTTCATAAGATTTGTTGTAGGCAAGATCAAGGGGTGGAAATGTGGAATGAATATAATATACTTATCACCAATCACAATACTGCCCAAAATTGGAAAAGAATAAAATAAAGAGGGCAATGGAGGTTTTTTTTTTTTTTTTTTTTTTTTTAAGTACTATTAACTCTGTTACAATTTAGTATATGTTCATAACTACATTTTCAATCAAATGAAGCACAAAGAGTCAATATCGTCTTCACTGAGACTCGACAATAGAGTTAAGCAACACAACACATCGATGAACACATACCACTATTGAGAAGGAAGAGATCAGATATCAGAACCAATATAATTAGAATCAATCTTATCAACACTGTACACGTATATATGAAAACACGATATATATAAAGTGTGCGGTGCCAAATGAGAATGAATAAATTAACCTGTTGTTATATGGCCTAGCTAGAACAATATATATACATTTCAAGATCGAATATATATGGCCTAATCAATATTTTTTTGGTCTTGTGTTTGTTGTTTTTCATGTTTGTAAACAAAGAGATAATGAAAAGAAAAGTAGGGAGGAAGTTGGCAGAAGTGGACACTGCCTAATGTTGTTTTTCATGTTTGTAATAACTACTTTTAATATGTTATTATTTGAGTTAATACACCTAAAATCACTGAAATGACGATCATTTAAATTATTATATTTTCCAATTCAAGCTACTTAAAAGCTCACCATTTTAGAGATATCACATTACAAGACTACAATGATGGACTTGTTCTCTAATTTGGTCATGCTATTTAGTGAACTTACCCCATTGGAGTGAGAGGTATAACTCCAGCACACCAAACCTCTACTACCTCTTATCCAACTCTATATTGTCTCTCCAAACTTTTACAACCCGTTTGGTTCGCTGGAAAATATTTAGAGGAAATGGAATTCAAATTCCATGGAAAACAAATTACCAGGAAAATAGATTCAATTGTTTGGTTGGTGGAAAAGAAATTACTGGGAATATAAATTCCATTGTTTGGTTGGATTTGGAATGGTAAGGAATTATGAATATAAAGACCAATATGCCCTTAACAATTAATAGTGATAATAAATTATATTATTTTGATGAGGGTAAACTTGTCCAATTGCTCAATACTTTCTTCCCAAACTCTAAGGAAAACAAAATACCAACTCCTAGCAAAGAATTTGTTTTCCTCCACTTTTGGGAACTCAAGTTCCATTGGAAAACATTTTCCATCCAACCAAACAATGAAAAAGCACATTTTCCTTCACTTCATGGAAAATCTTTTCCATGGAAAAGATTTTCCATCCAACCAAACACCCCCTTAGTATTTCTTCCCATTGAGGTTTCATAGTAAAAAAAAAATCTTGTATTCCATGCATCTTAGGTGTTTGATTTTAACTTTCATCAATCTCTTAAAACATTATAGATTATTGTTCAAATTACATCACCAAGCTCACAACAATACTACACAATTCACTAATTAATTAAGTCGTTAAATGCTAAGTGATCAAAAGCACCTTTTTATTTTTAAAGATAAGTGCCAACCAATATGTAATAATTATTTACTTTAGGACAATAAATTTAGAAGATTGAACCTATATATAATGAGTGACAAATTCTTTTTAGAAAATTTTAATCTTAGTTGAGTGAGGCGGGGAAATTTTTAATCTTAATTTAAAAGATTGAACCTATAATGAGTGACTAATTAATATAATAGCACTATTATTAGTATTCTTCATGGATCAATTAGGCTCATGAACTTTTAAAAAGTGCATTTAAATACATCAACTCACGATTTTAAGGCATTCAACCCCGTTAGTCGGTTACCTCATCAGTAGGTTTTGGTAAATGCCCCGGGGCCTTCTCTGGTAAGGAATACATCTCCTGGTTGCAACCTTTTTCGATTGCCATCTGTTGGTCGCTTTCTTCGGCGAAGGTGACCTTTTCTGGTCGCCTTTTCCTGGAGAAGGCGACTTTTTGGTCCATGATTGATTTTTTTTTTTCCCAGTGAAATTTGCCGGTCAACAACGAAAAATAGCGGTCAACAGTTTAATTTTACAGGTAACCAACATGTTACGGGTAAATTTGATTTAAAAAAAAAAACATGTTTTAAGATTTAATTGTAGTTTTTTAGATTTTAAGGATCTAATTAATTTTTTATGTAAAATTTAGGGGTTTATTTGACTATTTTTCCTAAATTATAGGGTTTCTAAATTTTGATTTCAAGAAGTTAATATCTATACAATTAAGCATTGTACTTGGCACTAAAATACGTGCAAGTTCATAAGATTTGTTGCAGGCAAGATCAAGGGGCTGTGAATGAATATAATACACTTATCACCAATCACAATACTGCCCAAAATTCGAAAAGAATAACCAAAGAATAAAATAAAGAGGGCAATGGAGTTAAGCAACACAACGCATCGATGAACGCATACCATTATTGAGAAGGAAGAGATATTAGAACCAATATAATTACAATCAATTAATCTTATCAACACTATACACGTATATATGAAAACACGATATATATAAAGTGTGCGGTGCCAAATGAGAATGAATAAACCTGTTAGTTATATGGCCTAGCTAGAACAATATATATACATTTCAAGATCGAACATATATGGCCTAATCAATATTTTTTTGGTCTTGTGTTTGTTGTTTTTCATGTTTGTAAACAAAGAGATAATGAAAAGAAAAGTAGGGAGGAAGTGGACACATGGTTGCGGACAAAGGCCAGACATACCCATCCACTCCCTTCCATATTACTCCATCACCTCACTCCCCAAGCTTCCACACCGCTGTTCCCCATATTCATATGCATATGCATATACATAATATATATTGTATACTTTCATAACCCCTTGCCTTACATTTCACCGAATACCACTCTACAGTAGCATCCATAATCGCGCTTAATTCCTGTTACCACTCTATCATTACCCCCACTAGCCCACTAGGTATAGATGTATAATATACATATTAATTATAATTATTTTATATTTTCTAAATTTCAGTACTTCTTACTAAAAATAAAATAAACAAGATATTTTGATCATATCAAGTGATTAAAATTAATCACAAAGTATATTTTAGGATAATTTGAAGTATACTCTGTGCTTTACAAAGTTGTATTCTCTCTAATCCCAATATATATACTTTTAGCAAAGCACAATTTACAATTATTTTACAAATCAATCACCATTGTAAAATTTACCATATATATATGATTATATGTTATGCATCTAATCATAAATATACGTACACTTTCTATGGTAGTGATTTATTTTTGGGTGACAATGAAAGCTTATAGTCATTATTTGAGGGTGCGCACGGGATAAATCTTGTACGTTTATAATAGCTTGCAAATCACACAGGAAAGGTAAATCGCATTAGAAAAACATCGTGAAATAAGATGATCGACCAAGATGATGTTTACATGAAATCAAACTCGTGACCTTTAATTACGGGAATCATGCATATATTAACTACTTGAATATTCCTTTCGGGAGTATGCTAGTGATTTGTTGAATCTTAACATTGCATATTCTAAGGGTATATGTATCTCGAATGTTTTAAGTAATTTTCTAAAACATATTTTTGTGGTCCACCATTTCACATCAATACTCAATGTCGACACATTATTGCATGAACCATGGTCTACACAGTTGTGTGGACCAAAAATAAAAAGTACATTATTTTGGTACTGAAGGTACATTATTTTAGGGTACATTATTTGTGTCTAGTAGGTACATTATTTGATAATATTTGATATACTATCAAATAATATACCTACAGTACAAAAATAATATACATTCAGTACAAAAATAATGTACTTTTTATTTTTGGTCCACACAGCTGTGTGGACCATGGTCCATGCAATAATTATATTTGCCATCGACACCCTTCCTCGAATGCTTATAGGATTTTTTGTAGTCTACCACTCCACATCATCTAACCTTTATTACTATAGCCTATTTATTATAATTTCAACTTTTAATTTTAATTATAATTGGAGTTAATTTCAGAAATGATCCTTCAACTATTGACTTTTACCAATTTTTGTCACCGACTTTTAATTTGACCAAAGTTGGTCCTTTAACTATTAATTTTGTACCAATTTTAGTCTTTCTGTTAAATAGGTGTTAAAATTGAGGGTAAAAATGTAAAACTAAATATTTGAGCTTTTTATCAATCCCAACCTTTTCTTCTTCCATTCGTTTCTCCTCCATCATATCTCCTCTCCGTTGCTTTCTTCTCCATCTTCGTTTCTTATCAAATATTATATTTCCATCTCCGTTAATTTGCTAAATGTTCAATATATTTCAATGATGTTAATTATTGTTGATGTACATGCTAATTCACAATGTTACTGTAAATTACAACTCATCCATTACCTTGATTATCATATTTTCAACCAGGAAAATGACAAATTAAAACAGTAAAAAATTAACATAGAATAATGTATTAAAATTAACATATTATGAAGTATATATTACATTGCAGTAAACCAAAAAAAAATCAAAAATAAAATACAGGAAAAAATTTGATTACTTGAAACAATTTAACATATATAAAATGTAAAAAATAAATATATTGGCTCACATTCTTCCCTATATAATCTTGCAATGGAGGAGGGGGAACAAAGTGAAGAAATCTTAAAATATTAAATTTAAGGATAATGTAAAAATTGACTTGTTGATCGAGATAGGTAAATTGGTTTCATAAATTTAAAACAATGGGGTCATCATTAGTGGGAATGTGAAGAACTAATTAAAATTTTACATTGGCATGTTTGGTAAAATAGTTAGTTTATCAGTCAATTTTGACATATTTGATCACTATTAATTATTTGACTTGGTTAAAAAGTGTTTGGTTAGTCAGCTTTTGTAACTTCAAAATGCTAAAATTTAAAAAGTTACTTAAAACAACTTTTTTAATTAGCTTTTTGAGAAAAGAAATTATACCAAACAGCTATCAGCTAACAACTAATTAATTTAATTTACCAAACACCTTTTTACAATCAACTAATGTTATCAACTAGTTATATTCTCTAACGCAATCATATAACAATTATTTACCAAACAAGGTCATTATCACCCTTAAATTTAATGTTTAGTAAATTGATATTTAACTGAACGACCAAATTTGAAACAAAATCAATAGTCAATATACCATTTATGATCAAATTAAAAGTCAAGAATAAAAATTTAAAAATACTACCAAGTGCCAAAGACCTTGTGGTCTAGTGGCACCCGGTGTCCTGAAAAACACTCTCACATGAGTGATGGGAGTTAGTTCGAGCCTCATAATTTGAGGTAAAAATCATTGAATAATTAGTATGCTATATATAATAGACATACACTTATGGTTTTTATAAGAAAAATAATCATAAAATAGATATCCTTTAAAATAAATTAAAGATAATCTACAATAATTTATTGCTTTAACCACATATATATATTTTTTTTATTTTTCAATCCCGATATAAAAAGTAAGCAGTCGAGACGCCTGGTTTAGTAAAAAGGGCCCATGTGGTTTCTCATCATCATGTGCACTTTTAGTTAGAACATAGAAGTGAGGTTTGTAGCTTTCTATAAAACCCATACACACCCAAACTCTTTTCTTTCCCACCAATTAAGCACAATTGAAGATGGAAGAAGATCATCAAAACCCCTCTTCATCTCAGACTATAATCATAGCTGCACTCTCATCTCTTTCCCCTTCCCACCTCTCTCATCTCACCCACCACCTCTCCTCCGTCTTCCACCACCACTCCCGCCGCGTCTCCGCCCTCCTCTCCTCCCCCATCCTCTTCTCCCTCACTCTCCACCACCTCCACTCCCTCTCCCTCCACCACAAATCTCTCCTCATCTCCCGCCACCTCCTCTCCAATCTCTCCCTCCTCGCCAACTACATCCACGGCCACGGATCGCCTCAACCCCTCTCCGCCGCCGCCATGAAGCTCCGCGACCTCGACGTCCTCCTCCTGCTCCTCCTCCTCTGCGAGCTCCACCAGCACGACCCCCACGCGCTCGACTCGCCTCCGTCGCGGTGGCGCGTCGAGCTCTGCCGCCACGTCACCAAAAGCGCGTTGAGCCTCTCCAACATGGGCGTTTCCAATTGCGAAATTCTAATCAAGTACGTAGAGCTCGTGGCTAAGTGTAGGAACTTTGTTAACGCGATGGGCTGCGGCGGCGGGGACGGGAAGGACGGTGGAGATGTGGCGGCGTCGGTGGCGGCCGTGGTGGCGCTGCCGTCCGTGGAAGTGAGCGCGAGTGGGTGGGAGTGTGTGATATGTAAGGAGGAGATGAGGGAAGGGAGAGATGTTTGTGAACTGCCATGTCAGCATTTGTTTCATTGGATTTGTATATTGCCTTGGCTTAGGAAGAGGAACACGTGCCCCTGTTGCCGGTATAAGCTCCCCACCGACGACGTTTCCGGCGAGATTGAACGGTTGTGGGCGATTTTTGCTGCTAAAACCGGTGGTGCATAGCTATATATGCCACTGTGCAGTGGCAAATTAAACTAATTAATTTAGTACAAATCTTTGCTGATCTCAAAATAATTCTCAAGTGTGGACGTGTCTAGCTACTACGTACACTCCATTATAGCCATAATTGCATTTTAATTTCCCAATCCATTTTTTTTGGGTGATAAGAAGTAGATCGAGGTTTTGGCAACATAAATAATTTATATATATGGTCTGGTTCCCAGGTAGATGTGCGATCATGTACCATTAGGTATGCAAAAATGCACCACAACGTGTTCAGAAATACATTAGACTGTGTTGTATTTTTGTGATGGATTTATGCATACCTGGTGGTGTGTGACCGTACCCTGAGACATGTGGTGTATTTTTTTGGTGCATTTGTGCATTTCGCCTTGATGCATTTCTGAACACGTTATACTGCATTTATGCATACCTAATGGTGCATAACCGTACATCCGCAAGAAAAGGCGTGAGCGAATATATATATACACACACTTTGCGAAAAAAATTATTTGATATGAATATATTACTGTTAAATTACGAATTTCATCTGAAAATAGTTAAATAAGTTTAATTTTTAGATAAATTTATTTCGTAATTTGTTAACTCTTTCTTATTTGAAATCTATTTCCAGAAATAAGAATATGCATAACTCAGTGGTGCAAAAATCAGGAAAATTGTTGGGGGAAAAGAAATTGTAATTCTGTAAGAAAAAAATAAGA
The DNA here is from genome assembly GCA_003576665.1 of Ipomoea trifida. Taxonomy (NCBI): domain Eukaryota; kingdom Viridiplantae; phylum Streptophyta; class Magnoliopsida; order Solanales; family Convolvulaceae; genus Ipomoea; species Ipomoea trifida. The sequence continues at coordinate 9,785,677 of CP025652.1, read as the reverse complement.
TTGGAATTCTAATTACATTGTTTGGTAGGCAAGAATATAATGATTTAGAATTGAAAGGGCGAAAAAGTGAATAAAAATTAAAATATTCTTATTCTTATACAATTATAACAACATATTAAAGAAAAAAAATAGTAAATCACCTTAAAATTACAATTTCACAAACTATGAAATTTTAATTCTCTCTTACCAACCTATGAAATTGTAATTCAATATAATGAAATTTGATAGGAATGAAATTACAATTCCATCCTACCAAACACCCCTTAATCACCTTAAGACATACCCGGCCCATAAAATTTAATTTACCTCTGTAGCGAAGCTCTCGGGATTAGAGTTCTAACTTAAAAAAAATGAAAAAGGAAGAAAAAGAATATGCATTCCTTATTGATAACAAACGTTTTGGGTGGTTTTTGTTACTTTGCCATTAGTGGTTAAGGTTTGGCGACTTGGAGATGAGGATAAACAAAAATGAGATATTTGTGGTAGTGAGGGTAGTGACAATTACCGATGAAGTGTGGATGTCCATGCGTACAACTTATGTACATTCTCGATGAGTATGAGTGATCCAACATAATATAATAATAATAATAATAATAATAATAATAATAATAATAATTATAATAATAATAATAATAATAATAATAATAATAATAATAATTATTATTATTATTATTATTATTATTAGTTGATAAACCAAGTCTGAAGTAGTTAATGGATGAGTTGGGCAAAAATAGTGGATTAGGAAAATGGTTTTAATGTATTTTAATTTCTAAGGAGTTTGTCAATTTATTGTACTATAAATAGCTAGTGCAGTATGCGAAAGACATAAAGGAAAAATTATATTTCTTTTAATAAACAAGCTTTGCTTTCTTTTTCTAGAATTTTCTTTTTATATATTATGATATATTATATTTAATATATTTAACCTTTGGTATCAAGAGTCCGTTAATATTATTATAATATTAAACCAAGTAAAAAAGTTAGTTTTGTTTAATGGAATTAGTGGTTAGTTACTTTAGTGGTGTTTGATGTGAGTTAGTGTTTAATTTTTTTTTAAATTTTTTTTTTACCTATAGTTTGTAGTTTCTTTTGCTATAAATAGTTTGCTTGTAGTACAATACATTTTAATATCATGAGTAGTAATAAATTGTAGAGCTAAAAGGTATGATAGAAAATCAGAGTTAATTTCAACGGTGGTCTTTTGTCTTTGGTGATAATTCTAAATTTAGTTTCAGACTATTGTTTTTGCCATTTAACACACCAAATGATCCTATTTTGACACTTTTAATCTTCCGATTCCGATAAAACCATATTTTAGGAAAGGGTATTTTTGTTTCTTTAATATTTTAATTATTTTTCCCAACGAGTTAATTCCAGCGAAGGCCTCTTGTCTTTTGTGGAATTTCCAAATTTAGTCCTAAGCAATCGTTTTTACCATTTAACACCCCAAACTATCATATTTTAGACACTTTTGATCCTTTTGATGAATATTTCTAGTGAAACGCTGTTTTAGGAAAGGGTATTTTTCGATGACAAAGAATATGCTTCTTTATTTTTTTATTTTTTATTTTGCTCTACAACTATAGTAGATGATTCACAAAATCATATGGACTAAAACAATAGTGATTAGACTGAAGCCAATCGGGTGAAAACATCCTGAGCTTTCCAACTGCGTTGCAAAATGAATCCCCTCGTACCCTGAGGTCCTCACGTGCTGGTATCGCCATTGATGAAGGACAATTTGGGGCCATGCTGAAGGAGATGAAGTCAAGAGTCGGGTGAATGATATGGTGCAATCCACAACTAAAGAGACGAAAAAAATTGGCGTAGAAAATTAGAAAATAAAAAAGTTGAAAAGACGAAAATGTCATTGCCTAAAATAGGTTTCACCTGGAAAATTCATCATAATGACCAAAAGTTTCCAAAATATGACAGTTTGGGTTGTTAAATGACAAAATCGATTGTCTGAGACTAAATTTGGAATTGCGACCAAAGACAAGGGACCCCCGCTGGAATTAACTCATTGAGAAAAAAATTGAAGAGACGAAAATACATTTGCCTAAAATAGGGTTTCACTGAAAAAGTCATCGAAATGACCAAAAGTGTCCAAAATATGATAGTTTAGGGTGCTAAATGACAAAAATGATAGTATGGAGCTAAATTTGGAATTTCTACCAAAGACAAGGGACATCTGCTAGAATTAACTCTAGAAAGTCATATTGACAGGATTGTGTCAAAATCGGAACCACTAGCAGAAGAAGCTTTGAAGAGCCAAGTCACCCTTAACATGACTGGCTCTAATCAAAGAGATGAAAGGTCTTGTAGAGGTCGTGGAAGATCTAGTAGAAGACGATGTGGTAACTCCAACCAAGGAAGGGGTGGAGGTAATACCAAACAAGGTAAATTTCTATGTCATTGCTACAATTGTGGAAAATATGGACACAAGATTGTAGATTGCTGGTATAACGAGAACAATCGTGGAAATCAAGCAAACATTGCATAAAAGTCTGGTTAGAGTTCTGAAACCTTACTTTTGGCTAGTAATAGTTTTTCTACAGATGAAAATATATATGGTTTTTTTTTTATACTGGTGTAGTAGCCATATGCGTGGGAAGAAAGAATTGTTCTCCAAACTAGATGAATCAGTTTGATCTAAAGTGACATTTGACAATAAGTCAAAAGTGCCAATTTTGAAAAAAAGTAAAATCTCTATTCAATAGAAGGATGGTACTCACAATTTTATATTCAATGTTTTCTATATTCCTGAATTACACCAAAATTTGTTAAGTATGATATAAGATAAATATTACTTAGGGTTATTTCAAAAAATAAATATTACTTAGGCAGTGTTGTACCATTGCATATGCTACGGGAGTTTTGATTGCAAAGCTAAATATGTCCCAAAATCGACTATTTCCTTTGAAAATCAAGCATGCATGAACTTCTTGCTTGCTTTAATTCTGAGATCCGTGATGATAATTGGTTGTGGCATATGCTATTTGGGCATTTTATTTCTCTCGGTTAAATTATCCGTGATGATATAAGAAAAAACTTGTTTCTAATTTGCCTGTTGTGAATATATCTGATCGTATTTGTGAGATTGGTTTGATTAAGAATAAGCGTAAAGATCTATTTCCCATGGACAAGTCGAGGAGAGCCACAAAACAGTTAGAAGTTGTTCACTTAGATCTGTGTTCATGGGAGATTTCCTTACATGGAGATTGTAAGTACTTTGTTACTTTCGTTGATGATTTCAATAAGAAAATATGGGTTTACTTTATGAAGCTAAGCAAAAGTCAAATGCTTGTAATGTTTTCAAATGATTTAAGGTTTTTGTGAAAAAGTTGAGTGCTTATGAAAGGTTTTGACTTATTTGACAATTATTATCTGATTGATTTGATTAAACAATCAATATAAGTGAATTAACATTGTTCCAAAACGCTAAAATTCAAAAAGCTACTCAAAGTAACTTTTTTGATAAGCTTTTTGAGAAAGTCATTTTTGCATGTAATTAACTATCAACTAACAACTAATTTACCAAACATCTTTCTACAATCAGCTAATGCTATCTGCTAGTCAAATCAACTAACCCAATCAGCTAGCAGCTATTTACTATCAAGAGTAGCCAGCCAAGACTACCATGTTAGTTAGGCAGATTACTTGAATCAGTTAGAGAATCAGTTAGAGAATCAGTTAGAAGCTGTTAATTACTAATCTAGCTGTTAGCTTTCATTTCTCAACACTGTATATAAACCATTCTTGTTCCCTTTTCAGTTCAATATACAATTTCAGATTCCTTTTCTCTCTGTTAATCTCCCATCCAAAATCTTCACATGGTATCAGAGCCATTGTTGCTCAATAATGGCATGGACATTACCGTCAGTCAACACAACTCGGCAACAGGCAACTTCTAGCTCATTGCCTCACCCAATTGCCGTAGAAAACCTGATTCCGAACCCTATCCCAGCTTCGGCAGCTCCAATGAGCACTATGAACGCTGGAAACCCACTCCACTTTGATCCAAACGACAATACTAGCCCATATCATCTCCACGCGAACGAAAATCCGGCACTGAAATTGGTATCCTCTGCTCTAGATGGAAACAATTACCACGAGTGGGCAAGAGCGATGAAGGTGGCTCTATCCTCGAAGAACAAGTTCAGTTTTGTCAATGGGGCGATTAAAATGCCGAGCATAGATGATCCGAAATACTTTTACTGGGAGCTCTGTAACAATATGGTAGTAGCCTGGATAACCCGTGTGCTATCGTCGACGATTGCAAGAAGCGTCCTATGGATTGATACTGCGGAAGGTGTATGGTTAGATCTCAAGAAAAGATTCAGCAAACAAGATGTCTTCAGAATAGCAGAAATTCAATCAGAAATCTATCGGAGAAAGCAAGGTAATAGCAGTATAAATGAGTATTTTAGCAAATTGAAATTGCTTTGGGATGAATTGCTCATCTTGAGACCTGCACCTGCTTGTATTTACACTCAGAAATGTAAATGCAGTGAAAATTTTTTAAGCAAAGCTATGACTAATGTCGAGAATGACATGCTTTGTGCCTTTCTTATTGGCCTTGATGACAAATATAATGGAGCAAGAAATCAGATCATGTTAATGAGGCCCCTGCCAGATGTAGGAGAAGCCTACTCTATGATTTCTCAGCAGGAGAGGCAATCCTCTATGGTGTTTAACAGTCCTATGAATCAGTTTGGACACTCAATTGATGATCTGTCAGGTAGTGCAATGTTCACCAAAGGAGACAGGCATTATTCCAATAACAAACCAAAGGTGGTATGCAGTTATTGTGGTTTCACAGGGCACACGATTGAGAAATGCTACAAGAAGCATGGCTATCCCCCGGGGTGGAAACCTAGAGGAAAGAACATTGGATCAGCCAATCAAATACATGGGAATGCACAAGAAAATTGTGTTTCTGTCAACCAAGATGGGTACAATAAATACTTGGAGTTCCTTGAATATGTGCAGAAGGAAAGGAATACTCCATTGGAGATAGGATGCACTGGATCAGCACCACAGGCAAACATCATAACAACCCCTCAGACAAATGCCATTTTAGCAAACTTTGTGCCAAATGCAGAATCAGAGAAGGTAAACTCACTCTCAATTCTGTTAATGAATGCAAGAATGTGTGGATTCTTGACAGTGGTGCTACACACCATATAGTATGTGATATGAATCTCCTCACTGATCCTAAACAAGTCTATGGAAAGTATGTGGCCTTACCAAATGGAAATAAAGCTGCAATCACACACATTGGTTCTGTGTATTTGTCAAACACACTTATATTGCAGGGTGCTCTATGTGTTCCAGTGTTTCTTTATAACCTAATCTCTATAGGTGAGCTGGTTAGGTCATCAAGCTATCATGTGCTGATGCACTCTAACAAGTGTATAATACAGGATCCACACCTTGGGAGGATGATTGGTACAGCTGAACTAAAGGATGGTTTATATCAACTTGATGCTACAAAACAATCCTATTTGCATTGTATGTCTGTAGTGAATTCTGTTGCAAGTAATATCTGGCATATTAGACTAGGGCAGGCCTCTCATGCCAAGATAAAACTTCTACAGTCTTTGGATGTAAATGTAACTACTGGGAAGAATGTTATTTGTGATTGTTGCCATTTGGCCAAACAGAAAAGATTGCCTTTCCATAATAGTAAATCGTTTACTACTGATTGTTTTCATCTTGTTCACATGGATATTTGGGGGCCTTACCATGTTAAAACCTTGTCTGGACATAAGTATTTTCTCACCATTGTAGATGACTTTAGCAGGGTTACATGGGTTTACCTTATGAAGGGCAAAGATGAAGTAAGGCAACTAGTTCAAGGATTTTGTGCCATGGTTCACACTCAATTTGGGAAGAAGGTCAAATGTATTAGGTCAGACAATGGGAAGGAATTCTTAATGCCAGACTACTACTTACAACCAGGGATAGTACACCAGACCTCTTGTGTTTACACACCTCAACAAAACAGTGTAGTGGAGAGAAAACATGGCCACATTCTATCCACAGCAAGAGCTTTGAAGATTCAGGCAGGATTACCTGATTTCTTTTGGGGTGAGTGTATTTTGCATGCTATTTACATAATTAGCAAGTTACCTTCAGCAGCCTTGGACAATAAGGTACCCTATCAGATATTATTCAGCAAACTACCTCACTATGAACATTTTAAGGTCTTTGGGTGTCTCACATATGCCTCACTTCATGGTGGTCATAGAACAAAGTTCTCACCTAGAGCAAGGAGGTGCATGTTCATTGCGTACACTAGTGGGTTAAAAGGGTATAAGCTCTATGATCTCCAAACCAAAGAAGTGTTTGTCTCAAGGGATGTAGTTTTTTATGAAGATTCCTTTCCTTTTCAAGATAATAAAATGGCTGAAAAGGGGCAAACTCAGCCAATCTTGCCCTCTGAGCATGCTACTAGCACTAACTGTGAACCTACAATCACCCAACCAAGCCAAGAGCAAGCTAGTGCACCTGACACTATCTCTGAGGTACACCCACAGCCTCCACCTCCAGACCTAAGAAGGTCAACCAGACAGAGGACTGTTCCCTCTTACCTAGCAGATTATGATTGCCAAAATGGCAGAGTTTCTCCCCATAGTTTGGCCACAATACTATCTCATAGAAGGTTATCCCCAGTATACGAAGCCTATATTATGAATATCTCTTGCATCAAAGAGCCCAAGACATATAATGAGGCTATACAACAAAACTGTTGGAAGCAAGCCATGGCTAATGAAATTGAGGCATTACAGGCAAATCAAACTTGGGAACTCACTGTTCTACCCCCCACCAAACAGGCTATTGGCTGCAAATGGGTGTACAAAGTCAAATATAAATCTGATGGGAACATTGAAAGGTATAAAGCCAGATTGGAAGCAAAAGGATACACATAAACAGCTGGACTAGACTACCTTGATACCTTTAGTCCAGTAGCAAAAATCACAACCATCAGAGTTCTCTTAGCTGTTGCAGCTGCTAGAGGTTGGAACTTACGTCAATTGGATGTAAATAATGCCTTCCTACATGGAGACTTACATGAAAAAGTGTATATGACATTACCACCAGGGTTTAATGCTCCAAGATCTGATATGGTTTGCAGGTTAACTAAATCCCTCTATGGCTTAAAGCAAGCAAGCAGATAGTGGAATGCTAAGCTTACTGCAGAACTCCTCCAACTCAATTTTAAGCAAACCATTGCAGATCCCTCCTTATTTACCAGAGGTAAAGCTGATAATTTCATTGCCTTATTGGTGTATGTAGATGATGTGGTCTTGGCCAGCCCAGACAAGGCACAGATCCAAGAAATCAAGGAGCATCTGCACAAAGCCTTCCAGATCAAGGATTTAGGTCCACTCAAGTTCTTTTTAGGCCTGGAAATTGCTAGAAGTCAGAGAGGCATTTCTATTAATCAAAGGAAATATGCTCTGGAGTTGTTAGACAACACTGGTTTTATACACAGTAAACCAGTCAAATCCCCCATGATCCCTTCAACTAAACTAAGCAAAGAGAGTGGTACAGGTCTGGCAGATAGTACTCAGTACAGAAGGTTAGTGGGAAAGCTACTCTATCTCACTATCACCAGACCAGATATCAGTTTTGCCACGCAACAACTATCCAGTTTTTGGATTGCCCCACAGATATTCATCTACAAGCTACTCATAGGGTCCTTAGATACATCAAAGGGGCTCCTGCTCAAGGATTGTTCTTTCCAGCAGATAATCATCTTCATCTGAAGGGCTTTGCTGACTCAGATTGGGCTGCTTGCCCAGACACTAGACGTTCAGTCTCTGGTTTTTGCATGTTTCTTGGGACTGCTCTGATCTCTTGGAAGTCCAAGAAACAATTAACTGTATCCAGGTCATCCTCAGAGGCAGAGTACAGAGCCATTGCTGCAGCCTCTTGTGAAATACAATGGCTATGTTATTTGCTTAAAGCTTTAGAAGTCAGCCTCCATTCACCTGCTACCTTGTTTACTGACAGCAAATCAGCCATGGCCATCGCTGAGAATCCCGTATTTCATGAGAGAACTAAACATATTGAAATAGACTGCCACCTCATAAGGGAAAAATTGCAAAGTGGAATCCTCAAGTTGCTACATGTTCCTACTGCAAACCAGTTGGCTGATGTTCTTACCAAGCCACATGCTCCCACTACTTTCAGTAATTTCATGTCCAAGCTTGGTCTCTATAACATGTACGATCCAGCTTGCGGGGGTATCAAGAGTAGCCAGCCAAGACTACCATGTTAGTTAGGCAGATTACTTGAATCAGTTAGAGAATCAGTTAGAAGCTGTTAATTACTAATCTAGCTGTTAGCTTTCATTTCTCAGCACTGTATATAAACCATTCTTGTTCCCTTTTCAGTTCAATATACAATTTCAGATTCCTTTTCTCTCTGTTAATCTCCCATCCAAAATCTTTACATTTACCAAACACCCGCATAATCATAAACAATGAATATACAACTTTGACCTCATTATATCTAAAATTATACCAACCTTATATCTAATTTCTTTGATCATCAGCCAAATTTCTTTTTGTTGGATCATATGTTTCAGGTTTCTAATTTTGATGGGGAAGCAAATAAGGCCCATCCCAACGTGGTTGGTTAAATACAAGGTCACGAAGTGCTCAAATACAACTCAGCACTTCATGTCCACCCACTCCATTATGTTGAGTTCTTATATCGTGGACCGCGGTCCACAATCCCCAAAACGACGTCGTTTTGATTAATGAAACGGACGGATGAATTCGCGCCACTCACTTTCTTTTCATATATACTGCACTTTCTTTTCATATATACTGCACTTTCTTTTCATATATACTACACTTTCTTTTCATATATACTGCACTTTCTTTTCATATATACTGCACTTTCTTTTCAACACAACTGCAGTTCCCTTTCAACACAACTGCAGTTACTTTTTGATATAACTACAGTTGTATATTATCGAATGAAACTATAGTTATATCAAAAAGTAACTGCAGTTGTGTTGAAAGGGAACTGCAGTTGTGTTGAAAAGAAAGTGCAGTATATATGAAAAGAAAGTGAGTGGCGCGAATTCATCCGTCTGTTTCATTAATCAAAACGACGTCGTTTTGGGACCGCGGTCCACAATGCATTGTGGACCACGGTCCACGATATAATTTGCGCATTATGTTTGCCACAGTCCAAAGAGCTATAAAAGCTTTCCTATTTTAACAGCCAATTCATCCTAAGAAACTAAGAAAGTAAGAAGTGTCTTTAACCAGTTGTGAAATAAAAGAAATGATCATTTCATATTTTGGACCGACCACCTATCATTATAAATACAATAGCAGATTTTTATTTTATTTTTTAAGATTCAGAACAGAAAATGCAGATGGTTTTTTTTTTTTTTTCAGAAAAATAAAAAAATAAAAAATAAAATAAAATAAAATTCATGTTCAAATTTGAAATATTTTCATATATATATATATATATATATATATATATATATATATATATATGATGGTCCTGATCAAATCATGGCCGGGTAATAAGTCTAGCGGGTGAATATAGTTATTAACGGTTCAAAACTTTTTCAAATATTTTTTAGATTAGTTAGAATCTTATATAGACTAAATACATTAATCGCTCAGCAATACATTTATAAGCAATGTTAAAATTTGAACTAAGTAGTCTTGAAAATACTCGTATTTAAAAAAAGAAAAATTTGTAGTGGAAAATTTACTAGCACACTTGTGAGTTGTATGCTTGGAAAATCTTTGATATGGAGTGTAGCGCAATAAGTAAATATAAACTAAAATTTAAAAAAAAAATTAAGGGAGGTAGGGGGTTTATAGTGATGCAAAGATTGTGTAATTGATCATCTAATGTACTATTCTTCTTTTCACCCCGAGAAAATTCACTCCTAACCACAAATTATAAGTGAACCAATTCAAAATTGTAGTTTGATCACCAAGTCGACCATAAATTTGTTAGACTTTTCACAAGTTCTCATCACACTTATTATTCCTCTTTCTAGGTTCGTAGAGTTAGTCTTCAAAACATTTTCACCACAAGTGATTTGATAGATCCTCCAACTCAATCTAGACTCAATTTGATATTGATAAATACTCTTAGGATTTTCTGAGTCTTGGAGTCTTTACGACTAGATTTTCTTGACTTGAGCTTGAAGATTGATTAAATATGAGTGTTGACAAATTCAGACTAATGTTGCTTGGAATATTTTAATCCAACTTATTCTAGGGATTTTTTTTTTCTTTTAATTAGCTCGAGAGCTTCTCGAACACAACTCTTAAAGCACTCCACCATTCTCCTTCTTCATACATTGCCTCCCCGACGACGTCAATCATCCGTCGCTAAGATTGCTGTTGAGCCATCGTCGCCGGTCAAAGACGTCAAGCGCCTCTCTGTCAGCGTTCTCCTTCTTCGTACAGCAGAGTAGCAAGTCACTAACGTCGGTTCTCCATCGCACAACAACTCAATGGTAGCTAGTTCTCCTTCGTACAACAACTCAAAGGTCACCGGCATCAATTCGTAGAATCTTCTTACTCCTTGGGGCTTAGGTAATTTCACTAAATATTAGGTTAAAATAATCCTAATCTATTTTCTAGATAGGAAAGGAAATTTTGGAGTTCTAAAATCCTATTTTGTTTACACAACTTTGTATTATTAAAATCTAATTACACATTATTCTTAGCTATATATATATATGGTCCGGTTCAGGTGCGAACTGCCCTTCCCGTACGAACGTGCTAACTAAAGAAATGCATCGCAATTTTTACATGAATACACGACACTACTCCAGAATGCATGGAGCGATGCACTATATCTTTTCCATGAATGCACCACACAGTGTTCGGAAATGCACAATTAGGGGTAGGAAAGTTATGAGGGTATTTTTGTGCATTTTCATTGTTGTGCATTTTCCTAACACTAGTGGTGTATACCGCACTGATTGCACGGGAAGACGCGACCACATTTGAGCAGATGGAAAACCACGCACCTTAAGAAGTAAAAGAACGCACCTAAAGCTTTAGATCGACGCATCTTAAGTTTCAATAAAAACACACCTTAAGTTTTCACTAAAGAACTGACGCACCTTAAGCAAAGAAACAACACACCTAAAGAAGGAAAATCACACACCTTAGAACTCCTGAGTATTCCCAAATAGTTACTAAGATTGAAGATATGTCAAAGGTTCTTTATGTTAGTGCAGTTGACTACTTAATTAATGTATGCAATGGTTTGTACTCGACTTGATTTGGCTCATGCTGTTAGCCAAGTTATTAAGTACATGTCTAAACTTGGGGCGCAACATTGTGAAGCAGTTAAGTAGATTCTCTGGTACTTAAGGGCATCTTATTATATTTGGGAGTCAACAAAGCGAGCTTGTACTCATGCGATATGTAGATTGATTATGCTGGTAACATGGATAACAAACGTTCTACATCGGACTTTGTGGATTTCTACAAAGAGGGTTTGTCTACAACTGAAAGTCTGAAGCAGAATATATGGTTGTCATTGAAGTAGCTAAAGAGGCTTTGTGGCTTTCAGGTTTGATTAAAAAGAATTGGGCATTGAGTAACGTGGAATTCAATTACACTGTGATAGTCAGAGTGTCATCATTTTTGCTAAAAATCAAGTATATCATGTTTGGACAAGTATATTGATGTAAGATTCCATAAGGTTAGAAAGTTGGTTGCTTTTGGTGAGATTTTGTTGCAGAAAATTCATACTAGTGAGAATACAACAGACATGTTAACAAAAGCAGTTACTAGTGACAAGTTCAAACATTATTTGGACTTATTGGGTGTATTCAAATGTTAGATGGGCATTGTTGTCCAGACCCATGGATATATGTGAGATGTCTTTTCTGCTAAAGGCATATTCGCCAAGGTAGAGATTCGTTGAGTTTGTCTCATAAGGAATATGAATTTATCTCTTATAAGGAATATAAGTGAGTGGAATTGGTTATATCCCTAGGGAGTCATTATTCTAAGGATCATGGTCCACATAGTTGTGTAGACAGTAGACCACAAATAAAAATTACATTATTGTGTATATAAAATATATTATTTGAAAGTACATTATTCTGTATACTATCAAATAATGTACATTCAGTATACAAATAATATACTTTTTTTTTTCAAATAATATACTTTTAGTATATTAAAAATGTATCTTGTATATATTCATGGTCACAGAAGAATTTGTCATCTCTAGGTGTTGTATCACCATCACAATTAATAAAATAATAGTTTCACTCACGTAGACGTAGGTACATTGACGAACCAAGCACGTCAATCTTATCTTCTTTAATTTCTGTCATTATTATTACTTCTTGTTATTGTTAATCTCAATACCAGACTTTCTTATAAGAATAGAAGTGACTTTGTAATATCTACGAATTTTTTCCCTCATAAGTAACCTCTATTTACTTGCTTGATTGATCCACAACGAGACTTCCACAATAGTTTATTTAGCAGTAGCAACAAAATCTGAAAACAATACATAATTTCCATTTCATTTCCAACAATGAAAATTTTCTAGAAATCAAAGCCTTGCACAAAGATTCCCAAGGACATACTATTATTGATCATGACTGATAACATCCACGTGAACTAAGTGACCCCATAACCTCCATTATTCAGCTTCACCCTAGATTCTCTATGTACTATATATCAAATGAAACACAAGAGAGCATGACTCAGATAAAAGCTTGAGATGAACTCATCATCACCATTATTTCTTATCTCAATACAATTCACTCTTAAATGTTCACATAGACATTGTAGTCCAGTGGCATCAAACCCTTCCCTTTATATGGGAGGTGGTGGGTTCGAGCCTCACCAATACTGGCTCTTGTGCTTCAATAGGTTGAGAAAGTAGTTATGAACAGATAATGCATTCTAATATTGTAAAACATAGTTACAAGTTTGACTCTTATAGGAGCGGCCGTGGGTTTCAAAAAAAAAAAAAAACTTGGAAATTGTACCATCCACAGATGTCAACCATTAGGTGAACCTAATATATGCTAATCGATATGTATAGCTACTTTATTTGAGTGTAACAATAAGGTTGGACTTATTACCACTGGTAATCTAACATTTTGACTCTTAAATATAAGAAAGGGAAAGCTTCAAAGCTGGAAGGAGAAACTTTTTAAGTTTTACATGACAGTTAAAAGCTTTAATGTGAAGTGACAGAATAGCCATTTATGGTGGGGGCAAGGCTCTTGCCTAGTTGCCTTTCCCTTTTTACATTTGTTTTCTAAACAATGATTTCAACATCAGCTTGTTTGTTCTTTGCACAAACAAGAATTGTGAAGTGACAGGAAAATGTTCAAATGTCTCCTGGTAGCCATATTGGTACTAAAGGGTTCAAATGCCACAGAATAAGTCTTTGGGTTGCATTGTATAGAAGATGACTAGTGAAGATAATATAGATAGAAATTTGGGGTATTTCCCATTTTTCCCCTTAGCTTAAATGTGCATATTCTCCATTTTTCTTCTCACATTTTTATAATTTTATTTTTCCTTCTCAGTAAGAAAATGATGGGAGAAGAGGTAATGAGGACAGTGGAATTCCTAAGAGGGAGATTGCTTGCAGAGAGAGTTGCTTCAAGAAAAGCAAAAGAAGCAGCTGAGCTTATGGGAAACAAGGTCCCTTTTCTAGTTATCCTTCAAATCTGGATTTTCTTTTTCTTGATTAGATTGTTATATTTGTCTATTTTAAGCAGATTATTAGATTTTTATTTTTTTTTGGTAAATGAATAGTTGGTATACCTGGAGACAAAGTTGAAAGAAGAGACTAAATCAAGAAATAAAGCTGAAAAGAGGCTTAAATTCCTAAAGAAGAAGCTGGAGTGCATGAATGTATCATATGTCTCAGATGAATCAGAAAATTCAAGCTATGAGGTTTCATCTATCCCTTGTACACCTTATTCAAGCACCAAACACTCAGCAAATTGCTATCAAGAAATGGAGGAAATGAAAACAGGAAATGATTCCTCTGAATCTTTATCCGGGAAATGCGAAACGAAGGAGGCTGGTGATGATGCAATTGAGGAGAATATGAGTTCTTTAGGCAAACCCAATCTTGTGGAATCAAGTAAGCTTGAATTCAATGGAAACCATGATCTCTCAATGGCAAATGGAAATAGGTATGTAAATCTGCAAAGCCTATACAACTTTTGTTTCAACACCCTAAATATGCAAATATGGAGAGGAATTCTGCTAGCTAATTTTTACATTCTTGCCCTTAAATTTAGCACATATTAAACGAATATTTAACCAGATGACCAAATATAATCCGGAACAAATGAATAGTCAAGTGACTAATTATGGTCAAATTGAAAGTCGGGGATAAAAATTAGTAAATGTCAATATTAAAGGAATCATTCCAGAAATTAACTCTTATAGGTACTACTACGACTACAAGGTTTTATCAGCTAACTTTTTATGCTGCACTATTGCATCTTTTAGCAGGAGAAGTTCACAGGAGAAAGAAATGGATGCAGAAAACAATTTGGTTAGAGAAGAGAATGTGGATGACTCATTGGCTATAGTACCAGTGGAAATACTTAAGACAAAACAGACCATTGATCCAGATGTTCTAGATGAAACAGTAAGAGAGGTTCTTGGTTCTCTAAGGCATGCAAAAGAGAAGCTTCAAAATCAGATGGATCAGAGAAGGTTAAAGCAATGTCTGTTGCCTGATCTACCATTTCCCAATCCATAAAGAAACAGGGCTATAGGGTAAGTACTAAGTAGGCTTTGCACATTTGCAGCACCTTATAGTCAACAAACACTTATGTAAGTGGGAATTCTAGTTAAGAGTACTGCACTGTTAAGATTAAGTTAAGGAAATGTTTAACTGCAAGGTCCAAGTTCTTTCTTTAATTTTTCCAGTAACTTGCATAAGCAAAACATGCCACATAAGGTGGAAACACTAAACAGAAGCAAGCTTAAGCACTATGAATTGGGATTGTTGAGATAAACCAGAACAAGAATCGAAAAAATGATAGAAAATAATGAAAATAAGATTTACTGGGTTTAATAGTCTTTTTAATATAATTTTTAAATTATAAATTTTATATATTAATTCTAAATTTAATATTATAAAAAAGTGGTACTTAATACTCAATATAGTCCTCGACTATAGTGGTTTTACTCGAATTAGTCTGAAGTGACTTTTTGTGTTCTTAATTTAGTTATTGACTTTTATAGTTTTATCCAATTTAGTCCTCTTTTAAGAATTTCGTTTGTTGGGTGTTAGTAGCAGGGTTAACATGGTAATTTCCTTTCCTTTTTTTTTTTTTTTGTCAAATTACTCTCCTAATTTCCCCCTTCTTCTTCATCAATTAATTTTCTCATTCTTCTTCGTAACAAGGCCTAAAAATCTAAAAGCATACAAAACCCAACAATTGTTGACAAATTAGAAGCAAACACACGCCAAACGCGCTAAAAGCAAACGCACGCCAACGAAGATTGTACTCAACACCTGCAAACAGTTGAAGTATTGTCAGCTGCCAATTGTACATTATTCATTTGCAATACTTGAAATATTGTTTCGGCAAAGTTATAATTCATTCATTCAACACAAATGAAGGGGAATTTCTAGTGCTACAGAATAGTAATTTCCAAGAAAACATAGACCTTAATACCTCTATTTTTTAATCTTCATACATGACAGACAACAAAATGGAGTCCTTGCAAAATGCAACTTTATCATTTAAAGTTATTAGAACCAATATATTAGATGGGCACATGAGGGGTGGGATAATTATTTACAAACTGCTAATAGAGTATACATTCAATTTTGTGCTTAAATGATTGAGTTCCTAATAATACTTTTATTTGCACGTTTATTGATTTTGGTAAATAGTTACAGTGCTTAATGTCTGAGGGATAAAAGTCCGGCTACATGTTCTTTCTAATAAAATTGCAAATAAATCATAATTTTCCCAAAACCATATCAATGTTCACACATCCTTTACTTCCTCTAGCTTAACAACCCATTCCTTAGTTTTGTTTTCCTGGAAACTGCTCCTTTTTTTTTTTTTGAAATCAAACAAAAGTATATATCTAGAATCTGCAAAGTTTGGTATGGGGCGGAAATACCGCCAGGAAAGCCAGCGACAGCAAGATGAGAAGCGGGCGGGATAAACAGCAGCGTCGCCGGCGGCATCGGCAACAGCGGCGACACCGTCAACAAAACCACCGTTAAGATGGCCATCATCACGATAGCCTTCACACCAAAGCACCCCAACATTATATTGTCGAAACTCGAAACGTACGAATATTAGTACTTACTCCTGCCCGGGAAACCTTAATTGGACGACGACAAACGTAACGGGCGACACGTAAGTTACCCGATGTTAAGTTTCACCACTACTACACTACTACGATCCATCCCATTGCAACCTCTCATATACTCCCCCATACTTTCATGTAAATTAAACAACCAAAGAATCAAACTATTGATTGTATAAAAACAGATTCACCGTACCGTACCAACCAATCATATTATCGTTATGATCCTGTCAAAAACGAAACTGAAGCTCTGGGTTTCAATTCCTCGATCGGAAAGATATATATGATTAAAGTTTTTGATTAAAAGACTTAATAGAATGTGGAATGGAAAGGAAAGGAGTGGAGGGGTGTCCTGGAAACTGCTCCTTATTACTGCAATTCTAAATATGTGGTTCAGACCAACTAATGCCTCAATCTCTTTAGAAAGTCTTTTGTTCTCCTACAAAATAAATCAGAATGAGACACATATTACTGAATAATAAAAAGTTGTTATATTTGGAAGAAAAAAAAAAAGTTACCTTATTGTGTCCGCCTAGCACCGCCTAGATTCTACCTAGGCGCTAGGCACTACTCGAGCGCCGGACTAGGGCATACTGAAACCAAGATAGAACAAGAATCCGATGTTATTTTTAGTGGGGTCCATTGACACCATTAATATTTTGTTTCTTATTACCTATGTGTATATATTTTTTAAATATTTTAAATTTGACCCAATCAAAATATATAGAATTATGATTATATTGAACAATTAAAAACAAGAATTATTTTTTATATAACATTTTATCTATTTTCACAAATTTCGATTGTAATTTAAAAATGAGGTATTGACATTGTAATTCACACCAATATATATAGGCATTTGCCTTATTAGTGGATGTATCGGATTTGCTTGATACAATATATAATGTTTGATTATATAAAATATTTTAAGAATACTCATAATAAAAATATTAACATTTTAAGAATATTCTACAAAAAAAAAAAAAAAAAAAAAAAAACACCTTCTAAGATGTTTTTTCTTGATAAAATAAAATAAACTGCACAGTTGGGCATAATAAGCTTATTTTTTAAATATTCGATTGTCCTAGTTATTATTGTATTAAAATCATTTACATTTTAAGTGATTAATGAACGAATCAAACTATCAAAGCAAATGAAATTTACTATAGGTCTATAATTTTTCACCCCCTTTTTTTTCAAATGTTTTAGTATTTGTAATATTTTTTAATTCTCAAAGAACTAACAATTTCTCTTGAAATCTCGGAGAGCAATAAAGAATAAAAACTTCGAATCAAACTATCAAAGTCAAAAGAATTCACTCCGATTCTATAAGTTTGTGTCTCGTTCTTTTTTTTTTTTTTTTTCAAAGGTTTTATTTTCCATTACAATGTTTGTGGTCAGATTTGAATTGTCGAAAAGCTAAGATACTTATATCAATTTTTATTGTGCATGTAATTTTTTCATAATTAAAGTTAAAATTAAAATTTATTGCATTTGTTGAAAAACTTTAATATTATTTCAAAAATACTAATATAAAAAATTAAACAATAAATAAATATACATAATAACAATACGTAAATATGCAAGAAGTTACTATGTTGTGTACAACTAAAGCGTTGAAATTGAAGAGCTTCTAGATGAGTCGATTCCCTCCTATTTTCCACTTGTATGCAAGTCATCAATGTCGCTTATGAACTAGATGCATGAATAAAAAAAATTGATTCCTCAAAATGAAAAAAAAAAAAATTAAATTAATATATTAACCCTAATAATTTTGAATGTTGGTCGTGACTGGAAACGTGTTCATGTATTGATACAAAGTCAATTCGAAGTAGCTTTCCTTACCAAATCAGCAATAACCGTGATAAAATTGGCATTGCTTATAGTTCTTCTCAACAAAATTCCAAACACATTAGCAATAGCAAAGGGCAATCTCCACCAGCCTTGTAAAGACAACTGCACCAAGAAAGTTCGATCCTCAAACCCCTGGGTTTGAACGGGTCAGCTATGGGTAACCTAGGCTGGTTTACCTCCTTGTGGTCCTTTGCCGGTTAGGATCACAGGGTGAGGAAAAAACCTCGTTAAAAGAACAACTGCACCAAGAAAGTAATTAGTATCCAAGAGCAAAAAAGGAATGGTTATAATCTTCATCCATGAAGATCGATGGGTTAATGCAATATGTTAGAAGCTAGCAGTGTAGCAGTGTGGAAAAGAAAAAAGGTACATGGTTAACCGGCAAATTATTACACACAGCGTTGTATGGACCATAACAAAAATTACATTTTTAATATATTAAAGGTACATTATTCGTATAATGAATGTAAATTATACAAAATAATGTTTTTTCAGTACTCAAATAATGTATACAATGTACATTTTTAATATATTAAAAGTGCATTATTTGTATACTGAATATACATTATTTGATAGTATGATCTAGACCATGGTCCACACAATAATGATCGATGGTTAACCAGCTTAAAAATAAAGAGGAAGCATGGTTGATTTATAAAAATAGAAACAGAAAATGTTACACACACCTCTGCTTCTTTGTCTATATTTGCTAGTTAGAGGGCGCCAATTAAATGCAGAGTACCCTTGTGGCCTTGTCCTGATCTAAAGAACCTTCTGTGCTGATAATAAACTGCAAAATACATGATGTCTACCGGCAGTGCGGAGCCAACATTCAAATTCATTGGGTCAATATGTTAATTTAATATTATTCTCTTTCATTTTGAGAAATCAAAAAAATTTCAACCACGCATCTAGTTCATAAGAGATATTGGTGACTTGCACACAAGTGGAAAATAGAATAGAATCGGCTCATATGGAAACTCTTCAATTTCTATGTCTTTCACTGTCATTTTTAGTTGTACACAGTGTAGCAACTTCTTGCATATTTAGGTGTTGTTATTATGTATATTTATTTATTATTTAATTTTTTATGTATTAGTATTTTGTAAATAATATTAAAACTTTTCAACGAATGCAATAAATTTTAATATTAACTTAAATTATGAAAAAATTTATATGGACAATAAACATTGATATAAGTATCGTCTTAACTCTCTTCTACAATTCAAATATGATCACAAAGATTATAATGGAAAAAAACTTTAAAAAAAGAAAAAAAGAAGAACGAGATAGAAACTTATAGAACCGGGGTGAATTCCTTTAATTTGACTTTAATAGTTTGATTTGAAATTCTTTGAAGTGAATTCCTTTGACTTTGATAGTTTGATTCGAAGTTCTTATTCTTTATTGCTCTCCGAGAATTCAAGAGAAACTGTTCTTTGAGAATTAAAAATGATTACAAATACATAGTAAAACATTAAAAGAAAAAAAAAACATTTGAAAAATTGGGTGAAAAATTATAAAGCTATAGTAAATTTTGTTTACTTTGATAGTTTGATTTGTTCATCACTTAAAATTTTAAAAATTAAATCATTTTAGTACAAGAATAACTAGGAAAACTGAATATTTAAAAAATAAGCTTATGCCCAAGTGTGTAGTTTATCTTATTTTATGAAGGGAAAACATCTTATGAGGTTTTATTCTTCTTTTCTTCTTTTTTTTTTTTTAGAATATTCTTAAAATGTCAATATTTTTTGTTATGAGTATTCTTAAAATATTTTATATAATCAAATGTCGTATATTGTATCATGCAAATCCTACATTCACTGATAATGCAAATACCTATATATATAGGTGTGAATAATAATGTCAATACATAAGTAAAAAAATAAATCGAGTTTTTAATTGCTTAATATATTCATAATTTTATATATTTTGATAGGGTTAATTTTAAAAATTTTTAAAAATATATACACATAGATAATAAGAAACAAAATATTAGTAGTGGCAATTGACCCTACTAAAGTGGGGAACCCTTGAGAAGAGCTGATGCACTTTATCCACCATATACTCCTTCCAATCCATTGGCATTCCATTAATATGTTGTATCTGAGTAAAAAGACGAAAGCCCAAGCTGGGAATTAGTAAAAGTGTACATCTCGAAATCATTCTTCCTCACATTGGTTGAAGGTTATCACCTGTGCTGTGCTCTTCAACAGCATGGATTGGTGCTTCGGTATCCATGCTTTGATCCTTCTATAACTGCCACTCCAGGCGGCCACAGTAGCCATAAATCTGTGAACATGTGACCAAACTCTCAATTCCCTTTCTTCTATTATGTTTTTGGTCAAAAGGACCAGAAGAAGCTTACCTCAAAACACCCAATAGTTTTGATTGTTTTGTCCCAGAATTAAGTTTCCCCTGAATGAAGTTCTCAGATAGTTATGAAGTGTTGTTTGAATCAAGCTGAGAACTTTAACAATTCAGAGCTCTAAACATAAAAATATTACCAAAGCATCAAAGAAAATGTACCTGATCCCATATGTGGTCTTTTGATCCCATAAGATTAGCAGTCACTTCACCAATTAAACTGTCTTCTGAACTCATCAAAAGTCCCTTTGTATTCTTAGCCACTATGAATTCAGATTTCCCATCATGCCTTCTTTGATGAGCCACCGCAAGCTTCCGATTCTGTCTTCCTTGACCCTCCTATAATTCTTGAAGAACAATAACCACAAACAGTAATGCAATAAAGGGCATGCTGAGTTTTGCCCAGAAAAAAATAATAATAATTTCAATGACCTTAGTATCTAAATGCTTGGAAACATACATGATTCTCCAGATGCACTAATTAAACATAACCAAAGCAAGTAATAAAATCATTGGGATGTTTTAAGTAGAAAGTAATCTGATACTCTTAACAGTCAAGAACAAACATTCAAAATTTGGCATTAAATTTCATTATAAGTTTATGATTATGGATTGTGAAAAATCAACTCCAACTTATGGATTATTGGTCTAAATGAGCTAAAAGGTGTGTGCAATCCATAATTCATAATTTTTCCAAACATGACAAATGGATAATTTAATGATTTTAATCTATAATCTCAACAATCCAATTAAGCTTTAAAAAACACAAAATAATGTATACACTAACCGTCTAACCCCAACAAGGATGCACAAAATAATGTATATATATATAGATTTAGGATCATATGAGATTACCAGTATAGATAAGATTGTGAGATCAAATCTTGTGCATCAATGTAATAATTTTAATGGTCTAGATTGATTAAGATTCTAAGTTGAAGTGTGTGCGAACGGTACGGTGATTAACTTTGTGCGAAAGGTGATTAACTGTGTGCAAACAGAGTGTGTGTGTCAATCAATCTAGACCATTAAAATTTATTAGATTGATGCACAAGATTTGATCTCACAATATTTTAATGGTCTAGATTGAGTTGATTCCAAGTTGAAGTGTGTGCAAACGGTGATTAAATGTGTGCGAATGGAGTGGGTGTGTCAATCAATCTATACCATTAAAATTTATTAGATTGATGCACAAGATTTGATCTCACAATCTTTTAATGGTCTAGATTGATTGATGCACCCAGTCCATTCGCACACATTTAATCACCGTTCACACGGTCGCCGGCCGAACGCCATAGTAAACGATTGCCAGTCATTGATTTTTTGATTTGGTTGCCAAATTTTGGTTGGATGTTCACCGATGTTTGCCGGAACTCTCGTTGACCTGCAATTACAGGTCATAAATAAGTTAGAGAGCTTGTTTACTCAAAAATAACAAGTTTGAGGGCCTAATTGGAACTTTTTGAAGTTGAAATACCTAATTGCATAAATTAGTTTGAGCGTCTATTTAATCCTTATCCCTTTTTTATATATTAAAACTCTCAATAATTATGATGTGTTCGGAAAGCAGGATTTCTAGAAAATGAGTCACTTTCTAGAAATCATTTTCCTTTCTTCTGTTTGGCTGCAGAGCAGAAAACTGTGATTGTGTATTTGGTTCATTTTCTAGAAAATAACAATATCTCAAAAAACATAACGAAAAAATACATAAAAAAAATCACCAAATTTGGGGAACCAGCCTACCCTCTAGTTTCGAGAACCGGTGGGTAGACTGGTTTCGCAAACTAGTTCGACGGGACTGGTTTCGCAACCCAGTTCCGATTGGTTTTGCTCAGAAATTGCGAAAAAAGAAAAAGAAAAAGAAAAAGAAGAAACATACCTTGATGGCTTGATGATAGGAAGATGACAATAGCAAGAAGAAGAAGAAAAAGAACAACTAGAAGCTAAAAGCAAGGGCAGATGCTTAATGAGAGGCGGAATACGCTGTTGAAATGTTTGGAAAATGACTTCCCAAAACAAAGGAAGTTATTTTCCCCCAAAAGAGGCTCATTTTTCATTGACTGATGTTCTATTTTCCTTTGACCATATTTTCCTTGCTCTTTACAAATACTAAAATTTGAAAAATAATTTCCAAAAGTCATTTTTCGGGTTTTCAAACGAATCCTTGGTAATCCCGACTATGCCCTATTGCCTCTTGGTCCTGATGTGATTTGCCCCTATACTGTTATATACTGTGTTTAGAGTATATATTCTGTATATACTCCTAAATCCCTAACACAGTCGACAAACAAGCTGGAAGCAGCGCAGTAGACAGCCAAATCTGAATCTCCGGCTTCTCCTCCGATCTCCGACTACTCGACGACCTCATAACCTTTCCAATGGCGGACAACAAGAAGCGTCGGCGAGCAACGCACAACTCCGACGCGGACGCCGATGCGGTCCCATTCAAATCCAAGGTGAAACCCGACTCTGTTATTCTCCAAACCCTCGAAACCCTAAAGAAATCCGCGGCCGCTTCTTCATCCGCCGAGTCCTCCTCCAAGGCCCTAACCCTTTCCGACCTTGACCTCTCAACCACCTGCCGCGAAGTCAGTGATCTCCCACTCTCCGCTGTCCAATCCTCCATTGAGACTCTCATTCTCAGCCTCGCCCGCTCCATTCTCTCCGGCGAAGGTTTCTCCTTCTCCGTCCCCTCCCGCTCCTCCGCTAACCAGCTCTACATCCCCGAATTGGACCGCATCGTCCTCAAGGACAAGACATCCCTCCGCCCCTTCGCCAACGTCTCCACCGTCCGCAAAACCACCATCACTACCCGCATCCTCCAGCTAGTCCACCAGCTCTGCTTGAAGAACATCCACGTCACCAAGCGTGACCTTTTCTACACCGATGTGAAACTCTTCCAGGACCAGACTCAATCCGACACCGTATTAGACGATGTCTCGTGTATTCTCGGCTGTACGAGGTCTAGCCTCAATGTGATTGCTGCTGAGAAAGGGGTTGTTGTGGGCAGGCTTATATTCAGTGATAATGGCGATATGATTGATTGCACTAAGATGGGGATGGGTGGAAAGGCCATTCCCCCGAACATTGATCGAGTTGGGGATATGCAGAGTGATGCATTGTTCATCCTGTTGGTTGAGAAGGATGCTGCTTATATTAGACTGGCAGAGGACCGGTTTTACAATCGATTTCCATGTATAATTGTGACTGCTAAGGGGCAGCCAGATGTGGCTACAAGGTTGTTCTTGAGGAAAATGAAGATGGAGTTGAATTTGCCAGTGTTGGCTTTGGTGGATAGTGATCCATATGGGTTGAAGATTCTGTCTGTGTATGGGTGCGGGTCGAAGAACATGTCGTATGACAGTGCAAACTTGACAACCCCGGATATAAAGTGGCTGGGGATTCGGCCTAGCGACTTGGACAAGTATAACATACCTGAGCAGTGCAGGTTGCCAATGACGGAGCAGGATATTAAGACCGGGAAGGATCTGTTGGAAGAGGATTTTGTGAAGAAGAATCCCGGGTGGGTTGAGGAGTTGAATTTGATGGTGAAAACCAAACAGAAGGCTGAGATTCAGGCGCTGAGCTCCTTCGGGTTTCAGTATTTGTCTGAGGTGTATTTGCCATTGAAGCTGCAGCAGAAGGATTGGCTCTAATGTTAGGTTAGTTCTTGCATACACTGTAGTTGCTCTGGTCTCTGCCCATGAAAACTAGGAGTGCTTGTTTCATTGTTGTGCCGTTTTTATTCAACTTTGATATGATTGTAATACTTTGCAACATTGGTTATACAATTGGAAACTTACTGGGCATTTTGACCGACTGGAAGAGTTTATTGTTAGTGTAGTTAGTGCTTACAAAATTGTCTATCACAAAATTTACATAAAAAGTTAGGTCTAGACAGTAAAAATATGAGCTGGAAAATCCTTTGAAGCTTGAAGTCCCACCAAAAGTAAAAATCTTATGTTTCTTTGGAGGGTGAAACGGGAGGTTCTGAATTTGAGCCAAAGGATGGTATTGGTGGACACAGGCATTTTTGCGATGAGAAAAGGATATTTATTCTTGGCAGACATGATCATTGAGGGATGGGAGGGATTGACAACAATTTTTTCTTAGCTTCTTGTGAT
This sequence comes from Ipomoea trifida, assembly GCA_003576665.1. NCBI lineage: Eukaryota > Viridiplantae > Streptophyta > Magnoliopsida > Solanales > Convolvulaceae > Ipomoea > Ipomoea trifida. The sequence goes on along the minus strand of CP025652.1, from coordinate 9,760,986 downwards.
ATTTGGACCTCAAACCAAACCAACTTCAGTGAGCTTGGTCGACCTACTGGATAACCTCTGTGGAGAGGTTATGCATTTTATCTCTAGACTTTGTTGACTGGAAGCCGTGCTTCTTATTTCCCTTCCTTGTTGGTCATGTTCGGGCAGAGCTGTTTCGTTTGGAGTGTTGGAAACTCTTTGGTTTTATTGTTTTTATTCTTGCATTGTACTTCTCCAGTTGAGTTGTAGTAGTTTGGATGTTATGGTAGTGTAGTACTGTGTATTTTCGTTTTGCTTTTGGTTTATTTTTCTGCTTGCTTTTAAACAGAGTATGCCTTGTGCAGTTGTTCTTGGGTAATTAATATTATTTGGGGGCCATTAGATTTGCTTTTATAACTTGGTGGTTGTGGAACAGTAAGAATGCAAAATTATTTGAAGGCATTTCATTTCTTGGAGTTGTATTGAATTGGTTTCTAAGGGTTTGGCTGAATTATGCAGTGGATTGATTACTAAATAGGTGGGTTGTGATTCTAATTGTCCTTTGGGTGGTCTGGCCAGTGAGACTACAATTCATGTATTTGCAAATTGCAACTTCGCTCATGCTTGTTGGCGGGTGTTGAATGATGGATGGGGCTTGGGACATGTTGGTTCTAAATGTTGATATGCTTGAGAAAGTTGTAGTATTGTGCTGGGCCTTGTGGGAAGAAAGGAATAAAATGGTGTGTAATAATCAAGGGAAGGATACAAACACTTTGGTTAAACATGCGCCGCTATACCTTTCTGCATGGCAATTTGTCTGGCGTAATGTGAGGCCACAAAGTCGGAAGTACAAATCAGAGCTCTCTTATAGGATCCTTATAAATGGAGGTTATTTTTTTTAGAAGTTTTTGTAAGTGTGATTAGGAAAGAGAAAATGAGAAGGGATGAAAAAAAAATAAAACAAAATTAATTTTAAAAAAATAATTAAAAATAGGAGTTGTCAGGCGCGTTAACGCGCCTGCCGAGTGCCTCTGTGGCTGTCACGCCAACTCATTGCGCTTGAATATTAATTGCATATGAGTTCCATTTCTTATATAAACCCAATATTTGTAGAAGCAATTATCGTCTTCTCTCTTATTTATCACTCCTCCATGTGAACAAATATTGTACCAATAATTATGTATTATGCCTCACAAATATTGTACCAATAATTATGTATTATGCTCTGATATAGATGCTCTTAGTACGTGGTGTCCTAAAGCTAAACATTGATGTGGCTATGGATTTTGTCAACCGTCGTATGGGTGTGGGGTGGGTGATCAAAGATAGTGAGGGAGTCGTGAAGGGGGTCGTAAGGTCAAAGATGGAAGGCTTGTTTACGATTCGAGAGGCAGAGGTTATGGGCGTTCGGAAGGCACTGAGTTGGATCAAGAGCAAAGGATGGTCTGGGATTATTGTTGAAACAGATGCTCAAGGTGAAAATATTACACCTTTTGGCTATTATGGGTGAGATTCGTACATACTTAAGCCAACTTGAGTCAGTTTAGCGAAAATATGCCTTCACATTCGTTGGCAAAGGAGGCTTTACTTAATCCTAGAAACGAGATTGAATGTTTAGAGTTTATTCTTTGTTGTATTTCTTCCTTTGTTTGTATGAATACTCATTGAAAGTTATCATTAGTGTTTCACTTTTCACTTTTCATGCTCACTTTTTTATGAGTTATATTAAAATTACAAATGTTGTCTCTAATATTTTATTAATAAAGAATAAAAAGTGCAATCTCAATGATATGTTAAAGACAAAAAGTATGACCAACACTCCAGAGATAAATTATACTCCATACCTTAAATGACGAACAGAATAATCTCCCCCACCCCACACACATATATATACACACACACTGATGATTAATCTTTTACTCTAGACAACTTAAATGCCAGGCATAATTGCATTGATTTTGCCAATTGTCACCAATGTGCCTCTCCCCAAATCAGGTAGAAATCATTTCACTATAGTTTTACAAAATAATAATCCACAATATTTATGCACTTATCAATAGACTTCGCAGCAGGCAAGTTATAACAATGAATTAGTGCAATTGGTTATGCAAAGTATTATATCAAACCCTGAAGTAGAAGAACCAAGACAAACATGCATTACGACAGATAAACAGGTAGGTTCAGTAAAACCATACATAAAATCCTCAATTAAATATATATTTTAAAAAGTGAAGTAAGCTACTAACTTGATATCCAACCATCAAAATGAGGGAGGGAAGGAATAATCTTGATAAGTAAACTACGCCACTTAAACTTGTAATTCCTGCCACACTCAATCTTGTCCACAACAGTTTCAAAACCGAGATATTACTAAATGAAAGCAGTAAACAAAAGTAGATTCTAAGCAACTTCAACAAATCACTGTGACACTCCCAACCACTTGGAGAAGTTCTCAAACTCGGTGTAGTCAGAATCAGAGATCATTGTTTTGTACCAGGCCTTTGATGCACCTCTAATGGCAGATGCTTCCTCCTGCAAATCAACATTACAAATAAGGTTTCCGATACTTTTTGTACATAAATACAGTTGTTATGTACTCCTTACAAATTAAGAGCAACTGTGGGGAAACACAAAAAAACAAAAATGATCTCAATGCCTTGAGAAACCAAGAATGTCATCTGTCACAAACTGCATGAGTGACACAATAAAAAGCATGTTGAAAGGGCATAGGTTTGGCCGTTTGGCCAATCAGATGCACAAGAAATAAGTAAATATAGACATTTGAGCCATTAGCATACATTTCGCAATTAAAACTAGTTAGAGAAAAATGCATGTCATTTCATTTATAGAATACAAAGTAACACAGGCTAAGCAGTTGATGCCAAAAAATTGTATAGCTGTGCAATCTTGTATAACTGGTGGCATGTATGTATATTGGCCACCCAAGAATGCAGAGACCACAATCAACCAGAGAACACAAAGGTAACTTTAGAGGAAAAAGGAAAACAAATGAACACAGACTGAGCAAAGCTCTACTAAAGGGTTTAGGGAAAACATAAAGCAAAACCAAAATGGTCCTTAACTTATTTGGGAACTCTTAACAAACAAGAACAAGATAGGCAAACAAGGACACCAACTGGGGAAGTGAAACACACATGCACCCCAGAAAAGATGATGAGCAGGCAACAGAATTTGAACTATTATCATACACAGAAATGAAAACATGAGAGCATACATTACAACACAACACATTCACAAGAATTGATGTGAACCAACACCAAATGCAACAGAAGTTAGTATTTGATGATAAGATTTAAATTCTAAAGAGACACAGATTACTTAGCATTGATCAAACAATTATATAAGATATAGTAAAAGCTATTACCAGTAACCAAAAGCCATAATTTGGAAGGTGAGTAAGGGGTATATATACCTTAGTAATTTGGTGCCTCTTCTTAGCCAGCTTCTCTTGCTTGGCCTTGACACGCTGGGCCTCAGCCAAAAGGGCCATTCTCCTAGCAGTCTTGGCATGTGGGTTGAGCTTGAGCAGCACATTAAGGTTCTTCAGAGGATTCTTTTTCAATGTTGCTCTCTTCACCTCCTTCTTAATTGGCCTAACCACTGATTGCACCTCATCGGAGTTGATAATTCTAGCCAGGTCAGCATTCACCATCTTTGGCCTTGGAAGGACATATCCCTTCTTCTTCTCAGAAGGCTTATCGAAAGAACCATAAACCTCATCCAGCTTCTCAAATGCAGATTTAGTCCATATAACGAATCGCCCGAGATGGCCTCCAGGAGCAAGCTTAAGGAGGTTCAAGCGGTCCACGTGGCAAATCTCAACACCGGGGATGTTTCGGAAGGACTTCACTAGCTTAGCCCCATCAGTGCCGTACACAATCAGCGGACCTTTGCGAGAAATGTAGCGGCGATTTCTCATCTTACCTTTACCAGGGCGAATGGAATGGCTGTCCTTAGCCTTCTCGGCATCAGGGTAAGCTCCAATTTGCTTAAGCGCCTTGATTGCATTGGACGTCTTCTCGATTCCCTCGGCGGAATCGGACACCACGAGAGGAATCTCCGGCACCGACTCAATGCGGTGGCCGCGAGCCAGCACCAGAGACGGGATAGCGGAGGCGGCGATAGCGGAGGCCACGGCGTAGCGCTTCTGATTCACCGGGATCTTACGGTGCCAGCGGCGCCAGATCTTGGTGGGAGCAAACATCCGGCCACCACGGCACATGTTGCCGAAAGCACCCTGGCCGGCGCGGTGAGTACCGCCGCCGGGGACACGGGGGATACGCGAAACGGCACGGCCAGTTCCCCAGGACTCGGCGGAAGTCTGATGCCCGGCGCGCTTCGACACGGCGTAGGGCTGACGTGAGTTCTTCGATATGTTGGCGTGGACGAAAGTGACGACGTCAGGTCGGATCGGAGCTTTCATAACTCCCGGGAGAGGGAGGCAGTTGGCGGCGGAGCTTCCATCGGTTACCATATCATTTTCAAAGGTCTGAACAGAGACAAGAGGTCGCGCGGCGGCTGTAGCCATTGGTGAGGGAAGGGGGGAAGGGGGAAGGGGGAAGGGGGAAGGGGAAAAGGGTATACAGAGTGAAGCTCTCAGCTATGAAGATCGCTAGGGTTTTTGGAGAATATATGATCAAGGGGAAGCCTCGCCAAGTATATGCTTTGTGGGCTTTGAAATTGTTTACTTCTTTACCCATTGAGCCATGATTTCATAATAATATCCATTATACAAGCCCAAACCCACTCCTTTTTTTTTTTTTTTTTTTTTTTTTTTTAACCCAAACCCACTCCTATTTTCCCTAACTGGGCGTTTGGTTAGGATGGCGGAGTCAGAAAAAAAAATTTAGTGGGAGCGAAAAATGAAACACTTAAAAAATATAGACATAAATATTATTGGATATAAACGAAAAATATAACACATCAAAACTTTATAAAAATATATTCATAACAATATATAAACATAATTAATTTAATAAAATAATTCAAATAGAAAACACATTATAAATTACACTATAATTAAAAAAGCTTTGAAGAAGGGAATGAAAACATTAGCCTACTGCTGTATAAAAAGGACTTGAAGAAGTTAACAAAGGAGGTTGAGGCTAACAAGATTTGAACCTTAGCCCCTCTCTAAAGGAAATCATAGACTAACCAACTCAAACAACTAACAAATTTTTTATAAATATTTGTTTTATTATACTTATATCTAAAATTGTACTATATATCTATATTATCTAAAAACTTAATAAGTCTCAATCAAGGTTATATCCTTGATTTATGTCCATCTTTCTATATGCTAATAAATTTGTACATTTTACTTTAAATGTTGTACACTTCAATGTTATTAGACAAAATTGTCCATACTACATTGTTGTTATACAAAACTACCCTTACACCGTTATAACACCGTTAGCTTTTAACTCCATCATTATTATCATACACCTATATCTATCATATCATTTTCCTATTCCTTAATTATCATTTTAGTAAAGTTATTATATAATTAGTTTAATGGTTGATTATATTTTAATTAAATTTCTATACATGGTAAATTATATATGTGTGTGTATAAAATACATATACTATATATGTATATATAATTAGAATTAAAAATTTTAATTATTTATATTTATTAATGTTTTAATATTGGGCATGAACTTTCGCGCATCGCGCGTACAAATACTAGTATACTAATAAGAGAGCCAAAGAGAGTTAGGCCTAAAATGGGTAGAAAAAATAGCAGTCAAATTATTTAATCAAATTGATGGTTCAGATTGATTATTTAATCAAATAGATGGTTAACATAATTCAGATTAATATTATTAATAGAGATTACCTAATTTAACCTTACTTTTATGATTATCCGTTAAGTTTTCCGTTAAATATTATCTTCTCCGTTAATATTCCGTTAACTTTTAACTTACCCATTAATTTCCATAAGAAAGGTCTTAGGTTCGAACCTCATCTCAATCAAATTTGACATAATTAAGTTTCTCACTCTATTTTACTCTTATTAAATTAAATAAATTAGTAGCTACAACAAAAAATGATATATATGTATTTCTTTAATTTAGAATTATGTGTCTACAATACCTTTATTTGAAAAAATTATTCACTATCAAAAAATTAAATTAAATAAGTGAAATAATTTCATTAGTTATATTTTATTTTCTCTCATGCAAATATTCTTTACATTCAAATTTATGAATTGATATTCATTACATTGTCCATTATCTTATTTTTACAATATCTTGTAATTAAATATCAAAGTTATAGTACAAAATAATATTGTATATTTATTTACCAAGTATTTTATTAATACTATGAAAAAAAATTTAAAATAATTTGAAGCTAATTATATTAACTACTTGGGGATTGGTTGACAAAGAGAGTACTCAAATAATAACCCAACAAATTGAAGCGGAATCACTCTATTTTACTCTTATTGAATTAAATAAATTAGTAGTTACACCAAAAAATGATACATATGTATTTCTTTAATACCATGAAAAAAATAAAAAAAGAATAGTTTGAAACCAATCATATTAAATACTTGGGGGATTTGTTGACAATAAAAGTACTCAAATAACCCATTACCTAGCAAATTGAAGCGAAAAACTAACTTTTACAGGGCGTTTGGTTGGGATGACGGAATTAAGGGGGAAAAGAATTGTAATTCGGTGGAATTGTAATTCAATGAATAACGTATGAATTGAAATTACACTGTTTGGTATGTAGGAATAGGAGTACAGGGAATTGAAAGGTAAGAAGCAGCAGAATGACTAAAATGCCCTTATGTAGTAATAATAATAATAATAATATTAATAATAATAATAATAATAATAATAATAATAATTCTTTCAATAATAATAATAATTATTATTATTATTTCAATAATAATAATAATAATAATAATAATAATAATAATAATAATTTCAAAAAGTAAAAAAAAAAAAAAGAAAAAAAAAAGACAAAGGATTGGGAGGAGGGGCAAATTGGTCTTTGATGCCCCTCCTCTCCACTGAATTACAATTCATGGGGGCACCCCATGTAATTCACCATTTTGAGGGAATTGCAATCCAACCAAACACTATAATGGTCAAATTCATTGAATTACAATTCAATGAATTACAACTACACCCTAATTACATCCAACCAAACAACCCATTAATCTTTGGAATATATAATATTTTAAAATTTCAAATTTTTATTAATTTATTTAATCTTTTTTCTTAAACTAGTATTTTCGCCCGTGCGTTGCACGGAATGGATTTGTTATAATATTTTAAGAATATTTGTATCGATATACAATTATATAAATTATAACATTGAATATTATATAGCGCAATTGATGAAATTGGTTGGATCGATTATGTTTTATGATGTTTTTCTTGCTTGAATTATAACAAATAATTGTCCAATTACCCGTGCGATGCATGGATAATTTTTTTTTTTTAAATTATATATTGAGATGATAAAAATAAAGATGAAATTATAAAAAAATTCTAATATTGAACGTGTACATTTATTTGATTATAAGATTAGTGCAAAAGTATTACTCAATTAATTGAATAATATATGATTTGTTTGTCAACAATTATCTTAAGAAGATCTATAAGTAATATGACTTATGTAATTATATTATTACTAAAATAAATATGGGAAAAATGAGAAAATAATTTAATTATGGTTATTATAAAAATAAATTCAACGATCAATGTTTAGCTTAATTACCATAATAATTATTAGCTAATTATTATTAGTCAATTACACTTATATATGTGTAATTATACTTTTATACTTTAAGTATATTCATTTTCACCATATTGCATTTAGTTTTATCTTCCTCCTCCATATTTGAATGAATTAATTTTGATTATTATAAAAATCTAACAACCCATGTCAAATTAATTTTTTTAAAGTTTAAATAACTTAAAGTTTTCAAAAGGAAAGTATAATTATTTTTTATTAAATTTTAAAATAATTTTTAGTCAATTAGTAATATCATTTTCCTTTTCCGATAAATGATTTTACTTTTATTAATAGTATTGATACGTGAATATAACAACGATATTACCAATTAATAGATATTAGTTAATTTCCATTTTACATTTTCTTACCAAATAAGCTTTATTAATTATTTGACCAATAAAATATCTAATTAATTAACTACAAAAGCTTGGGCGGGAAAAATGAAATAGGGGGATTTTACTTTTATATATAGTATAAATAGCATAGATAATACGTGTAAGTTTAATTTTGTTTAATTATTGATGTAATATGTGTACCTTTAATCTCCTTTAATTATGTCGTAATATGTGTACCACTAATTTCAATTCCTTAATTGATTACATAAAATCTATAGTATGGCAAGCTATATTTTGGCAAGTATAAAAATAGTTTAATAAAAGTATAATGTGTGAATTAATTTCTTAATTACTATAGTTAAAGATTTTATTCAAAAGTAACTATTAGCATAACTTTATGTGTAATAATTTGTGAATTTGAATAATTTGCATAATTGTATGGACACAATAATTTGTAAATTAGCGTAATAAACTGTGAATTGGAACAATTATTATAATTTTTTTAAATATCCTTTAATTATGATAGACTTAATAGGTGTATTATCAATTTCCTTAATTGATTATATAAAAATATAAAATTTAAATAACGGAAAATATTAATTCATTTATTTCTATAATTTTTCAAAAGTAATAAAAGGAAGTGAATTGGCAATTGATATTATTTGAAGTGAAAAAAAAATCATCATAGGAAGGAATTCTCAATTTTAATTATACCATAATAAATTTAGATGTTAAATACAATTGGTAATTACCATGGGTTATTTAGATGGTATGGTAATTACCTATATATATTACCTAAATAAACATATTAACATATGGATCAACATTATAAAAAATTGATGAAGCCTTAAGATATATTAGGAAAAGTATCAATTAATTAAAATATGATATATAGTACTAAAAAATTAAAATATGACAAAAGAAATTATATTAGAAAATTGATTAGTATCAATCCTGCTAATTTTTCGTAATACTATATTTGTAATTACCGTTATAAACATATTTAATAGAAAAATTTAATTAGGAACTTATATTAAGCATTTTGGATTATTATTATATTATTATTAATATTAGGAAAATTATATTAGAAAAATTATATTCGGAAATTATATTAAGAATTCTGAATTATTTAGTATTATTATTATTATTATTATTATTATTATTATTATTATTATTATTATTATTATTATTATTATTATTATGATCTTAACAACATCAGTATTATATCAATGTATAAATTTTATATTATTATTATTATTCTTGCAATAGATCCCTTCATTATACCAATAGGATTATTATTTTTATCCTATCCCAAAACCATAATAATATGCAAGAGTATAAGATAAACTTTTCAAAAGAAACACAACTAAGGGATAGAAATAGCAAATAATTGTAATACAATATATTTATAACAACAACCAAACCAAATTAAAAAAGAAAATACATAGAAACTTCTCCATAAAAAAATAACCTTTAGAGATAGAAAAATATGCAATTTTACCACCGCATAATTGTAACAACAACTGAATTGAACCTTTGCACGTCATTTGCTCCTCATCCATTGCCCTTCCTGATCTAATTGCTGATACGGGTGGTAAAAGCACTCAACAATCTTCATCAGTTATTCTACACTCAAAAGCCCCAATATATAATTCAAGGCCTTGAATCATGTTTACCTTTTTCCAATCCACCCTCTCGTAGTCAACAAAATCTTTCTTCGGCTTCACTTGCGGGGAAGAATATGGTATGCTCTTTCTCCTCTTCCTCCGCTAACCCCTCTCATTTACCCTAGATGACACCGGTGCCGGCGACTACGCATAAAAAATCATCTTTTTCAACCGATTCAAGTAGGTCGGTGCAATTCTTGGTGCATGCACCACCGTAGCTTTCTCAGAGAAGCTAGATGGGGCTTCGTTATCGCTAGGAAATGGTATATCATCACCAAATTGTTAACACGAAATCATAAACTAAACAATGAAAGGAAGAACAACAAAGCATAACCATGAATCTAAAGAAAGAAATCAAAAGATTTTGACTTACTCTTGAGTCTTGAGCTTGTCCATCAGAGTTGTGATCGGAAACCTACGAAACGAATGCCAACTTTGCCGAGTTCAGAAGTTGTGAGGGAGTAATCTCTCATGCTCGGAACTTATATGAAAGAAATTGGGATTATGACAATAAATTTTATAGAAATATATAAATGGTTAATTAATAAAATAACCATATATATATTTGGTTTTACTAAAATAATTCCCGTGGTATTATGGAATAAAATTAGGAAGAATGCTATTGGAGTAGAGGTTTTAATTTTCTTGGGATTATGGCAATAAATTTTATGGAAATATATATAGTTAATTAATAAAATAACCATATATATATTTGGCTTTACTAAAATAATTCTCGGTGTGATTATGGCATATAATTTTACTAAAATAATTCTCGTGTGATTATGGCATATATATCACACCAATTATATAATCAATTATTCAATCAGCAATTAATATATTACAATTATTCAATCACCAACATTTAACCATAATAAATTAATAATAAATTAATAAATTAATAATTAATAAATTAAATGAATAAATAAATAAAATAACTGAATTTACATATATACCACTAACTTTGGGCGGGAAACTTTAGAAGGAGGATAATGTTATTATATATAGATAGACTAGAGATTTCTTTATCCACAATAACTCTCAAGAATAATGGTTGAACCAAATGAACCACAAGCAGAACATCTAAAGGAAAGTCCATAGCTCCTATATCATAATCTCATTGCATGAGGTTGTCATCTATGCTACCAACAATAACCGAATTGCAAATAACACACTACCAACAAAAAGAAAGAGAACAAGTAGTAAAGATGAAGACAATGACAAATTTACTCAAAAGAGAATTAAGAACACTTAGAAAAATTCAAACTAAAAGTAGTACTCCCTCCGTCCCATTTTACCTGTCATATTTACTATTCATTGGTGAAACCAACTCTTCCTTCATTGCTTATTTTCTTTAGTAATTTTTTATTATTTTTAAATTTAATTTTTTGTGTTTAATAGTACTTTTGATGTAGTTTCTAAATATATAAATTTTATATATTAATACTAAACTTAATATTATGAAAAATTGGATTAAAAATAACTTCAGTCAAGCCTCGTTAAACAAACCAGACAACCAAAATGGGACGGAGTATTTATTTATACTATCATTTTTAGACCAAATATTTAGACTATCGATTTTACAAGGTTGCAAACATTTATTTTAGTAATAATTATAATGAATTTTCTATATTATCTTGGATTCATATACTTTGAGTTAGATATTTAAATAAAAAAATTCGACATTCAATTACCCATGTATAAACTTCTCATATATAATCTTGCATTGATATACTTTATAATATTTATTTAAATATAAACATTTGGGCATTAACCCATTCGCGCAATGCGCGTATAAAACTAGTATATATATATATATATATATATATATATATATATATATATATATATATATATATATATATATATATATATATATATATATATATATATATATATATATATATATATATACACACACACACACCGTTATAATACACTTTAGGTTATTAAAATCTTTATTTAGGGATTTCTACTTATAGTAAGTATAATAGAAATTTACCTGTATGGCCATTTGAAACATGAGCAATTTCAAAATATTGACAAGTGGTACCCTATTTTGGCGATTCTGATGGTTGTTCTAGAGAGTGGATCAACAAAAAGAATTGAAATGAAGATGGAAAAAGTTAAAGCCCAAGCAGAGGAGCGAAAGCTCTATTACTTGAAAATGGTTGAAAAAGAGTTCTTAACATTTAAGAAGTCAATTGCTGAAAGTAGGTAACATACAGATGGTTGACCAAGCTTTTGACACCTTATTGGCTGGAGTTGATGAATTTTGTGTGTGTCTTGCGTTGTTAGTTTCTTTGTCTTATGTTACATTATTCTGTACCTAAAGAGTACGGATTCTCTAAATAGAATATATTATTAACTGTGTATAAACATGAGGAACGAAAAATTGAAAGTCCGTTAAAATTTAAAGATTAAAACGACGTTGTTTTAATTCAAGGTCTACAATGCTGTGTGGACCCTGATCCACGATATAAATTTCCCTTAAGAAAGCCATGTATTATTTTCCTAATGGAGACCATCTCTAGTAAAAATAATCCGCCGGCCCTAAAAATAAAACTAGGTTTCTTTGGTTTACTTGTTGTGGATCCAATGGGCCGAGGGGGAGGTATGCCTATGCTTTGCAAGTAGTATATTAAACCCTCAATAGTAACCCAATGGGGTAGCTCAAGTGGCAAGTGAGCTCTCTTTGTGGGGAAGAATTCCGGGAGAACCCGGGTTCGATTCCCACAAGTGACGATTCCCCCTGGGCCAGCTCCTGTGCCTCTCGGAGCGAACGTGGGTGGACTTGGACCGTTACACGGACAGAGAAAGACCCCGTGAATCTACCAAAAAAAAGGTAATTTCCTAACTTGTTCTAATCTAGATTAAGAATTTTCTTTTCATGTTATTCAATCACCAACAAAGAAAATAAATAAAAAATCTTGCGTTCCCATAAATTGTAGATGATGGCTGGTTCTTCGTCTCCGGGCAGAGAGGCGAAGATGTTTTTTTTTTTTTTTTTTTTGTTTTTTTTAATATTTTATTTAAAATTATTTAAAAAATATTTTTAAATTGGGTAATTTGTTAGAAACTGGGAAATTGAACAAATTGCATGAAAATGGTTAATTTAAGAATTCAATTGTAATTTTTATAGCTTCAATAGCACAATTGCATTCACATGTGCAATTCAGTGGCTTATTTTTTATTTTTTTTATATCACTTGGAAGGGGGACACCCAAACAGATACATGAGTTCAATTAATACACATCTGGCGCCACATAGGGACCCCTTCTGCATCATCATGCAGAACCTGTAACACCTCATCCGGCGGTCTTTCGAATACATGGATTCGCTTAGGGAGATTTTTCCCCATAGCGACGAGGGTATCAGCTAGTCGATTTTGCTCCCGAGCCACTGAGGATATTTGACCCTTATTTCAAACATTTTTGTCATCAATTTAATAACGAAATATTATTGTAAACCAAAATTTATGCTTATATTATGGGCATTAGTATTGGGTATGTATTATATTATCTTCACTCGTTTGTAATTAATAGTGTATGAGAAGTCATAAATTAGTCCATATAATTTTTAAAATATAATAATATAGTATGTAAGAAATAATAATACAAGTAGTAATAATTTCCTTTCAACAATTAACAAGCTATAGTTTGGGACAAATATGTAAATTACACTAAATGAATTGAAGGTTAAGCCTGAATGAGTTGACAAAATGAATTATGGAATTTTTAATTTTACAATTCATTATATATATATATATATATATATATATATATATATATATATATATATATATATATATGTAACTTAAAAGCGTAAAACACATTAATAGATGTCATTAAGTCAAAGAAAATCTAACATATCCATGTCAGTGAAGAATGAAGAAGAAGAATGCTAGTTGAAGACAAGAAGAAGAAGAAATAGACAAGTCAATCTTTACTTTCAATTTACCAATTTTGTGTTGTTTAAATTTCAGTTATTATTACTTTATAATAACTTTTTGTGTTGTTTAAATTTCAGTTATTATTACTTTATAATAACTTTTCACATTGTTTTGTGTTGCTCTACTCCCTTCCTTTTCCCCTAAATTTTCAAAGTTGTTTTTGTTTGCAAATTTTTGGTTTCCTTTTCCTTTCATTTTTGGAGTTTAGAGCATGCACGTTACTGCTGCATCATATTGCTTGCATGGTTTTTGTTTATAATTTTTTTATCTCATTTTTCTTTCATTTTTTTGCTCAGCACCCTACAGATCAGGGTCTACGGTTTTCAGAGTTTTGCATCATACATCAAAAAAACCAATGGGTTTCAAACTGGTGTTAGCTCTGGCTATACAAACAAATTATATATATTATATAAATCCATGAATTTGAGATTGTGGATATCTCTATCTTAGATTACAGCTTCCTGTTTTTTCTCTTTCTTGAATGAAAGACAGGGAGTCGACATCCTCAGACCCATCGCCTAAGATGTCCAGTTTTGCTCCGGGTAGTTACTACCAGCAGCAGAGGAGACCCCACTAGGATGGTCTACCGGGGTCGAGCCCTTCAACTTTCAAGGAAGCCACTAAATTTTATAATTAACTTGGGTTGTGTTCTGAGTAATTAGAGGCTGGCGACATTTGAATTAGCCAACTGATCAAGAAATTGTTGAAACGGCCGCAGAGCTCTTCTCTATGCGACAGCGATGGCTGTGTCGCGACACTCTATTATGAGCAGTGGTCGGTGACGCTTGAGGTGATGGAGCATTTGTGGATCGGAGAACCCGACTAGACGGGGAGCTTTTGATCACACCGTGTGTCTGATACGAAATGTGGGTTTGCGATAAGATAAGCTGGAGTTGGAGAATGGGCTCAATACAGTGTTTTAGAAGTCAAGGAGTTGATAGATGGGGAGTTAGTTAAAAACTCCCAAAAGAAGTTGACAAAAGTATATGGGGAGGTAAATGTGGTCTAGCTTCAACTTCGAAAGCCGAAAGCTTTAGGTGCCTGCTGCAACTGATCTGTTGAAAACGATAAGGACTTTGTTGGTAGACTGGGAGTTGATAAGCAAAACGACCTAGGAGTTCCGACATGGAATAAGGTGTGTGAAGTTTCATTTTAAGCCTCCACACCCAGATGACGATGATGACTCATTGGAAGCCTGAACATTGATCTCCTTCCAATGGAAATGTCAAGCACAATCCTGACAACATTTGAAACATAAGAAGCAACCACACCAGAACTTCTATCGATCATATGAAATGTTCCACATCCTAAGGAAGTATTTTGAAAGCTGATGTGCATTAGCTGCGACAGACATAACGATGAGCTTTTTCTTATGTTTCAAATGTTGCCAGGATGGTGCTTAACATTTCCATTGGAAGGAGATCAATGTTCAGGCCTCCGATGAATCATCATCGTAATCTAGGTGTGGAGACTTAAAATGAAACTTCACACACCTTATTCCATGTCGGAACTCCTCGGTCGTTTTGCTTATCAACTCCTGGTCTACCAACAAAGTCTTTATCGTTTTCAACAGATTAGTTGCAACATGCACCTAAAGCTTTCGACTTTCGAAGCTGAAGCTAGACGACATTTACCTCGCCATATACTTCAACTTCTTTTGGGAATTTTTAACTAACTCCACATCTATCAACTCCTTGACTTTCTGCTAAAACACCGCCTTGAGCCCATTCTCCAACTCCAGCTTATCTGATGGCAAACCCACATTTCGTATCAGAAATGGTGTGAACAAAAGCTCTCCGGCCAGTTGGGTTCTCCACAAATGCTCCATCACCTCAAGCGTCACCGACCACTACTCATAACAGAGTGTCCCGGCAAAGCCATCACTGTCGCATAGAGAAGAGCTCTGCGGATGTTTCGACAATTTCTTGATGAGTTGGCTAATTCAAATGTCGCCAGACTTTAATTACTCGAACCACAACCAAGGTTAATTATAAATTTTAGCGGCTTCCTTGAAAGTTGAAGGGCTCGACCCTGATAGACCATCCGGGTAGGGTCTCCTCTGCTGCTGGTAGTAACTACCCGGAGCGAAACTAGACATCTTAGGCAGTGGGTCTGAGGATGTCGACTCTTGAAGACTGTCTTTCATTCAAGTCTTTCATTCAAGAAAGATAAAGCACAGGAAGCAATAATCTAAGAGAGAGATATCCACAATCCAAATTCATGGATTTATATAATATATATAATTTGTTTGTATAGCCAGAGCTAACACCAGTTAGAAACCCATTGGTTTGTTTGATGTATGATGCAAAACTCTGAAAACCGTAGACCCTGATCTGTAGGGTGCTGAGCACAAAAATGAAAGAAAAATGAGATAAAAATTTTGTAAACAAAAAGCATGCAGGCAGTATGATGCAGCAGTAACATACCAGCTCTAAACTCCAAAAATGAAAGCAAAAGGAAACAAAAAATTTACAAACAAAAAGCAACTTTGAAAAACTAGGGAGAAAGGAACGGAGCAGAGAAAACAATGTGAAAGTTATAAATCTCTTATTATAATAAAGAGAAGGGATTTTGCCCCTAATATGGCTCCATTCTCCCGCTCAAAGTTTTGGAGATATTTTTTTCCTTTTTGATTTTTTATTAAAAAGTCTTGCCTTTAAAAGTTCCAGATTTTCAATGGCTGTAGAGATTTTGCTTCCCAATATCATTGGAAATCTGGAACTGTGTGTATATGGGCAGAAGGCATGCATGCGTGTATATGGGCTGTAAAGATTTTGCTTCCCAATATCATTGGGTTTGATGTGTTTACTTTTACAAGTTACAATAAAAGAAGCATGCTAAAAAATAATAATGATTACAATTTTTGAATCTAAATTTTTATGGAAAATATCCTATAAATACTACATGCCCAGTAGTGAAATCCAACATTTACATTGTCACCAAGGAAGCCAAGGAGAGAAAAAAATCAAGAAACAAGAGGTAATACCCCTACCTTTGACACCTGAAATCATCAAGAGCATATTGTGATCAATAAAACTCAAACACAAGTAAGTTCATGCCTATTCTTACATTGATAATGTACTCATATAAAGAGAAAATTTTCATCTTAGTAGCTTAGTTACTATATCTTATGTTCATTGTATTCATTAATCTTATTGAAGCATGAAAATTATGTTATATATCGGAACCTATATCAACCATTTAGACCAAAAAAAAAAAAGAGGAAAACAATATTAAACATTCTGCAAATAACATTGAGTTTCAAGCATGTTCAACAGAGAGAAGGCAAACCAAATTATAGTGAAGAAGCTTAATGGGCATACCATGGAGGACGTTTTGACCAATTCGAGGAGAGGATGATGAACACCCTCGAAACTTTGCAAGCAAGAATCGAGGCGATGTGACAAAATCTTGCATTATGTAAAAGGGTCGTTGCTAGTAGGGAGGCTACCACTACCACGTCAAGCCCAAGGGTAGAGGTTCCAAGGCCCGCGCTTTAAAGGCGTAAGAGATGCCAAAGAGGTCAAAATTTTCCTTTTGCAAATGGACCAGTATTTCGAGAATCTTGGTCTTAACGACGAAGTAAAGAAGATCAAAGTTGCTACCCGTTACATTACCGACGGTTATGCTTTGGTGGAGAGGAAAGTATACCGACATCGCACGGATCATTAGCATAGTCATAGACACATGGAAGGATTTCAAGAAGGAGCTTGAGCGACATTTTTACCCCGAGAACGTGGTCTATGAGGCACGAGTACGATAATAGATGGGGGACAGCGGCATGATAGCTGAGAGAGACAACCAAAAGAGGTCACAAAGAATGGGGACAAGAGCGTCGCACTTAGGGAGTATGAAGGAAAGAAGAATGTCTTCGTGTCGAAGCTGGCATGTTACGTATGTAAGGGGCCACATCCGAATGATGTATTGTCAAAAACTAGGTCCCCCCAAGACTTACGAGGAAGAGGAGCCGAGCAGGATGGGATCGCTCCAAGTCCTCACAACCTTGAAAGCCCAAACAACACCAACGACTTCGACCAAAGGCATGTACGTCCACGTAGTAGTAAACATTAAGTCAACCAAAGCTTTGGTAGATACTGGTGTCACACACAATTTCAAGACCGAGGATGAAATTAGAAGACTCGATCTTCGTTGGACAAGGGAAAGGTTGGCTCAAGGTCGCCAATGCAAGAGCCCTCACTTAGCGACTTAGCGCGAGGCGTAAAGCTACGCTTAGACACTTGGGAAGGCCAAATGAATTTTTTCGTAGCACCAATAGATGGACTTTAGGGTTTGGGGTTTAAGATTTTAAGGTTTAAGGTTTATGGTTTAAGGCTTTAGGGTTTAGGATAAGTTTAAGAGGTTTTGGGTTTAGGGTTTTAGGGTTTGGGGTTTAAGCTTTTGGGTTTAAGATTTAAGATTTTAGGGGTTAGTTTAGGGTTTAGCAGGTAGAATAGGTATAAATACCCCTCAAGGGGCCTCATTTATAATAATCCAAG
Source organism: Ipomoea trifida (assembly GCA_003576665.1). NCBI lineage: Eukaryota > Viridiplantae > Streptophyta > Magnoliopsida > Solanales > Convolvulaceae > Ipomoea > Ipomoea trifida. The sequence continues at coordinate 9,742,805 of CP025652.1, read as the reverse complement.
AGCGAAAGCAATACAAGTTCCCTTCAAAGCTCAAGTGTTTTCTTTAGCTTCGTTGTGTGATTTTAGCCGTAGGCATCGCATCGTAGCATCACTTGCGAGGGTCGAGCGAGGCTGACTTAGGGTTTAGGATTTAAGATTTTAGATTTTAGGGTTTAGGGTTTAGAGTTTAGAGTTTTGGTGTTTAAGGTTTTAGGGTTTAGGGTAGAGGTTAAGAGGTTTTGGGGTTTGAGTTTAGGATTTAAGGTCTAAGATTTTAGGGTTTTGCGTTTAGGGTTAAGCTTAAGGTTTTTAGGGTTTAGGGTGTAAGATTAAGTTTAGGGTTTAACATTTTATGTTTTTAGAGTTTAGGGTTTAGGGTTTAAGGTTTGCAAGGTTTAGGGTTTAGGGTTAAGGTTTAGGGGGGTTTTGGTGTTTAAAGTTTTGGGGTTTTATGGTAAGGGTTTTAAGAGATTTTGGGTTTAGGGTTTAAGGTTTTGGGGTTTATGATATTAGGGTTTTAAAAGATTTTGAGTTTAAGGTTTAAGATTTTAGGGTTTAGAGTTTTGCGTTTAGGGTTAGGTTTAAGGATTTTAAGGTTTAGGGTTTGCAAGGTTTATGGGTTAGGGTGTTTAAGGTTGCACGATTTAAGGTTAGGGTTTTAGGATTTAGAATTTTAGCATTTAGGATTTAAGATTTTAGGGTTTAGAGGGTTGCAGGGTTTAGGGTTTAGTGTGTGGGTTTTGGGATTGATTTAAGGTTTAGGGTAGGAGGTTAAGATTTAGGGTTTAGGGTTTAAGATTTTAGGGCTTATATGATTTTAGGGTTTAGGGTTAAGATTTAGGGTTAGGGTTTTGGGTTTAAGATTTATTAGGATTTTAAAATTTAGGGTTTTGCATTTAGATTTAGGGTTTAGGGTTTAGGTTTATCAACTTGAAATTCGCGATCAACAAGCTTTAGAGACATTGTAGTAAGCTTCAATTTATCCAGCACTGCAAATATACAGAGTATGGCACCAAGTTAATGTTTGGTCCCAAATCAAGCATTGTCTTTTCATTTTCTTTTTTTAGAATTCCCCACTGTAATTGTTATTATGAAACTATCAGAGTTTTAGATATGAAAACTTTTTAGTGTTCAGTTCTTTGAAAAACATAGTATATAGGCAGCCATATTTTTTTTAATCATGTCTAACAAAGCAAATTCGCATTCACTTTTATCAACAAATTATAAATTTTAGAAAAGGATTTTTCAAATTTTAAATTTTTTAATCTGTCAAGAAATAGAACGGGGGAACATAAGACTTAAGGGCACATATTGATCATCAAATTTATGCAATTTGGATTCATCCTTATTAACACCATCATCAACATTCAAATTTTCAACTATTTCAGTTTGTTTAGGAGTGATATTTTCTTTCATATTATTTTCAATAACTTTACCACTTCTTAAAACAATCATAACATTAGCTTCTTCATGTTGGCTAGGCAACTTACCTGGCACATGCTGACAAAGCCTAAGCAATCTACCCCATTTGTACTTCCAGTTTACTCCACCTCTGTTCGATGCCTGCTGATAGTACACACCTATATAAAATTTTGCAGGGTATCATACAAAGATGATTTTTTTGGTTGGGGTAAAGCAATTCATTGAAAATTATTTTGATTATTATCCAAAGAAAAGTTATGATGATTTCTCCACCCCGAATTATATGAGTTAGAAATGGGTCATTCAATTCACAAGCCCTTGATTAAAAACATTATGTACAAAATCATATTATTTCTCTTAATTAAGGATGGATTATTATTTCTAGGGTTTTTTTTTTGGATTCAAAAAAGGTCAAAGCCCATATAGGGTTTAGGGTTAAAAGGGTTGAGTTTCGAGTTATAAGGTTTAGGTTTAGAGTTTAGGGTTATTGTTTAGGATTTAGGGTTGCTAGGTTTAGGGCTTAAAGTTCTAGGGTTTAGGGTTTCAATTTTGGGTTTGGGGCTGCAAGGTTTAGGGTTTTCAGGTTTTAGGGTTACAAGGTTTAGGGTTTAGAGTTTAAGGTTAAGATTTAGGGTTTAAGGTTTAAAGTTTTAAGGTTTAGGGTAGAGTCTATTGTTTTGGATATCAATTTTTTTTATTATAATTATTCTTCTAATGTATTAGTCTCCAATATTTCATAATGACCATAGCCATGAAACATAGCATTGATTGGAGTTTCTCCATCTTCTTCCTTCTGATACTCTTCACCATAATTTGAAATATTTATCAAGCTACCATAACTTCTATGTATCATGAATACTGAAATTGGTGTCTAGAGTGCATGGGAAGCCATTAGCAGCTCTGGTTCTCTGCCCCATATGTAAGGTTTCCCAATCCTTTTCACATTTGCATCAAAGTCCCCTTCAATAAACCATTTTGCTTCTTTTCGCCTTTGTAGCAACTCATTAACAACCTTAGGTTTAGGGTTGAGGATTAGGGTTACAAGGTTTAGGGTTGCAAGGTTTAGAGTTTTAGGGTTTAAGGTTTAGAGTTTAGAGTTGCAAGGTTTAGGGTTAAGATTTAGGGTTTATGTTTAGGGATTACGATTTAGGGTTTAGGTTTGAAGATTTAAGGTTTTAAGGTTACAAGAGGCTTTAGAGTTTAGGGGAGGGTTTTGGGTTTTAGAGGTTGCGGTTAAGATTTTGGAATTTAGGGTTCTGGGTTGCAAGGTTTAGGGTTTAGGGTATAGAGTATTTGAGTTTAGGGTTTAGGGCTTGCAATGTTTAAGCCTTAGAGTTTTAGGGTTTAGGGTTGCAAGGTTTAATATTTAAGGCAATGGGTTTAAGATTTAGGATTTAGGGTTTTGGGTTTCAGGTTTTAGGGTTATAATCTTTAGGGTTCAAAGTTTAGTGTTAAGATTTAGGATTTAGGGTTGCTAAGTTTAGGGTTTAGAGTTTTAGGGTTTAGGGTTAATATTTAGGTTTAGGTCTTGGTTTAGAGTTTAAGATTTTAGGGTTTAGGAATCAAGGTTTAGGGTTTAGAGGTTGCGATTAAGATTTAGGAATTTAGGGTTATAAGGTTTAGAGTTTAGAGTTTAGAGTTTTAGGGTCTAGGGTTTACGGTTAGGGTTGCAAGGTTTAGGAATTAGAGTTCTAGGATTTAGGGTTTTTTTTTTTTTTTTTTTGAATTCATAAAAGGTCAAAGCCCATATAGGGTTTAGGGTTAAAAGGGTTGAAGATTTAGTGTTTAGGGTTTCGGGTTATAAGGTTTAGGATTTAAAGTTCTAGGGTTTAGGGTTTAAATTTTAGGTTTAGGGCTACTAGGTTTAGGATTTTCAGGTTTTAGGGTTACAAGGTTTAGGATATCAATTTTTTTATTATAATTATTCTTCCATTGTATTAGTCTCCAATATGTCATAATGACCATAGCCATGAAACATAGCATTGATTGGAGTTTCTCCATCTTCTTCCTTCCGATACTCTTCACCATAATTTGAAATATTTACCAAGCTACCATAACTTCTATGTATCATGAATACTGAAATTGGTGTCTAGAGTGCATGGGAAGCCATTAGCAGCTCTGGTTCACCGCCCCATATGTAAGGTTTCCCAATCCTTTTTCACATTTGCATTAAAGTCCCCTTCAATAAACCATTCTACTTAGGGTTGCAAGGTTTATGATTTAAGGTTTAGGGTTGCAAGGTTTAGAGTTTTAGGGTTGCAAGGTTTAGGTCTAGGGTTTAGGGTTTAAGTTTAGTGTTTAGGGTTTAAAGTCTAGGGATTACGATTTAGGGTTTAGGTTTGAAGATTTAAGGTTTTAAGGTTACAAGGTTTAGGCTTTAGAGTTTAGGGTTAAGATTTAAGATTTAGGGTTGCAAGGTTTAGGGTTTAGGGTTAAGATTTAGGGTTTAAGATTTTAAGGTTTAGGGTTTAGGGTTACAATGCTTAGGGTTTAGGGTTGCATGGTTTAGGGTTTATAATTTTAGGGTTTAAGGTTTAGGGTTTAGGGTTTAAGGTTTAGAGTTTAGAGTTTAGGGTTTAGGGTTACATGGTTTAGGGTTTTAAGATTTAAGGTTTAGGGTTTAAGATGGTTTTAAGTTTTAGTGTTTACTGGCTTCGAGTTTAGGGTTTTACGGTTTAAAATTTAAGGTTTAGGGTTTTAGGGTTGCAATGTTTAGGATTTAGAGTTTAGGCCTTGGAGATTTAGAGTTTAAGGTTTAGGGTTGCAAGGTTTAGAGTTTATAATTTTATGGTTTAAGCTTTAGGGTTAAGATTTAGCGTTTAGGGGTTTAAGGTTTAGAGTTTAGAGTTTAGGGTTTAGGGTTTAGGGTTACATGGTTTAGGGTTTTAAGATTTAAGGTTTAGGGTTTAAGATGGTTTTAAGTTTTAGTGTTTACTGGCTTCGAGTTTAGGGTTTTACGGTTTAAAATTTAAGGTTTAGGGTTTTAGGGTTGCAATGTTTAGGATTTAGAGTTTAGGCCTTGGAGATTTAGAGTTTAAGGTTTAGGGTTGCAAGGTTTAGAGTTTATAATTTTATGGTTTAAGCTTTAGGGTTAAGATTTAGCGTTTAGGGGTTTAAGGTTTAGTGTTTAGTGTTTAGGGACTTAGGGTTTATGGGTTTGGGTTTAGGGTTTAGAGTTTTCGGGGTTTAGGGAAATAAATAAAACGAGGAAAACTAATCATTACCTTCCAGCCAAAAATACATAAAAGCACCAGATTCAGCTTACGCTTTAGGGACTTGATTTCCTCCCACAAATCACACACCTCAAAACCAGCTCTGCAAGTCTTACTCTCTTGTCAACCACCTTCAGGTTGCTGCCATGGTAGACTGGAACATTTATAGCACATTGTGAGAGGATCTTCCATTTTCAAGAGGAGACTAGTACAACATGACATTTGGCAGATTAGACAATGTTTGTAACCTGCATGAGTATCAGCACATCCATTAGTAAACAGGCCATCAACTTTAACCTATTCCAGCATATATAAGTATCTAATGCAGCAAACAAACACTTACACAATTAAACACCTTTGGTGCTTGTGGCCCTGCAACCCCATAACGTTGAGCATACAAGAGCACTATTGATACACACATACATCCCTTTTGTAGCTGGAAACTAAATAAGCAGCTTACCACTTTTACCAAAGATAAAAATTTTCCCTACAAAACTTGAAGTGTGAGACATGGAGGACAGAATCTTTGCCTCAGATGAAGACCAGGGGTCCCTGAGTTTCTTCCACTCCCTTGAGTGCTTGTTTCAGCCATTTTAAACTAAGAAGCAACCGAATAGCAGCAATATAAGTAATCCTCAAAAAGAAATGGGGGCAACAAGTAACACAATACAGAATAATATCACTACACAAACTATTGTAACTATATGTCTATATCACTAAAATTGGTTTAACATGCTCATGGTTACCTTTATGCTCCTCAAACCACAGAAACTAAAATCCTAAACCCTAAAAATAATTATATTATAAATATAATTCTAAATAATAATACAATAATTAATACGTACGATTTTGCACTGCTACTGTACAATGGAGAACGACGATGGCATTGCGCTGCTGATGTACAAACACGAGAGAGGAGGAAATGTTGAAAGCAACTTGGGAAAGGAACTGTTTCATGAACCGGAAATAGAGGATGAAGAGAGCAGAAGAAAGCAACGTGGGAAAGGAAATGTTGAAAAATGGCTTCATATGCTGTTGGAAAGCACAGATGGAACAGCTGATGTCGAGAAGCTCGATCTTAATTACCCTCCAGAGTCGGATGATGCATAGTCTAAAACAAAGAGAAAGAAAAAAGCAATGCAAATGAAGAAAAGGAAGAAAAACAGGAAGAATGAAGAAACAGCTAATAAGCATTTATTTGCATCAAAGGCATAGTATTTTCTGTTTTCCAAATAATAAAAAAAAACAACAATTTTTTGCTTCCATGGAGGTGTACAAGTACCAGATGACAAACTTTTTTTGCATTTATTTGCATCAAAGGCATAGTATTTTCTGTTTTCCAAATAATAAAAAAAACAACAATTTTTTGCTTCCATGGAGGTGTACAAGTACCAGATGACAAACTTTTTTCAATCACACATAGAATACCAATAACATTTTCAAACTCTAGGCCGTAGGCCATACCTCATGTTAGAGTTCTTCTTGGGTGTCATATTAGCATCAGAACTTCTTCGTAGACGAGCCTTTTCATCTTCCTCACCATCGGAAAAATATTCATCGCCATTCCAAATCCGGGGGTTACGTCTCTGATCCATATCTTCCTCTCTCTGTATGAAGTACTTTAGCAAGATCACATAACTGACTGGCAAATATATACATAAAGAAAGAAGAGTTCTATCCAGCTACAAACCTCTTCCGGAACTTCAATAGTGGAAGGAGTCATCTGGAATGGAACACTAGGTGCATGTGGCAATTCAGAAAGTTGTTCGAGCAGCATATTCCTGCAGCCAAAATACTCGTTAAATAACATTTAAATAAAAAAAAATTAATTATAAGGAATGTATTTAGAAATGAACTTGACACTGGCGAAAAATTAAAGTATTTGGATACAACACTATTTGAGTGGTTTTCTGTTCATGGATGTTTATCATACCCAACAGTTTCAGACTACATAAGAGGGATCATCAAACCATAGTAACTTCCTGCAATATCCATTTTATTTAATACAAATTCCATTTTGTGATGATCCAAATACTTGGAACACCATAGAAGGGTGGGAAATCCATTTAAACAATCTAACTTAACCATTCACAAGTCATCACTACAAGACATGTCATCCATCCATCCTTCATTAACTTGTGCAGTTAACACATTAAGGAACTTATTTGTATTTTTCAATTAAGTTGTGCCAAATACCAGAGAGAGAAAGGGGGGGGGGGGGGGGGTGGGGGGGTGTGGATGCTTTCAAATCTGTTTAAGAGGCAAAAAGCCTCCTTTTGAGAGGCTCCAGCTAGGCCAAACAAGCACATAATAGGAAGAACTAGAGAGAAGTACAGATTTAGGGCAAAGAGCAGCACTAAACAAGAACATAATAGGAAGAACTAGATAGAGGGAAGCAGTGATATTTTATCTCATCCATCACTTAGTGACTCCCTTAAGAAAATAAGACAACCCTAGCAAAAATAGCTAAGGATACAAACTTGTAACCACAAGGTCACGAGTTCGAATCCCAGCCCTCTTGGTTTGAGCTGGTCAACTATGGGCAACCTAGGTTGGTTTACCTACTTGTGGTCCTTTTCCGGCTAGGGTCACAAGGCCGTGTTTACACAGTACACACCCTCGGGTAGTGGCTGCGGGTTTCCCTCGTCACCCCAAAAAGATAAAGAGAAGCCTGATGCATATGTAACCAAAATATGAGAAGGCTGGTGAATGAATAGAAACCTGATCTTCTCCAAATCCCGTGGTGAGTTCTGATTCTCCATGGGATGTGGTTCAACATGAAGTGTATAATCAGGACCAAAATATTCATAGTATTCATTATAAGGCAATTTATTATCAGGTTCAACCCCCACTGCTACTGCTGTCTGCAACATAGAAAGAGGTCAACCTTAGAGCAAATAACAGTACAGTATTAGACCAATACATACAAAGAGAGATCACAAAAAAAACACACAAAGGTGGGAAAGGCAAAACCTCATAGCACCAGCACCGGGCAACATTTCGAATTGTATACCCTCCACCACCCAACACCATTAAAGGAACATTAAAAGATCTGAGAAAACGGAGACAATCAGCATGGCCTTTGACGGACAAGTTGAAGCACCCCAACCTGTCTCCAGCCAAAGAATCTGCTCCACACTGAAGAACAACAGCATCTGGTTGATAAACCTCCATGACTTTTTGGATGATTGGACGGAATAAACTACAAAAACTTTCATCATCCATTCCATCATTCAGTGGGACATTGAGGGCATAGTATTTCCCCAAACCTACACCAATGTCTTTGATGTGGCCGGTACCAGGAAAGAAGTCCCCAAATTTATGGAAAGACGCAGTCATAACCCTGTCGGTGGTGAAAAATGCCTCCTCAACGCCATCCCCATGATGAATATCAATATCCACATATAGCACACGCTGTGCAGTAGCATTACACACATCAGAGGCAAAATTGTTCATGATAAGCTAAAAGCTCACACAGAAAGAAAGCAATCAAGAATGCATATATATGCAGTTACATGAGTATGAAACTATGAGCATGTATTTTATGTGTCAATATAAAATCCAATGAAGGGTAGTGTGTAGTGTGTGGGACTCAAATATATAACTATGTAAGACCTTTTGAATATTGAATCATATATTCTACCTCAACTAAAAACTCAAGGGGGAAAACTACTAATTATATATATCAACTTACGCATGCCAAACTAATCTAATCCTTTGACATCTATCGTTGCTGGTGATTGGAGCAATCCTTGTGAAAATTCAATGTACCATAATATCTGCACAATTTTTCCTCTAGAAATGGCTAGTGCAGATGACATAGTTCACTGTATTATACCCTAATCTTATTCTAATAATGTTATCTGCTTAAAGATACTTCAATTCTATGTAAATGATGCATCAATGATTTAATGAAGTTCCCACAGGGTGAGGCTACAATGAACCTCCATAAAAAGAATTGACAAGTCTTGGCAGTAAATCTTTCACCACTACAAACAGAATAGGTGGTGAAAGCCAAGTACACTCCCTCCCGGAATCCTGCTCCATAAAGACTGCAGCCCAGAAAAAGCGTGGATGCTGCCTGCAAATTAAAGCATTTAGACATTCTGATATTAGCTTTGATACGAGTGAAAGGACGGAGGGCATGAAGGAAGGAAAACTGACCAGGTTAGAAAGTGCAAGGGGATTTAGGAGCATTCCATCTTCTCCATCTCTGATCTTCAGTGGCATGAAGAAGAGAGTCGATTGCATGGGGAAGAAGCCATTGGTGACCGAAGACTATGATGATGCAGAAGATGAAGAGGGAGTAGCAGCCAAGAAAAGCTTCACCAAATCATCCTTCAAAACAAATGTCAAAGCAATGAGGGTTCTTGAACTCTGTTATCCTAAAGTCAAGATAACTTGCTCACTACAATCATAAAACAACCCAGCCGGATTGCTGTTTAAAGATACGATTTGTCTAAATCGTCAAAATAAGGTTGTCTAAATCGTCAAAATAAGGATGTTCCATGGCTTTCTTTGCTGAAATCCTTCTTGATGGTTCATAATGCAACATTTCCTGCATCACAAATTTAAACAGACTGTAAATATGATGTTTACATAGCCACTGACCACAGTCGTTCTAACAAAAACAAAAGAAACAAACTCACAGCTAGCAAGTTAAGGCCATTTTCATCCAGATTGGGGACAGATGATGAGAGTGGTTGGGGCTTCCATTGTGGATACTCATGCCAATTCACCAGCTTGCTCACTCCTGGCCAGACTTGTTCATTTGGTGTACCCAGCAATCTGTGCATCAGAAAAATATCATTACAACCCAGGAGAAAATTGAACCAAACCCCATGAATAAGAAAGAAGAGATAATCTAGACCTGAAAATGTGCAGCAGTTGTTGTAACTCAGAATCTCCAAAAGTGAAGCTTACCAAATATGCAACCAACAGACCATATGTCCACTGCTGTTGAGTAGTGAGTAGCGCCCAAAAGAACCTCAGGAGCCCTGTACCAAAGGGTCAATATCTGGAACAGGAGAGGATGGTATTCATCATTCGCAATTTCGCATTGGAATTCACATAAAAAAATTAGACAATTTGGCAGTTGTTTCCCACCTCATGAGTGTACTTCTTGATAGGCAGAGTGAAGCTTCTTGCAAGCCCCAGATCGCAATTTTAAGCATTGATGTCTTGCGGTCCATCAGAAGATTGTGGGGCTTCAGGTCTCTGGTGAAATGACAACAAGAAGGTAAATGAATTAACAACTCCATCATTATTTTCACTTTGCTGGTGAATCATGTGTTTTGAACTCCTGGAATTACCTGTGCAGAACACCATGGCCATGGCAGAAAGCAACTCCTTTGCAAAGCTGGTAAAGCAAGCTCTGCATCAAGAATTTAAAACACAGTAGATATCATGTTAGGCCATGAAGCTAAGGTAAGGAAACCAGGAATCAATGATCCACAAGTCAATTACTGACCTTAATAGTCTTGGGAGGGATGCTTTCTCCAGTCTGACGGAAACTACGGAGAAATTTCTCCAAATACAGAACCGTCTTCCCTTCCTTATTTTGTCCTTGTTTTGACATCGATCAATCTGTTTATCACAGGAAATCAAGAAAAGAAGCAAATTCAACAATAAAGTTCTGTTTAGAGTAAAATCTTCAAGATAATAGAAGACTATAGTAAAATCAAAGGAATCAGGCCTTAGTGTAATCAAGCTCACTTTCATCTATTCAAAAAATTAACTGCATTATCATGAAACCATAGAGAAATAAAAGATTTTGTAGCTTGCAGCAATCTAAATCAATCCACTATAACACTCATTTCACAAAATCTTGGCCTTGAAATTGAAGTTCAAAAACTGTAAAACATTCTAAAATTTAAAGGAAATTCAAGGATCTAGACAGAACTAGAGAAATAAAAGGAATCAGGCCTTAGTGTAATCAAACTCACTTTCATCAATTCAAAAAACAGACTGCATTATCAAGAAACCATAGAGAAATAAAAGATTTTGCAGCTTGCAGCAATCTAAATCAATCCACTATAACACTCATTTCACAAAATCTTGGCCTTGAAATTGAAGTTCAAAAACTGTAAAACATTCTAAAATTTAAAGGAAATTCAAGGATCTAGACAGAACTACCACAAAATTGAATGCCATTCAGAGAAAACACCCTAGGTTATAGGTACACTAGTACCACAAATTGAAGCAAGAAACATCGCTAGGTGCTCAACAAGAGGAAAAAAAATTGAAAATTAGATAGAATTCTCTGAAAGCGGAGTAAAAGGGAAGGGGGAATGAGTACCTGACGATATGAGGATCCCTAGAGAGCATCCGCAAGAGGGAAATCTCGCGGAGAGTGGTAGGAGGGACGCCTTCTTCGTCCTCGTGAAGCCTGGTTTTCTTCAAGGCCACAATCTTCCCAGTCGCTCTCTCCCTCGCTCGGTAAACTTTGCCGTAAGTTCCTTCTCCAACTTTCTCCAGTTTCTCGAACGCTTCCATCGCCGACATCCCTGCTCCGACAGTTTTCCTGCCGGCGTCCATGGTCATCGTCGCCGTAGAATTCTTGTTCTCCATTCTCTCTCCCCTGTTGTGAGTATCCGATCTGAACTGAGATGTGAATTCTCTCTCTCACACCACTCGCAGAGGCACTATATAGTCGTAGGCGGGTGGGTTTTTTTGCTCGTTAACGGCTACATTTTGAATTTCAAAGCCGACGGGCTTCGTGCTTAGGCCTTCCTCATTAGTTGTGGGTTTTTCTCCAGGTTTTTGTGGGCCCCAGCATCCACATCATCATCTATTATCTCACTCAATCACAAAAACTATTCCCCACATTAGTTTTAAGTTTTTTCCCAGTTTTTTATGGGCCCACCATTAAATTTATTTATAAATTCATTTCTAATTAAATTTATTTATAAATTCATTTCTAATTAAAAATAAACATAGGTACGTTGGTTTTTAGATGCACTGCCAACATGAAACTTGAATTTAATTAATAAAAAATAATTAAAATTAATATGCATACACCTAATTAATTAAAATGATAATTAAAATCAATTACTTAAAGAGATAGTATTTATATAGTAAAAAAAAAATACTAATTAAGTTTTTAAAAAAAATTAACAATAAAAAAAAAAAAAAATTGCCGTTGCCATTGGCAACGGCACAAAATCTGGCCGTGACCGGAAATTCAGCCGTTGCCGACAACGGCTTGACATTTAAGCCGTTGCATGGCAACGGCCTTGAACCAGTGGGCAGTGGCCCACTGGCCACTGCAGTTGTCAGCTTTTCACTATTTTTTTTTTTTTTTAAAACCTTGCTGTCAGGGGTTGTTGCAGGAGAAAAACATCTCCTAAATGCAACAACCCCATTTGCTAAAAACTTGAAGCTTAAGTTCTTATTTCTTAATACTTGTGCCAACCCCAACTAATGGGGAAGGCCTTATAGTGTATTTCCATAAATGCCCTTCTAAATCACAAATTAACTTGTTAACCCAATTGGATTCCGACTTTCTTTGGTAAATCCGTTACTCCTTATGAATTTATGCCAATATTGATTTTGATTATTGATTAAGAATACAATATGTGCTAATGTGCTCTATCCATTATATTCCACATTCAGGTAGTAACGGTAGACTTTAATCGTAAATAAAAAATATTAATTATAAATAGGGAGTTAATGGCATCCGCTCTTAATGGAGAAATTGATTTTCCTTTTCGATAGTAATAAAAATGGGGATGAAATTTGAAAATGGAGGTGGGGATAGATGAATTTTTAAATTTTCACTGGGGATGAGGAGAGCGCTAAGAACCACTCCCCGGTGAAAACTGTGGACAAATATGAGTAGATATAATTGTTGAAAATAAGGTAAAAGAGTAATATATATTTCATACTTTTAAAAATTATATTGAATGCATGAAATTCCTTTTTTTTTGGTGATATGAATTAATTATTAAATATTTAGCAATACTTTTAAATAAAAGATAATTAGATAAGATATATTTATTTTGATTTTTCAAAAATTTTAAAAGAAATTTAAATGGGGTGGGGATTTCCCGTCTTCATA
>CP025652.1:9584270-9717664 GCA_003576665.1 Ipomoea trifida | reverse complement strand
GTTTTCTTTAGCTTCGTTGTGTGATTTTAGCCGTAGGCATCACATCGTAGCATCACTTGCGAGGGTCGAGCGAGGCTGACTTAGGGTTTAGGATTTAAGATTTTAGATTTTAGGGTTTAGGGTTTGCAAAGTTTAGGGTTTAGAGTTTAGAGTTTTAGTGTTTAAGGTTTTAGGGTTTAGGGTAGAGGTTAAGAGGTTTTGGGGTTTGAGTTTAGGATTTAAGGTCTTAGATATTAGGGTTTAGGGTTTAGGGTTTAGCATTTAGGGTTAGGTTTAAGGATTTTAGGGTTTAGGGTTTGCAAGGTTTATGGGTTAGGGTGTTTAAGGTTGCACGATTTAAGGTTAGGGTTTTAGGATTTAGAATTTTAGCATTTAGGATTTAAGATTTTAGGGTTTAGAGGGTTGCAGGGTTTAGGGTTTAGGGTTTAGTGTGTGGGTTTTGGGTTTGATTTAAGGTTTAGGGTAGGAGGAGGTTAAGATTTAGGGTTTAGGGTTTAAGATTTGAGGGCTTATGATTTTAGGGTTTAGGGTTAAGATTTAGGGTTAGGGTTTTGGGTTTAAGATTTCAGGGTTTAGGGTATTAGGATTTTAAAATTTAGGGTTTTGCATTTAGATTTAGGGTTTAGGGTTTAGGTTTATCAACTTGAAACAGAACATCTTTGCGATCAACAAGCTTTAGAGACATTGTAGTAAGCTTCAATTTATCGAGCACTGCAAATATACAGAGTATTGCACCAAGTTAATGCTTGGTCCCAAATCAAGCATTGTCTTTACATTTTCTTTTTTTTAGAATTCCCTACTGTAATTGTTATTATGAAACTATCAGAGTTTTAGATATGAAAACTTTTTAGTGTCCAGTTCTTTTAAAAACATAGTATATACGCAAACATATTTTTTTTAATCATGTCTAACAAAGCAAATTCGCATTCACTTTTATCAACAAATTATAAATTTTAGAAAAAGGATTTATCAAAATTTGAATTTTTAAATCTGTCAAGAAATAGAACGGGGGGAACATAAGACTTAAGGGGCACATATTGATCATCAAATTTATGCAATTTGGATTCATCCTTATTAACACATCATCATCAACATTCAAATTTTCAACTATTTCAGTTTGTTTAGGAGTGATATTTTCTTTTATATTATTTTCAATAACTTGACCACTTCTTAAAACAATCATAACATTAGCTTCTTCATGTTGGCTAGGCAACTTACCTGGCACATGCTGACAAAGCCTAAGCAATCTATCCCATTTGTACTTCCAGTTTACTCCACCTCTGTTCGATGCCTACTGATAGTACACACCTACATAAAATTTTGCAGGGTATCATACAAAGATGATTTTTTTGGTTGGGGTAGAGCAATTCATTGAAAATTATTTTGATTATTATCCAAAGAAAAGTTACCCCGGATTATATGAGTTAGAAATGGGTCATTCAATTCACATATAGGATGGATTATTATTTCTAGGGTTTTTTTTTTTTGGATTCATAAAAGGTCAAGGCCCATATAGGGTTTAGAGTTAAAAGGGTTGAGTTTCGAGTTATAAGGTTTAGGGTTTAGAGTTTAGGGTTATTGTTTAGGATTTAGGGTAGCTAGGTTTAGGGCTTAAAGTTCTAGGGTTTAGGGTTTAAATTTTGGGTTTGGGGCTGTAAGGTTTAGGGTTTTCAGGTTTTAGGGTTACAAGGTTTAGGGTTTAGAGTTTAAGGTTAAGATTTAGGGTTTAAGGTTTAAAGTTTTAAGGTTTAGGGTAGAGTCTATGGTTTTGGATATCAATTTTTTTTATTATAATTATTCTTCCAATGTATTAGTCTCCAATATGTCATAATGACCATAGCCATGAAACATAACATTGATTGGAGTTTTTCCATCTTCTTCCTTCTGATACTCTTCACCATAATTTGAAATATTTACCAAGCTACCATAACTTCTATGTATCATGAATACTGAAATTGGTGTTTAGAGTACATGGGAAGCGATTAGCAACTCTGGTTCTCCGCCCCATATGTAAGGTTTCCCAATCCTTTTCACATTTGCATCAAAGTCCCTTTCAATAAACCATTCTGCTTCTTTTTGCCTTTGTAGCAACTCATTAACAACCTTAGGTTTAGGGTTGAGGATTAGGGTTACAAGGTTTAGGGTTGCAAGGTTCATGGCTTAAGGTTTAGGGTTGCAAGGTTTAGAGCTTTAGGGTTTAAGGTTTAGAGTTTAGGGTTAAGATTTAGGGTTTAAGTTTAGGGATTACGATTTAGGGTTTAGGTTTGAAGATTTAAGGTTTTAAGGTTACAAGGTTTAGGCTTTAGAGTTTAGGGGAGGGTTTTGGGTTTTAAAGGTTGCGGTTAAAATTTTGGAATTTAGGGTTCTGGGTTGCAAGGTTTAGGGTTTAGGGTATAGAGTATTTGAGTTAAAGGTTTAGGGTTTAGGGCATAGAGTATTTGAGTTTAGGGTTTAGGGTTTAGGGCATAGAGTATTTGAGTTTAGGGTTTAGGGCTTAAGGTTGCAATGTTTAAGCCTCAGAGTTTTAGGGTTTAGGGTTTAGGTTTGAAGATTTAAGGTTTTAAGGTTACAAGGTTTAGGCTTTAGAGTTTAGGGGAGGGTTTTGGGTTTTAAAGGTTGCGGTTAAAATTTTGGAATTTAGGGTTCTGGGTTGCAAGGTTTAGGGTTTAGGGTATAGAGTATTTGAGTTAAAGGTTTAGGGTTTAGGGCATAGAGTATTTGAGTTTAGGGTTTAGGGTTTAGGGCATAGAGTATTTGAGTTTAGGGTTTAGGGCTTAAGGTTGCAATGTTTAAGCCTCAGAGTTTTAGGGTTTAGGGTTGCAAAGTTTAAGGTTTAAGGCAATGGGTTTAAGATATAGGGTTTAGGGTTCAGGGTTGTAAGGTTGCGATTTAGGGTTTAGGGTTTTGGATTTCAGGTTTTAGGGTTATAATCTTTAGGGTTCAAAGTTTAGTGTTAAGATTTAGGATTTAGGGTTGCTAAGTTTAGGGTTTAGAGTTTTAGGGTTTAGGGTTAATATTTAGGGTTTAGGGTTAGGGTTGCAAGGTTTAGGAATTAGAGTTCTAGGATTTAGGGGTTTTTTTTTTTTTTTTGAATTCATAAAAGGTCAAAGGCCATATAGGGTTTAGGGTTAAAAGGGTTGAAGATTTAGTGTTTAGGGTTTCGGGTTATAAGGTTTAGGGTTTAAATTGTGGGTTTAGGGCTACTAGGTTTAGGGTTTTCAGGTTTTAGGGTTACAAGGTTTAGAGTTTAGAGTTTAAGGTTAAGATTTAGGGTTTAAAGTTTAAAGTTTTAAGGTTTTGGGTAGAGTCTGTTTTGGATATCAATTTTTTTATTATAATTATTCTTCCAATGTATTAGTCTCCAATATATCATAATAACCATAGCCATGAAACATAACATTGATTGGAGTTTCTCCATCTTCTTCCTTCTTTCTGATACTCTTCACCATAATTTGAAATATTTACCAAGCTACCATAACTTCTATGTATCATGAATACTAAAATTGGTGTTTAGAGTGCATGGGAAGCCATTAGCAACTCTGGTTCTCCGCCCCATATGTAAGGTTTTCCAATCCTTTTCACATTTGCATCAAAGTCCCCTTCAATAAACCATTATGCTTCTTTTCGCCTTTGTAGCAACTCATTAACAACCTTAGGTTTAGGGTTGAGGATTAGGGTTACAAGGTTTAGGGTTGCAAGGTTCATGGTTTAAGGTTTAGGGTTGCAAGGTTTAGAGCTTTAGGGTTTAAGGTTTAGAGTTTAGGGTTAAGATTTAGGGTTTAAGTTTAGGGATTACGATTTAGGGTTTAGGTTTGAAGATTTAAGGTTTTAAGGTTACAAGGTTTAGGCTTTTAGAGTTTAGGGGAGGGTTTTGGGTTTTAGAGGTTGCGGTTAAGATTTTGGAATTTAGGGTTCTGGGTTGCAAGGTTTAGGGTTTAGGGTATAGAGTATTTGAGTTTAGGGTTTAGAGTTTTAGGGTTTAGGGTTGCAAGGTTTAAGGTTTAAGGCAATGGGTTTAAGATTTAGGGTTCAGGGTTGTAAGGTTGCGATTAGGGTTTAGGGTTTTGGGTTTCAGGTTTTAGGGTTATAATCTTTATGGTTCAAAGTTTAGTCTTAAGATTTAGGATTTAGGGTTGCTAAGTTTAGGGTTTAGAGTT
This sequence comes from Ipomoea trifida, assembly GCA_003576665.1. NCBI lineage: Eukaryota > Viridiplantae > Streptophyta > Magnoliopsida > Solanales > Convolvulaceae > Ipomoea > Ipomoea trifida. The sequence continues at coordinate 9,713,507 of CP025652.1, read as the reverse complement.
TTAGGGTTTAGAGTTTTAAGGTTGCTAAGTTTAGGGTTTAGAGTTTTAGGGTTTAGGGTTTAGGGTTTAGGGTTGCAAGGTTTAGAGCTTTAGGGTTTAAGGTTTAGAGTTTAGGGTTAAGATTTAGGGTTTAAGTTTAGGGATTACGATTTAGGGTTTAGGTTTGAAGATTTAAGGTTTTAAGGTTACAAGGTTTAAGCTTTTAGAGTTTAGGGGAGGGTTTTGGGTTTTAGAGGTTGCGGTTAAGATTTTGGAATTTAGGGTTCTGGGTTGCAAGGTTTAGGGTTTAGGGTATAGAGTATTTGAGTTTAGGGTTTAGAGTTTTAGGGTTTAGGGTTGCAAGGTTTAAGGTTTAAGGCAATGGGTTTAAGATTTAGGGTTCAGGGTTGTAAGGTTGCGATTAGGGTTTAGGGTTTTGGGTTTCAGGTTTTAGGGTTATAATCTTTATGGTTCAAAGTTTAGTCTTAAGATTTAGGATTTAGGGTTGCTAAGTTTAGGGTTTAGAGTTTTAGGGTTTAGGGTAATATTTAGGTTTAGATCTGGTTTAGAGTTTAAGATTTTAGGGTTTAGGAATCAAGGTTTAGGGTTTAGAGGTTGCGATTAAGATTTAGGAATTTAGGGTTGTAAGGTTTAGAGTTTAGAGTTTTAGGGTCTATGGTTTAGGGTTAGGGTTGCAAGGTTTAGGAATTAGAGTTCTAGTATTTAGGGTTTTTTTTTTTTTTTTGAATTCATAAAAGGTCAAAGGCCATATAGGGTTTAGGGTTAAAAGGGTTGAAGATTTAGTGTTTTGGGTTTCGGGTTATAAGGTTTAGGATTTAAAGTTCTAGGGTTTAGGGTTTAAATTTTGGGTTTAGGGCTACTAGGTTTAGGGTTTTCAGGTTTTAGGGTTACAAGGTTTAGAGTTTAAAGTTTAAAGTTTTAAGGTTTTGGGTAGAGTCTATGGTTTTGGATATCAATTTTTTTTATTATAATTATTCTTCCAATGTATTAGTCTCCAATATGTCATAATGACCATAGCCATGAAACATAACATTGATTGGAGTTTCTCCATCTTCTTCCTTCTGATACTCTTCACCATAATTTGAAATATTACCAAGCTACCATAACTTCTATCTTCTATGTATCATGAATACTGAAATTGGTGTCTAGAGTATATGGGAAGCCATTAGTAGCTCATGTTCTCTGCCCCATATGTAATGTTTCTCAATCCTTTTCACATATGCATCAAAGTCCCCTTCAATAACCCATTTTACTTCTTTTCACCTTTGTAGCAACTCATTAACAACCTTAGGTTTAGGGTTGCAAGGTTGGTTTAAGGTTTAGGGTTGCAAGGTTTGGAGTTTTAGGGTTGCAAGGCTTAGGTCTACGGTTTAGGGTTTAAGTTTAGTGTTTAGGGTTTAAAGTTTAGGGATTACGATTTAGGGTTTAGGTTTGAAGATTTAAGGTTTTAAGGTTACAAGGTTTAGGCTTTAGAGTTTAGGGTTAAGATTTAAGATTTAGGGTTGCAAGGTTTAGGGTTTAGGGTTAGGATTTAGGGTTTAAGATTTTAAGGTTTAGGGTTTAGGGTTACAATGTTTAGGGTTTAAGGTTACAATGTTTAGGGTTTAAGATTTTAAGGTTTAGGGTTTAGGGTTTAAGGTTTAGAGTTTAGGGTTGCATGGTTTAGGGTTTATAATTTTATGGTTTAAGGTTTAGGGTTTAGGGTTTAGAGTTTAGGGTTTAGGGTTACATGGTTTAGGGTTTTAAGATTTAGGGTTTAGGGTTTAGGGTTTAAGATGGTTTTAAGTTTTAGTGTTTACTGGCTTCGGGTTTAGGGTTTTACGGTTTAGAGTTTAGGGTTTAGGGTTACATGGTTTAGGGTTTTAAGATTTAGGGTTTAGGGTTTAGGGTTTAGGGTTTAAGATGGTTTTAAGTTTTAGTGTTTACTGGCTTCAGGTTTAGGGTTTTACGGTTTAAAATTTAAGGTTTAGCGTTTTAGGGTTGCAATGTTTAGGATTTAGAGTTTAGGCCTTGGAGATTTAGAGTTTAAGGTTTAGGGTTGCAAGGTTTAGAGTTTATAATTTTATGGTTTAAGCTTTAGGGTTCTAGATTTAGCGTTTAGGGGTTTAAGGTTTAGTGTTTAGTGTTTAGGGACTTAGGGTTTATGGGTTTGGGTTTAGGATTTAGTGTTTAGGGACTTAGGGTTTATGGGTTTGGGTTTAGGGTTGCAAGGTTTAGGGTTTAGAGTTTTCGGGTTTAGGGGGTTTAGGGTTTAGGGTTATAAAGTTTTTGGATTTAAGGCTTAGGGGCGAAGATCTAGGAACTAGCTCCCATACACTCCTTTCGAATTGATGGAGCTCATCCATAAGATCTTCATTATAACTATAATCTGAATCACATCCAATTGAGGTTTGAGAAGTTACCTCATGATCTTTAGACATAAGACATACTCGTATAACTTTTCAAATTGATGCCGGCTAAAGAGGAGCCATCGCTTTCTAAACTTGAGTTGGAGGAGCACGAGTTGTTGATTGCCTTCTCAACTAAATCCTCGTACATGATTTTCGGCAGTTGTAGCACAAAGTCTGCAACTCCTTGAAGTCTTTTACTCTTCGAGGCACTTGACCTCGCATAGTGTGGTGTGGATGGATTTCCTTGTATATTGTTCTTCCTCATGAATCTCTTGAATTTCTTGACTTGGACTTGAAAGATGTTGAGGGTTGTTGAGGTTTGAATAGCTTGGTGGTCACGCATGGTTATGACCTTTCATCTCCCATGCTTTGGGTAGTCCTCGGAGGATCTTGAGGTTGATATACTTCTGGGTCAATTCCTTCCCACAATTGATTTGTCAGACTTTTCAGCCGTTGGTGACTTATTTTGCGTTGAACATATCTTTTTGCTCAGCACAAAATGTCTAGTCTTTTAGGGAAAAATCTTCCTTGAGATGTGTTCCTATAACTCTCTTTGCCTTGTACACATTCACTAATGTATTTAAGATTTTTAACTGTAACACTCTACGAATGGTTGGCATTACCATTCATTCTACCTTTTACTTCGAAAGGTAAGCACTTGCGTCGCTCGGCCTTTGTAACCTTTCGGTTTTGCAATCTTATACTCTTTGAGTCTTCATCTTGGGCTCTTCAAGTCTCCAACTCTTTGAGGTCTTTATCTTCAAGCTGTTAGAGTAACTATTTGGATTCAAACCTTTTGTTGAGACTTTCCGAAGCGTAATCTTTCGAGTTATTATTCGGATTGCTTTATTCATCCGAATTGTGACTACTCAAGTTACTAGTTGAACTATTTGAAGTTAAATCCCTAACTTTTAATATCACCAAAATCTAAAATACAAATGTTCCTAATAGTCATACAATAAATCATCAAATACATCAACTTTATACCAAAGGTTAATGGAGGGTTAATGTTTTATAAATATATCAACTCTATACAAATGTTTCACATTCACATGCTAAAAGGAATAATATCTCGTATTCAAAATATTCAACCACCACGAATAAGATGAAAATGAATACAAATAATACCCAAAAAATACCTGGAATAAATAGAAGCTGATCTTCAAAATATTTGATGAAGGATGGACCCAAAATCTTGAAAATCCACGGCAAAGCTGTACCAAACACGAAGGAGAAAGAAAATGGCAGGTTTATTTTCAAAAATAATGCAATGGAATATGCCAAAGATGACGAATAAAACAAAATGAAATTTTCTTTTCTTTTCTGCTTCCCTTCCTGACGCTTTTTCTTTATCCACTTGCCCAATAGCAGTACAATATTCATTCAAGAAATTAAAGAGAAATGTAATATGCTCAAGGCAAGCAATATTACTTAAGCAAATATTTAACTGGGAAGAACAGTTACAAATTCAAAACATGCAGGAGCATACCCTCTACAAGATTAGATAAATTTTCAACTTTGAGTAGCACTCATCCTGAGGAATGATAAAGAAAAGATTAGCCAGAATGTAGGGTTTCAGTAACATCTATCACATGATACTCTTTAAAATGAAACTCTCCAGTAAATTTTTTAACAAGAAAGTCAAGTAACATGGACGACAAATCACCCAATGATTCATATGACTCAAATGACAAGAAAAAGGGGTTCAAAGATTTTGTGAAATGGGCAAGGTGAAATTCACTCACCGTACATCCAAGATGAGTGGGACAACCTTCAATAAATATCAATGTTTTGTTGGGCTTTCTTCCACCTTCACGAGAAATAGCATGTTCTTCTATGAACTTCTCAAAATGAAATGAATCACACTGCCTTAATTTTTGGGCAGCCAATGTATCACAGGATAAGATAGGTGAACCAGTGCATCTAGCAACTCTCTCAAGGCGATGAAGTTTCATATCAAAGACTAACGTGATTCCTTTCTGAGGATGGATTCCTGTACATCACGAGACACAGCTTTCTCCACTAATACCACATTGGGATGGTACTTTTCTAGAATTTCAACAAATGATTTGAGCCCCTCTTTCTCCTGTTATTGGATAACAATAACAGATTGTCAGATACTCAGAATTACAGAATACGGAGTAACATTTTGGTATGCTACTCTTAATTAATTTACAGTTGCATAACTGGATAAAGAAATATTACCTGCTGCTGCATTGATTGTAAAGAAGACAACTCATTTGAAGAGAGACCAAGTGCACCCTGAATCAAAAGCAATCTGGGACTCTTGTACCTTGTAGGCATGTGTTTGTGAGCAGCATGTTTCTTGAAGACTAGACCTTTGACGAATTGGCTACAAAAGCAATGCTAAATGACTTCAGTCCAAAGAATGCCGTAATAAAACCATTTGGAATGAAAGAGTTCCATACAAATACATTCCAACAAAATAGTTCTCTCCTCACCATCAAAGCTCATGAAAAAATGAAGAGAGTAAAAAAACATACGGAGTAAAATATTAATACGTAGTACCTTTGATTGCGTGAGCCAGTTGCAACACATTTTATTTTTACATATCCGTCAGGATCCATTGCCTTTCCCTCAGCTGCATCCACCTTCACAAACGAAGCAGCATTCCATGATAGAGCAGTGACTATATCAACCCAACTGTCACTATCTTCCCCTTTGGGGTTGACACCCACAGACCTGAGAAGTTGAGCAACAAGCGCCTTAAACTTCCCACACATAGCCTCTTCCATTGCCTTCTGTTTTTCCTCTTTGAACTTGAAACTCCCAGAGTACTCTTCTCCAAAGCTAACTAAATTCAGACCATTACCACCTTCAATATCGTCATCATCCTCATAATTAGCCACACTCCCCTCCAAGTCCAAATCTCTGTCTTCAGGATCTGGTGGTAGCCCCTAAGATTCTATAGAAAATATAAAACCTATAAAAAAGATTATCAGAATATGTACCTACCATGGATACCCTGTAGGATGATATGTTTTGTCTAAGAGATTGAATCCCATCTTCCTGAAAAAAAATATCAAAATATGTATTCCTGTAGTGCTTGTGCAGGGCATAATGCATTCTCTATATCTGGGATAAACTATTGTTTTCAACACAGGAAAAATAAGATAAATATAAAAATAAATAAATAAAACGAGGAAAACTAATCATTACCTTCCAGCCAAAAATACATAAAAGCACCAGATTCAGCTTAAGCTTTAGGGACTTGATTTCCTCCCACAAATCACACACCTCAAAACCATCTCTGCAAGTCTTACTCTCTTGTCAACCACCTTCAGGTTGCTGCCATGGTAGACTGGAACATTTATAGCACATTGTGAGAGGATCTTCCATTTTCAAGAGGAGACATTCTCAGTAACATGTCAGACTCGATCAAATGATAGACATATTAATTACTAGTACAACATGACATTTGGCAGATTAGACCATGTTTGTAACCTGCATGAGTATCAGCACATCCATTAGTAAACAGGCCATCAACTTTAACCTTAGCATATATAAGTATCTAATGCAGCAAAACAGCAGTTGTTGTAACTCAGAATCTCCAAAAGTGAAGCTTACCAAATATGCAACCAACAGACCACATGTCCACTGCTGTTGAGTAGTGAGTAGCGCCCAAAAGAACCTCAGGAGCCCTGTACCAAAGGGTCAATATCTGGAACAGGAGAGGATGGTATTCATCATTCGCAATTTCGCATTGGAATTCACATAAAAAAATTAGACAATTTGGCAGTTGTTTCCCACCTCATGAGTGTACTTCTTGATAGGCAGAGTGAAGCTTCTTGCAAGCCCCAGATCAGCAATTTTAAGCATTGATGTCTTGCGGTCCATCAGAAGATTGTGGGGCTTCAGGTCCCTGGTGAAATGACAACAAGAAGGTAAATGAATTAACAACTCCATCAATATTTTCACTTTGCTGGTGAATCATGTGTTTTGAACTCCTGGAATTACCTGTGCAGAACACCATGGCCATGGCAGAAAGCAACTCCTTTGCAAAGCTGGTAAAGCAAGCTCTGCATCAAGAATTTAAAACACAGTAGATATCATGTTAGGCCATGAAGCTAAGGTAAGGAAACCAGGAATCTGATCCACAAGTCAATTACTGACCTTAATAGTCTTGGGAGGGATGCTTTCTCCAGTCTGACGGAAACTACGGAGAAATTTCTCCAAATACAGAACCGTCTTCCCTTCCTTATTTTGTCCTTGGTTTTGACATCGATCAATCTGTTTATCACAGGAAATCAAGAAAAGAAGCAAATTCAACAATAAAGTTCTGTTTAGAGTAAAATCTTCAAGATAATAGAAGACTATAGCATGTTGTAGTGTAGTTACACCAAAATCAAAGGAATCAGGCCTTAGTGTATTCAAGCTCACTTTCATCAATTCAAAAAATTAACTGCATTATCATGAAACCATAGAGAAATAAAAGATTTTGTAGCTTGCAGCAATCTAAATCAATCCACTATAACACTCATTTCACAAAATCTTGGCCTTGAAATTGAAGTTCAAAAACTGTAAAACATTCTAAAATTTAAAGGAAATTCAAGGATCTAGACAGAACTAGAGAAATAAAAGGAATCAGGCCTTAGTGTAATCAAACTCACTTTCATCAATTCAAAAAACAGACTGCATTATCATGAAACCATAGAGAAATAAAAGATTTTGCAGCTTGCAGCAATCTAAATCAATCCACTATAACACTCATTACACAAAATCTTGGCCTTGAAATTGAAGTTCAAAAACTGTAAAACATTCTAAAATTTAAAGGAAATTCAAGGATCTAGACAGAACTACCACAAAATTGAATGCCATTAGAGAAAACACCCTAGGTTATAGGTACACTAGTACCACAAATTGAAGCAAGAAACATCGCTAGGTGCTCAACAAGAGGAAAGAAATTGAAAATTAGATAGAATTCTCTGAAAGCGGAGTAAAAGGGAAGGGGGAATGAGTACCTGACGATATAGAGATGACCCTAGAGAGCATCCGCAAGAGGGAAATCTCGCGAGAGTGGTAGGAGGGACGCCTTCTTCGTCCTCGTGAAGCCTGGTTTTCTTCAAGGCCACAATCTTCCCAGTCGCTCTCTCCCTCGCTCGGTAAACTTTGCCGTAAGTTCCTTCTCCAACTTTCTCCAGTTTCTCGAACGCTTCCATCGCCGACATCCCTGCTCCGACAGTTTTCCTGCCGGCGTCCATGGTCATCGTCGCCGTAGAATTCTTGTTCTCCATTCTCTCTCCCCTGTTGTGAGTATCCGATCTGAACTGAGATGTGAATTCTCTCTCTCACACCACTCGCAGAGGCACTATATAGTTGTAGGCGGGTGGGTTTTTTTGCTCGTTAACGGCTACATTTTGAATTTCAAAGCCGACGGGCTTCGTGCTTATAGTGTATTTCCATAAATGCCCTTCTAAATCACAAATTAACTTGTTAACCCAATTGGATTTAACTTTCTTTGGTAAATCCTTTACGACGTGTTTGGTTCATGGAATAGGTCGGGAATAGACCTATTCCATCGTTTGGTTCGTCCTTTTATTCCCGGGAATAGCGTTCCCGGGAATGAGCTATTCCCTTTACAAGGGGAATAGCCATTCCTAGGGGGCCCCTTAGTATTAGCTATTCCAAGTATTTGGGAATAGCTTTTATTATATAATACCGAAAATACCCTTTTGTATATTTTATATATATATATATATATATATATATATATATATATATATATATATATATATATATATATATATATATATATATATATATTATATATATATATATATATATATATATATATATTCATTCATATTTATATATTTAAATGTAATTAACTAAATATATGCATTTATATAATACATTATATTCATTAAAGTATATACATCAATTCATTAATAATAATAATAATAATAATAATAATAATAATAATAATAATAATATAATAATAATAATAATAATAATAATATTATATTATTATTATTATTATTATTATATTATTATTATTATTATTATTATTACGAATGTGGGGTTATTTAAGGAAAGAAAATAATATAATAGAGGGTAAAGAAGGAAAATCATAAAAAATTACTAAAATCCAAATAATATGTACCATTAATTTAAGTAGATAATTATCACCAACATTTTTTTCTTCCCGTTACCAAATGTTGGGGTATTATAGTAATATGGTAATTATTAATTATTAATATTTATTAATATAGAATAATAATATTAATGGTAATCATAATCGTAATGGTAATAAATGGTAACTAGTAACAATAATAATACATTTTTTGTTTAGGGGTATTTGTGTCTTTTAAACACATTCCATTTCTATTCCTTCAACCAACCAAACACTGAAATTACATTCCTAAAGCCTATTCCTTCCACGAACCAAACAATAGAATACAATTTCTATTCTATTCGTAGCCTATTCCATTCCCTATGGAATACTATTCCTATTCCCTTAAAATTCATTCCGTAAACCAAACATGCTCTTACTCCTTATGAATTTATGCCAATATTGATTTTGATTATTGATTAAGAATACAATATGTGCTCTATCCATTATATTGCACATTCAGGTAGTAACGGTAGACTTTAATCGTAAATAAAAAATATTAATTATAAATAGGGAGTTAATGGCATCTGCTCTTAATGGAGAAATTGATTTTCCTTTTCGATAATAATAAAAATGGGGATGAAATTTGAAAAAGGAGGTGGGGATAGATGAATTTTTAAATTTTCACTAGGGATGAGGAGAGCACTAAGAACCACTCCCCAGTGAAAACTGTGGACAAATATGAGTAGATATAATTGTTGAAAATAAGGTAAAAGAGTAATATATATTTCATACTTTTAAAAATTATATTGAATGCATGAAATTCCTTTTTTTTTTTTTGGTGATATATGAATTAATTATTAAATATTTAGCAATACTTTTAAATAAAAGATAATTAGATAAGATATATTTATTTTGATTTTTCAAAAATTTTAAAAGAAATTTAAATGGGGTGGGGATTTCCCGTCTTCATATAATTCTCATGAAGATGGATAATTTTTTATTTTTTTCCATTCTCAATCCTTATGTAAATTTATTCATTTTTATTTATTTTTTTTAACTCAACCATTTTATATATAACTTATAAATTTTAAACTTTGTCAAATCTAATAAATGTTAAGAATGAATAGGTTAGAACATGTATTATTTTTGACACATCACATTAGTATTGTTATAAAAAATAAAATAAAATAAAAACACTAATTACTTTTTAGAATATCCTACATTGTTCTTATAATTCCACCAACAACCTAGAATATTGTCCTAGAAAGAACTAGTTAGTTGCATCATAGAAAAAAGATTTTGAGGAAAATTAGGTCCACTTACATATATAGTATTGCTCCAATGGATATGTAGCTATGTTCCTATGTTCCACCGACCAAGACGAAACTAAAAATATTGATGAGTAGAGACGAATTGAAACTAAAATAATTTACAATACAATAAAAATATTCATTGTAATGTATAAATTAAACACTATTAATCAAATAAAGCAATTCAAACTAAATATATTATAAATTGAAATGCAATATAATTATGTAAATGACAAGTTACAAGATATAGTACTATTTTGCATCTCTCATGTTCTAAAATTGCAGAAAGTCATTTATCATAATTAAGTAGTATGTCATCATCTACCTTATAAGATGTATTTTAAAAGAATTAAATTTACTTAAAAGACATTCTAAATGATATAAAAGTTAATATTGTTATGGTTTAATGGGAATAAAAAATATGTTAGTATAATCATGTGTATTAATCATTACACATGATTATACTAACATATTAATACATGTTATTAGAATAAGAAAAAATAGGCTAAAGTGTCATCCCGCACCATAAACTATTCACGATTATTCATCCCGCACCATGGTCTTCAATAAGTGATTAGTCGAGCCATAAACCAATTTTTTTTTTCGCCTAGCATTTTTTGTAGGTTTTCCGGTAAACATTATGACATGGCGTTAGTTTCTTGCTGATTTGGACTTATTTGCTAGTGACATGGATTTAATTAAATGAGATGGAGTCCATGTAAGCTTATTTAATTTATTTAAAAAAAAAAAAACTAAGAGTCAATCAACGACTTCAGTATTTCGATTTCCCCCAATTTCTACCGTCTGAATTATTTCCGGCGGAACCTGCGACTGCACCCAAAACCAAAGCCACAACAAATTTGAGAAATTATGCCAAGTGCTACTGAACATTCATCCATTTTGTATAAAATCTTTCAATTCATCACTCCAAAGCAGCATTCTCTTTAACAAAATTTTGACATTTTCTGTGCTTCAAATACAAATGCCCGTCCGAACGACTCGTTAATCTTCCGGCGAGTCTGTTTTTGACAACTTCTGCGTGGATTGATGTTTGACAGAGTTATGGGGTTCGCCCCTTACGGCGTGTACTGGAGAACGCTGAGGAAAATTGCAGATAATCATCTCTTTTCCCAGAGGCAAATCTGTGCATATGAAACTCGAATGTGAGAGATCTCCGACCAAATGGTGTCCGTAATTGCGAATTTTAACGGCGGGGAGTTTCAAGTCAGGGACATCCTAAAACTAGCGTATTTGAACAGTATGATGTGTTTGGTTTTGGGGCGAAAGTACGATGAAGTGGAGGAAGTAATTGAGCTTGTACAAGAAGGCTATGGCATACTTGTGCAGCTCAACTTGTTCGATCACCTCCCTTGGCTCGCCAACTTTTATGTACAGAAAGTCCGGTAGTGGAGATGCTCTGCACTCGTGCCCAAAGTGAACCGGTTGGTTTCTCGTATTATATGGGAACATAGATCTTGCAAGTTTTTCGGCGAGGAAAGCCATGACTTGTTGATGTTCTTCTGTCTCTTAATGCACTGCAGAAGTTGTTAAATTATGATGTTCTTCTGGCATGAAAACACAATCATCACTGAGAGTTTGAAGGTTTCAATTATCATTTCAAAATGCATGCTTTTATTATCTTCTCAACAAATCTTCGATGCTTTTATCTTCGTTATCCTCTTTGTGTTCTTAGCCTGGGTAGCTATGGCGCTGCTCTACTGGGCATATCTCAGTGGCCACGCGAAAGAATAGGGCTTCTTATTAACGCCTTTATTTTTTATTTTTAAATTTAATTAAGCTTACATTGACTCTATTTCATTTAATTAAAGCCATGTCACTAACAAATAAGTCCAAATCAGCAGGAAACTGACACCATGTCACAATGTTTACCGGAAACCTACAAAAAATGCTAGACGAAAAAAAATGGTTTATGGCTCGAATAATCACTTATTGAAGACCATGGTGTGGGATGAATAATCGTGAATGGTTCATGGTTCATGGTGCGGGATGACACTTTATTAGCAGTCCTGTGTTAGCCAGTCCTGTGTGGTGTATGTCATATATTATATTGTATATATTATATATATAGCTCTTACTTCTCTTTACTTATATAAATAAATAAATTTAAATATATATAAATATAATAATAAAATTAACAAGGCCGACTCGCTCGAGTTAACTCAGCTAACTATACTGAGTTGACCGAGTTAACTCGGTCAAATTCGGCCTAGTCGGCCGACAACTCGGCCCAGTCGGCCGAGTTACGCGCTAGGCGGCCTCCTAAGCGGCCGGCCACCTAGGCGGACGCCTAGGGAGCAATTCGCCTCGGTCTAAGAGCGCCTAGCGCCTAGGCGGGGATTTTTGCAACAGTACTTGCAAGTTTTAGAAACTCATTTTAATTAAGTGTTAAAAGAATATCGTAAAATAATACAACATTCAATAAGATGTTAATATGTGTTTTTGAAAAAGAACTTAAAAATTATGAATACTGATGGTGTTATAGAGTAATTTTGGGAAAATACTACTATATCTAAATTTTAAGGCAAAAGGGTCAAATAGACCCATGTACTAACACTCATTGTTCATCCAACATCATGAATTAAAATATGGTCTATCTAAGTCATTATACTCCTAATTATTTTTCATCTAGCATTTTTGAGCATATTTCTAACAAGTAACCCATCTAATTTGTTGACATGGAAAAATAAAACAATAAAAAAATGATGACATGTTATTTATATGAATGTTTTGGATGATTTTACCCTATTTTATTAATGAAGAAAATAATTTCTTACAATGAAATAGGGTAGAAATCAAAGTTGTTATATAATGTTTTAATTACAGTGTACTGCACTACTGTGTTTGTATAGTGGGGTATCCAAAGTTGTTTGGCAATGAAATTCCATGAAAATCGATATATGAAAATTAAATATAATAACTTAAGATATTGTATTGGGTAAATTTTATTATTTTTTAAAAATAATTTAATTTTCATATATCGATTTTCATGGAATCGCATTATCAAACAACACTGAATAACCCACTATACATACACTGATACACACTACACTGTAGTTGAAACTTTATATAGAAACTTTGATTTCTACCTTATTTCATTGCAAGAAATAATCCAAAAATACAATATCTTAAGTTATTCAATTATCCAAAAATATTAATTTAATAAAATAAAAAGTACCCCATACAATATCTTAAGTTATTATAAAAATAATTGAATTTTCATATATTGATTTCTATGAAATCTCATTGTCGAACGATAGCGTATACCCCGCTATACATACACTGTAGTTAAAACTTTATATAGCAATTTTGATTTCTACCCTATTTCACTACAAGAATTTTTTTTTTTCATTAATGAAATATTGGTAGAAATCATCCAAAACATCCATATAAATAACATGTCATCATTTTTCTAATTTTATTTTTCCATGTCATCGAATTAGATGGGTTACTTGTTAGAAATAGGCTAAAAATGCTAGATGAAAAATAATTAGGAGTATAATGGCCTAGATGGACCATATTTTAATTCATGGTGCTAAATGAACAATCAACGATAATACATAGGCCTATTTGACCCTTTTGCTAAATTTTAATGTTAGACATTTTGTTGGATTAATAAGATAAAGATAACTTATCATTTTCTGTCACATTAGAAAGTAAAAGTGAGGGAATATATGTAATAGAAGGCTCGAGTTTCATTAACACATCTTGAGCTTGATTTCTAGCCTCTTCATTTCGTTGAAGTCTTGCATGTTCCACTTGCTCAGTCAAGGCCAGAATATGGTCCGTTGTCCTTTGAGGACTTCGAGTGGAGGTGCTACTTTTTATGCTCTTTTTGGTGGAGGGGTTAGTTGGGGTAACCCCTCCACCAAAAAGAGCAGAAAAAGTAGCATCGTCTCTACTCGAAGTCCTCCAAGGACAACGGACCAGATTCTAACTTTGACTGAGCAAGTGGAATAGACAAGACTTCAACGGAATGAAGAAGTTAGAACTCAAGCTCAAGATGTGTTAATCAAGCCCGAGCCTTCTACCGTCCAACATTTTGCGCAACCATCCTCTTTTTCCGGAAGGAAAGACAAAATGGAAGAAGACATTAACAGAATGGTTGCTGAGATCATTCAACAGAGAGAAATTTCAGCTTTTAGGTAAGTTGTGGATGCTAACAGCCAAGAGATAGTATACCAAGCCAAAGTTGGAATATTGTCTTTCATTTATGCCTTTTACAATGGATGTTTCGACAGAGACAAAGTCAAGGCTACTCTATAGACAAATTTGTTGACCTTTTAAGGAATTGTTGGTATAAGGATTTTGAGAAGCAGCAGCGCAGCAACTTGAGGAGGGAGATGAAAACTCGTGAATGTTTCAGAAAATAATAGAGATAATTTGCACAAGAAGTTGAAATTATTAGAAAGGTGGAAGAAGCAAAGAAAGGGAGTAGGATGACATGAGAAAATCCAAAGAGGAGGCCAAGAAGAGCTTAGAGTACAGACCTTACAAGATGTCTAGGAGATATATGCTGACACTTGGATAAATGCCGAATAACAGTTCACTCTCTCTAATAAGCGGAATTATCTGCATCAAGCCAATAAATTACTAGATAATGCTTTTTTTTTTTCTACAGTTGTATTATCCAGTTAGTGATCATTCTAAAGTAGTGGGTTGAATACTTGAATTTGTATCATGTCCTATCTTTTGACCCCCTGGTGAACTTATACCTACTTGTGTTATGATGTTATTATTAAGCCCCTATGTTTATTTCTTAGTGTTAGTGAATATGTGAAGGAAATCAAGAAAGTGTTTTGACACGGTTGTCATTATAATCTGAACATGTATATACATACATACCTGAATAGGGAGAATGAATCCATAGTTGTAATCAAGTGGTGTGGATAGCAATTGATGCAAGATGGGATCAATTTTTTGACCGAAAGTTATTTTCAAAATTCATTTTCCAAGTTTACAAACATACCATAAGATTAAAGAAATTAATATGTGGATCTGACAACCTACTTGTGATTTGTGAAGACACCCCTAATTTGAATGTTGTGTTGCGGAATAGTGAAGCGAATATTGAAAATTCATTAAAAAAAAGTCCATAAAGTAGGAATAAAGAACAACAAAACCCAAACGACGTCGTACAAAGTTGCGGGGTGGGCAACAACAGCCACCGCGTGAACGCCGCCATCTACACGTGGCCTAATCAGATGGAACGGTTCTATCCAAAAACCAGTTAAATTAAAAAGCCGAAAAACTGAACGCTCAGAAAACGGAGAAAGAGGGATTCCACACTCCAGTGTGGTTTGGTAATACATTATAATATTGGGATTAAAAATAAAAAAGAAAAAGAAAAAGAGAGGAAGAGAACCAACGGTGTTGATAAACCTAACCCCAACCCCAATCTCTCATCTCAGTCGTCTCCTCTCTCCCCTCTTCTCCAGCGTCCGATCTCCCCTCCCCTCTTCTCTCCTTCACCCCCGCCCAAATACAAATACTCTGTTTTCAGGTTCTCTTTCATATCTCATTTCTTCTACACTCTCTATTGCTATCTCTTTCTCTACTTATGCACAAAATTCTCGATTAATCCGTTCATCGATTTTTACAGATTTATTGGATTGGATTTTCGATCCTGCTTAAAATGAACTGTTTGCTTGATGTTTTTGTGGCGTGGTTAGGGTTTTGCTGCTGCTGCTGCTATGTCGGACGGTCAGGCATCGTCGCAGCATCCGCACAGTCCCGGTGGCGGCAGTCACGAGAGCGGGGAGCAGAGCCCTAGGTCGAATGTTAGGGAGCAGGACAGGTTTCTCCCCATCGCGAATATCAGTCGGATCATGAAGAAGGCTCTCCCTCCCAACGGTAAAATTGCTAAGGATGCTAAGGAGACTGTTCAGGAATGCGTCTCCGAGTTCATCAGCTTCATCACCAGCGAGTATGCTTTTCTGATCTTCCGGTTTATTTTGGATTCATTAGAGGGAGTGAACTGTTTGAGATAATCTATTTGCTTTACTGCTGTATGATCTGATTATATCTGCGAGATATGTTTTCTCCCTTCCTATGTCATCAAATGCTCCTAGATCATAGTAAAGTTTTTCGTGTTTTACAGCTTTCTGTGCCTGTCTGTCCCCAAGCATTAGCATTTATATTGAATGTATACTCTGTTGGAATAAATATCTTCTTTTGTTACTTCCTGCTACTAGGCTGCACTAATTAGTAATATTTTCTGTGTATATATGGTTCTAACCTTGGAATTTTTCTGTATATGCAAGAGCTTCCTTATGTGGTATTTTATAAATACACATATTTTGATGTGTTTTGTTATATTTGATTGCAA
Organism: Ipomoea trifida; assembly: GCA_003576665.1. Taxonomy (NCBI): domain Eukaryota; kingdom Viridiplantae; phylum Streptophyta; class Magnoliopsida; order Solanales; family Convolvulaceae; genus Ipomoea; species Ipomoea trifida. The sequence continues at coordinate 9,697,385 of CP025652.1, read as the reverse complement.
TTCTGAGAATATTTTCTGGTTGTGACCAAGGGCAAGTGACAAGTGCCAGAGAGAAAAAAGGAAGACAATTAATGGGGATGATCTGCTATGGGCAATGGCTACTTTAGGGTTTGAAGATTATCTTGACCCCCTGAAGGTGTACCTCACCCGTTACAGGGAGGTACTTATCATTGTCTCTTCACCTTATGTTGGTTCTCATAGTCTGAATGCTCTTGTTGTGGACTCTGAACTGATGGATTTTTATTTTACTTTTTTGTTTCTTTTTCAATTTTGGATCGATGGCTTTTGCAGATGGAGGTAAGCCAGTGTGCTTTCCAAAGTGATATATATATATATTGGCTATGTTCTTTTTGCTGTAAGCTTAACTAATTTATTTTATAGGGTGATACAAAGGGGTCGGCAAAAGCCGCTGATGGTCCTGGTAAAAGAGATGGGATGCAGCCTACTCCTAATATGCAGGTATTTCCGTACTTTCATATATTGCTATCCATTGTTCATTTGTTTAACTTAAAAGATGCAACAGTGTCTTAATGAATTATGGTCTTTCTGTATCTTACTACAGCTTGCACATCAAGGCTCATTCACTCAAGGAATGAGTTATGGAAACTCACAGGTATTCTCCCTCTATGTGCCTGATTAAGGATATACAGTGCTAGATCCTTGTTACTGCGTGCCTATCTTTCAGAAATGGTTGTCTTTGTGTAACATTTATTCTCTACCATGTTATGAATAGATTCCCATTTCTTTTAATCATCTCTTCTTTTGTAGTTCACATTTCATGTAAATTAGGCTTTTTTTATTTAGAAAATTTCTCCTATCTTTATACTATTAAAGATACCTATACTTTTTATCCAGTGGGCCAGTTGTCTATATGTGGTTGCACTTTTCTTAATAAAAAAGTGCAAAAGGATCCTAAATATGTGTAAGTGTATTTGTTAACCCAGCATAAAGGTGCACTCAAGTGACATGCATGTTTTCAGCACATGAAGTATGTGCCCGTTCCTTATATGGTGTACTTATTCTTCTCTAGTTTTCTTCACATTAACTTTAATATTTGCTCTTTGCCAACCCTCTTAGCACCACACCTAACACAATGCACGCATCAAAAGTAGTTGTAATCGAAGGAGCACTGCTGTGCTTTAGCAAAGTGCATAAGAGTTAGAAAGTGAACCAATGCGGTGTATCAGTGAGTGATGTGAATTGGTCAATGGAACAAAAGTTCAGAGTTTTAATTGAACTTACTGGTACAGCCTTTCACTCTTGCACCTCCAGTGGCCTCCACAACTTAACAGGTTGCAGCCAATTATTCCAGAGACGTGTAGTTCCTCTGGATACCCTTTTGTCCTCATTGTTTTTTGAAGGGCATCCTCCAAACTCTTCTTTCTTCCTTGGAAAATTGATTCAATTGTCTCTTCTTCCCTCTATTCTCATTGCCCAACATGATCAACTCAGCTCACAAATTGTAGGTTTTCTTTTTTGGGGTGTTGTTGATTGTTGCTCCTCTCCGATAGAGTTACACTGAGAGATAGAGGTCCATTTTTTCCCTAAAATGCATTTCATAGGTTTTTTAGCAGTAAGTTAATCTCTACCATGTTATGGATTCCAACTTCTATTAATCTCCAATAGTCTCCACAACTCAACTGATCGCAGCCAATCACACTAGGGACATGCATGCTACTCCTTTGTATGCCCTTTCATAATCATCCTCAACTTTTTTCTTTTTCATTTTTTGTCACATTCTAACACTCTTTTCCTTGGCAAACCTGATTAGTTTCTTCTCTTTATTATTGTCGTCTAACACGTTCAACCCAATTTGCAAATTGGGGGTTTTCTGTTTTGGGGTGTTGTTGATTGTCGTCTCTCTCCAATTGAGAGTTACTTTAAGAGATAGTTGTTGAAATTTTTCTAAATTGCATTTCCAAAAGGTGTTTCATAAGTTTTTTAGTGGTGGTGAAAAATAAAGATTAGGCCAAAATGCATTTGGTAAATACGTTTCAGGGGAAATAATTAACTACAACGCATTTGGGAAAGTAGTTCTCCTATTTCTGTCCAAGTTTCAAAATCTAATCTATTTTCGTCCAACATCTGCAAACACACACCTATTTTTGTTAAAAACCCCTCAGGACAGTGAGTTTGAGAATTTTAATTTTTTACTGTAATTAATTAATTCAAATCATTTAATATGTTGATATAATATATTTTAATCATTTCTTTGATGAAGAAATTGAAATTGCTTTGTTTGAGGATTATGGGTTTTAATAATTGACGACTAATTTAATATTACAAGTGACAAAATGACTTATTATTATAAAAAAATGATGTATATTGTCTTAGAAATTACTTTATAAATCATTTACATATCATTTTGAATTATAAGGTTTGATTGAGTTTTGCCATTTAGTGTTGCTTTTTGTAATTTTGTTTTTGTTTAAAGCAATGCTTTGCTTTGCACTTTAAAGCAACGTGCAGCTATGTTGGTTCGGTTTTTTGCTTAAAGTAAGTTTTTCAATGAGTTGATGGTTCTGGTGGAGCTTCTAATACTTAGCTACCCAAGTGTTAAGGTGAAGCTTGATGAGTTCATCCCTAGATATTTGTCTATTAACTTGGGTTCATGTGGTGTTCTATTTGTCACCTACCCTAAAGCCAATTTAAGGGGTATATGATTGAAGAGGAATCAGAGAAGCTTAGAAAGACATGGATATGTAACACACAAGACATTATTAATTGAGACTTGTTCTGCATTCAAACTAACACATAACATCTCTTAAATAGATGAGATGAAAGGCTCTAGCAAAGTGAACAGTGTACTCTATTAATATAGACTCAAACAATGCACACCAATGACATAAAACAATGTGTTTTCCTGACAAGATGACACCAACTCTTCATGCAGATAAAGCAAAGCCAAGCGTTATCATTATTTGAAGTTACTTTAGTAGAAGTTTGCCACATGGTGTGAAGTGATCAGTTATTGTGACCAAAGTTTTTGCCATATTCACCTTGCATCTTGACATGTTTCCATTAATCCATTCACTGCATCATTCCCAATTCATCCTCTGTTCTTCATCTGAGGGTGTGCCTGAAGCTGTGGACCCTAGGCTTGAGAATCCCATCTCTTCTTGTGCTTGTCTATTTTATATCTTGTTCCTAAGTGATCTTCTGAGAGATCCTGTATTTTTACTTCTATGACTGAATGAGGATAGTTCCGTGTAGAGTAGGGATGGTTTTTAGTATCTTGTGACCATGGGTTCTGTGTATCCTGTAGATTTCTATAGTACTCAGCCTTAGCTGCATGACTTCTCTTGGTGTGAATATGATGTGGATTAGGTTGTGATGCTGTTGGATTATATGGCTATATATCTTGGAAGAGAATTTCTTAGCATCATGATATTCTTCTCCAAGATCAATGCTGTAATGCTGTATGACCATTGGGTTACAGAGAACAATGGTGCTATAAGCAATTATTCATGAGAATTCTATATTTGAATTGGTCTAGTGAAGTGAATTCTCAGATGGTCCTTGTACTTATCATGACTCTTGAAAATTGATTCCTCTTAATAGTTAATACTTAGATCTGAACTATGGAAGAAGTCCTTTCAATTGTACGGGAAGCTTGAATATGCGGACAAATGCATAATTTGGATTTGTTCTGAAGGAGTAGGGGTAGAGCATTTGCCCTCCATGTTTAGAAAAAAAAACTTGGCATTCACAATTGGTTCGGTGTTTGTGTAAATAATCTGTCTCATGGTTACTAGATCAAGTCAATGATGGGTCACCCCTAGTTGAAATTGCCATCCCTATTCCCTAGTTGGGTGGTAGACTGGTAGATCATCAGGTGTCCTAAAAACTCCTAAAAGTTAATGGTCTGGGATCCACCATGTAAGGCTTTTGACATGGTGTAAGCATCTACCGTATAAGGCTGAGATCATCTTGATCTTATGAAGCCTAGATAAGAAATCAACATGGACAATGCCTTTACTTTCGACATTTTTGACAGTAGCCTAAAGTGGATTTTATAGATCTATATACTGGACAGGAGGAAACAAGATTATAAGGGTGTGGCATCTATAGCTTTTTGAGAAAATGCCTCTACTAGATAGTCTAGATGATTAGGCCTAGATCATCTTGATCTAGCCTAGAGGTTTTTCTGTCAATAAAATGTACTTCTCTTGGAGTGACTAATTAAAGTTGTCCTCAATGCTTTGGAAATGTCACTTCCTTGATTGATTTTCCACCATGAAATCGGAGTAGGATTTAGGGAGATTGTATGCATACCATAACTATTCTCTCATTTTTGTGGAGTCATTTTGACTTTTAGGAATTTATCTCTTTATAGGAGCATATTTTACTCTGTAAAGGCCTGAAGGGTGGAGACTGAACTACATATCTAGACCAAGATTGACTTCATACAAAGCTTATGACATTGTTGCTTGAGTTTGCATTATTGGTTTGGTCTTTATTTGCTATTTCCTCTATGGCTCTACCATTTTCTTGGTGATTGGAGGTAGGAAATTAAGATATATGTGAAATAGGAAGGTTATATTTGTCAAAGAGGTGAAAGCCTTTATATTTATCGAAGAGGTTACTTGTAGTCTTGTAGAGGTAATTGGGGGTTTTTGCTATAGAAGAGGAATTATATATTGGAGTCTTATGATATTTGCATAAGCTAAGCATCTCAAGAGGAAACCTAAAGATTTGCTTGTTGGCCTTGTTACTTTCATTCATTCATTCTTGATCATAATCTTTGGAGGTTAACTATGTGTTGCTTTTATCCCATTATAAATTTCTAGGTTCTGTATAGTTTAAAGCTCAAAATATAGAGATTCTGATTTGTTGGTGTGAATAATATCTATTGGAATTTTGCATTCTTAGGGTCAGCATATGATGGTTCCAATGCAAGGCAGAGAGTAGAAGTCGATCTTCTTCAGGGGGATCAATGGCGCACTGTTTGCCCGGAACATGATTGGACTCCGAACTGAGTCTATATAAATATATATATAAGAATCCTTGTGCTTTAAACTATGTAACATGATTGATTGATTTTTGTTGTCTTTGGGTGTCACAGCCCCGTGATATTTTAAATATTTATAATTGGGTGTGAAGAACTGTTCTATAGTAGTGAGAATCTTATTCATTTAACTAGAACTTGTGGATCTCATTTCGTAGAAATTGAGTTATCTCTGTGATATAGGAAGCTGTCTGCATGTAAGGTCGGGCTACTTCATTCAGGAAGAAATTGAATTATTTCTGTGATAAGAGTCCGCATGGTATGATCGGGCTGCTTTATTCTGGAAGTTTGAACCTGAAACCAATTTTATTTTTTAAAAAAAATAAAAATTATAGGCCATTTGGTTTTGTTTTTTTTACTTACAGCCTGTTTGGTTTGTTAGAAAAGAAATTTTTTTGAAATTATGAATTCTCATGTTTGGTTAATGAAAGTTTTTTTTTTTTTTTTTTTTTTTTTTTTTTTTTGATAAGGTTTTCGTAAATCAAATAGGAAAATGCTATTTATCTCTGGAAACTTTTTAAAATATTTTTTCTATGATTTGGTTTATATTCATTGGATGTCATGAATTAGTTGACTCTACACTTTAATTAAAATTAAATAATCCAATTAAATGATAACATTTCAATAGTCCTCATATGACTTGTTAGGCCTTCCCCGTTAGTTGGTTTGGTTTTTCGCATATTTTGAGAATGATAATATTGACTTGTTAGGCCTTCCCCGTTAGTTGGTTTGATTTTTCGCATATTTTGAGAATGATAATATTGAGGTGGAAGAGAGAAGGGGAAGAAAGAGAAAGTTTCAAGTGCTCCTATAAATCTAAGGTTTTTATCAAAATAATAGGACTCATCAAAATTTAAGAAGAGAGAAGGTTGGCTGCTCGCAGCCGTGTGTATATGTTGTCTGAATATACAATTCTTGACTAAGTTACTACCGAGTTTATGAAATAATTTTTACACTAATAAAAATCTTAAGTTATTTTCTTGGTGAATTTCGCATAAAAGTAACATGAGAAATTTGGCATCTTCTTGTATCTTATGGTTTGATTGCTTAGTAAGGAAATCATTAACCTTTAGGATAGTGTGTTTCACACGCTTTGAAGACGGTGATAAGTGTTCTTTTGTTTGTATTAAGTCTCATGTTCCTTATACGAGAGTAACGAGACCCAAGTGCTTAACAAGTTATTCAAGGGTATTTGAAATGTTTTTGGAGCTGAAGAACCTTGCAAAAGTGGTTTCAATATAGGAATGAGAATAAAATGTAAATTTCTTATTTTACCCCTCCAATAATAAAGAGTTTTTTTTTTTTTTTTTTTTTTTTTTTTTTTTTTTTAATTTTTAAAGTCAGGCTGAGACAAAAATCTAACGTTGAGAATCAAACATGCTACTTTGCTTATAACTGAAGTATGAGGAGTAAAAAATGGATACTATCATAACTCAGAGATTGAATCGTCATCAATATGGAAAATCATTGATCTGTTTTATAAATAGTATAAAGTTCTGTTTATTTTCAACCGTTAGATCAACTAGATCAATGATTTGAATTTGTCCGCAAGTTCCTGATTAGGGATCTATGAAAATTATTTTTGATGAAAAACCAACTAATACATTTTTTTTTTACCTTGAAATATGAAATTATTATTTTGTACTATTTGGATGGAAATACTAACAGGAAATTATATTTGATACCATCAAATAGTCAAGTAACATGTGATCAAATTAAAAGTTTAAAAAAGAAGAAGAAGAAGAAGAAGAGTGAGTACAATTAACTTAATATTAAATTATTTTTTTTGCACTAATATTTGATAATTTTTGAATAGATATACTAAGAATTAAATTTGACATACCACATCAATTGGGATAGCAATATAGTCGAACAAAAAAAAAACTATATATAAAAACTGTTATAATTATTTTGACATTATTATTACTTTTTATAACGTTTGTAACGGTTATGTTATTTATTCCATCCTTAATGATGGTACTTGTATATATATATATACTCATATATCTACTATACTATATATATACTAATAAGAGCCAAAGAGAGTTAGGCCTAAAATGGGTAGAAAAAATGACGGTAATCAAATGGATGGTTCAGATGAATTATTTAATCAAATAGATGGCTAAGATAATTCAGATTAATATTATTCATAGAGATTACCTAATTTAACCTTACTTTTATGATTTTCCGTTAAGTTTTCCGTTAAATATTCTATTCTCTGTTAATATTTTGTTAACTTTTAACTAACCCATTAATTTCTATAAGAAAGGTCTTAGGTTCGAACCTCATCTCAATCAAATTTGACATAATTAAGTTTTTCACTTTATTTTACTCTTATTAAATTAAATAAATTAGTAGCTACAACAAAAAATGATACATATGTATTTCTTTAATTTAGAATTATGTGTCTACAATACTTTTATTTGAAAAAATTATTCATTATCAAAAAATTAAATTAAATAATAGAAATAATTCTATTAGTTATATTGTCTTTATTTTCTCTCATGCAAATATTCTTTAATTCATTACATTGTCCATTATCTTATTTTTACAATATCTTGTAATTAAATATCAAAGTTATAGTACAAAATAATGTTATATATTTATTTACCAAATATTTTATTAATACTATGAAAAAAAATTTAAATAATTTTAAGCTAATTATATTAACTACTTGGGAATTGGTTGACAAAGAGAATACTCAAATAGTCTAACAAATTGAAACGGAATCACTCTATTTTACTCTTGCTTATTGAATTAAATAAATTAGTATAGTAGTTACACCAAAAAATGATACATATGTATTTCTTTAATACCATGAAAAAAATAAAAAAAAAATAGTTTGAAACCAATCATATTAACTACTTGGGAGATTGTTGACAATGAAAGTACTCAAATAACCCATTACCCAGCAAATTGAAGCGAGAAATTACCTTTTAATATCTTTGGAATACATAATATTTTAAGTTTTCAAATTTTTATTAATTTATTTAATCTTTTTTTCTTAAACTAGGAATTTCTTTATCCACAATAACCCATTCAACAATAATGGTTGAACCAAATGAGCCCCAAGCAGAGCACCTAAAGGAAAGTCCATAGCTCCTATATCGTAATCTCATTGCATGACGTTGTCATCTATGCTACCAACAATAACCGAATCACAAATAACACACAACAAACAAAAAGGAAGAGAACAAATAGTCAAGATGAATTGAAGACAATGACAATGTTATTCAAAAGAGAATTAAGAACACTTTAAAAAAATTCAAATTAAAAGTAGTACGGAGTATTTATTTAGACTATCATTTTTAGACCAAATATTTAGACTATCGGTTTTACAACGTTGCAAACATTTATTTTAGTAATAATTATAATGAATTTTCTATATTATCTTAGATTCATATATATACTTTGAGTTAGATATTTAAATAAAAAAATTCGACATTCAATTACCCATGTATAAACTTCTCATATATAATCTTGCATTGATATACTTTCAAATATTTATTTAGATATAAACATTGGGCATTAACTCTCAAATATTTATTTAGATATAAACATTGGGCATTAACTCATTCGCGCTATGCGCGTATAAAACTAGTTGAAATAAGAAGATGGAATGATTTCTTCTTTTGATCACTCTTGTCTCTACTCTACTTTTACTATTTTTACTATTCCTGCTTATTGTTTACAACACAACGTTAGGAGCTAACTGGTTAACGAACATCAAATTCTTAACAAAAATGTTATTATACTTCAAAACTAAAAACGAAATTAACTCCTTAGAACTCAAATTTTAGCCAAACTTTCCCTTTAAGAGATTAAATTAAGTGTCGGTTTGAAAATACAAAAATATTTCTTGAAAAATGATTCAGTTTCTGGTACTTGGCTAAAAGTCATAAAATGGTCATTTTTTTTAGCTGAAAGGTACAAAATTGTATTTTTTTTCTATTTGATTCATTTTTTAAAGCCATAAGCAAAAATCTATTACAAAATTATTTCTTATAAAATATTAATTATTTCAATGGTGGTGGTGGTGGTAATAATAATGAACCAAACGCGAAACTGCGCTATAAAAAGAGACTGAATAACATGTCTGACAAATAAACTGTAGTTGTCATTTTTGTTGATGATTACTCTCGGTTCACTTGGTTCTTTCCCATGAAACTGAAATATGATCTCTATGTTATTTTTGATAGATTTCGTACCTTTGTTGAGAGATCGTTTAATTGAAAAATAAAAGCCACTCAGTATGATCAACTTGCTGATATCTTTACTAAAGCTTTGTCTGGTCATAGATTTTCTTTTTTCTTAGAGACAAGCTACAGGTTAATAGCTTACCCTGTGCTTGAGAGGGAGTATTAGGACTTATGTATTTGAGACAGATTATGACTCCCTATTCTAGGCTTCATGTGATTCTTGTAATCTGTATCTTTTCACTATTCAATTCAATACAATACATCTAGTTCTCATCCTCCTAAGAAAAATGAAATTATTGAGTAATACTTCCAGAAGATCTAAAGCTCAATCTCCATGGCCCCATTGCCAATTTGCCAACTTCAAGACCTTTTATTTGGGAGCATTTTGAATTTAATTTAAAAATAAAAAATTACACTTTTCGTCTCTAAATTATACAATAATTATAGAATTCGTTCTTATGTGTTGGTCATGCTCACTTTTCATCCATAAGTTGTCATTGGCGTTGCACTTTTTGTTCCTTTACTAACAAAACATTAGGAACAAATTTTGCAACTTTAGTATAACTCAAGGACGAAAAGTAAGAACGAAAAGTTGATAAAAGGACTAAAAGTGCAATGCCAATAATAACTAGGGACAAAAAATGAACACGACTAGCACTTGAGAACGAATTCTACTGTTACCCTATAACTTAGGAACGCCAAATGCAATTTTCTCTTTAAAAATCAAATAACAAAAAATAATTAGATTAGTAATTGAGATCTAAAACTCAAAATGGTCAATATTAACTCATTTTCTTCATTTAGGCTACTTTTTCTCTCTTTTTTAATCAAAGAGAGGGGAACACAAAGAAGCAAAACTATTGATGACAAAAGATACGGAGTATATAAATTTTTATATATTAATTCCAAACTTAATATTATAAAAAATTAAATTAAAAATAACTTTTAAATCTTGTTAACTAAACTAAATACATAAAAGATTAAAATGCCACAGATAAAGTATTTATTAAATTTAAAAATTATTTTAAAAAACGTCAGATATGCAAATACTTTCTAGAATTTGAATAGTGCGTATTTGTTCCGCTCACAATCACTCAAGGATTCGGCTTCACAACTCAAAGCAAGTCTTCTTCCCCCTCCAAATTCTGTGCGAGTAGAAAGCTCTGCTACTGTTACAAATTCCAAAGGAGGAAGGTAAACTCCGATTTCATTTCTGGCGCTATATGTTAAATGCTTGTGTCGCTCTGTTCTATTTTACTCGTTTTCTTGTTCATGTTTCGATTTTAATTTTAAATTTTTATTATATTGTATGTGTGGTGTTTTTAGGGTTTTTGTAACGTCTCCGAAATTGGGGGTGGTTGACTTGAATTACGTTTTGGCTGAAGGAAATAGTGTGGTTGTGTAAGCAAATTAAACCCTAATCGGAAGTTCCATCAGTTCATATTGGTGGATCTAGGGCCGTTGGGGATATGTAAAGTTTGAATAGGAAATTGATTCGGAAATGAGTGGCGAAGAGAGTCAAACTGATTATATTGGGGCCATGCTAGGGGTGAATGTGGAGTCCGGAGTAGATGAGAGTTGTTATTTGAAAGATGGTAGTGGAAATCTAAATGCTCATTTGACTGGAATGCAACCTGGAGAGGCGGTAATGCAGCCTTTGATGGTTGGGGAAGTATTGCAGGATAGTTATGTAAGGGAAGAGGATGGAATTTTTGAAGTTGAGGTAAAGATGGATGGTGATGGATATCTAGGTGTGGGTGGTCAGGACGGAGTTCCGAATCCTACTATGGGTTTGAATACACAGCGGATGTTTGTAGGTGAAGTTTCTGTAAATGGGGTTGGAAATGAAGGAACTGGGATCGATTCTGCTGGTAGTATTGAAGTAGTTGGCTCAAATGGCATGCAAAGCAGGGTAAGTCAGGGACAGTTGATAACTATACAGCCTGCATATGCAGAAGAAATGGATATTAATCACATTGCTCTGATTCCGAGAAGTCGTGAGGAGGAGTCTAGAACAGAGGAAGAAGGGCAGTTTTATGTGTCTGATCTAGTGTGGGGCAAGGTGAGGAGCCATCCTTGGTGGCCGGGGCAGATATTTGAGCCTTCTGCTGCATCACAGAAAGCCATGAAATATTTTAAGAGAGACAGCTACTTAATAGCCTACTTTGGGGACCAAACATTTGCATGGAATGAAGTGTCACAGATAAAACCCTTTAGGATGTACTTCAACCAAATGGAGAAACAATCCTCTATAGAATCCTTCTGTCATGCTGTGAATTGCTCATTGGATGAGGTTTCTCGAAGATTTGAGTTTGGGCTCTCCTGCTCATGTGTGCCAAAGGCTGTGCAATGTAAATTTGAATCTCAGAGTGTTGCCAATGCTGGCATTCGAGCAGAATCAAGTCAAAGGGATGGTGGCGACAAACTGTCAACTGTGGCCTCTTTCTGGCCTGGAGCACTTCTTCAATGTTTGAAGTCAATAGCAACATCCCCATGCTGTGTGGTTGATAGACTAGGATTTGTGGTGGCAAGATCTCAGCTGCTGGCATTCAGCCGTTGGAAGGGTTATTATGAGCTACCTGCAGTGGAAGAGTTTCGTGGTCTGGACGGATCAGTTCTGGATTTGACTGATAATGCCAGTATTGCAACTGGAAAAAGGAAGTCAACCATCAGAGGTCCTTATCGGAAGCGTAAACGGTGGTCAAAGGATAATGATTGCCTTGAGAAGAATGGAACATTGATGTTTGGCAATATTTCAAGTTTGCCTGATGGTGGCAAGGACTATATGGATGAATCTGATAGGCAGATTAACATGATTTCTTCTAGTAATAGCGACAAACCAAGCGACTTGATATTGAGTGAGCTTAAAGTAAAGAGAAGAAAGAAACTTTTGCCTTCAGGGACTGGAAGTAATAAGTCATCACCACCAAGGAGACATCTTAAGATTGGGCAGCGGATACAGAGGGCTGCTGTTCAACTTGGAGGATCAACTACAGTTATCAAGCCCGGAGTAGAGTTCCTTTCTTTAGACAATGTACTCTTAAACCTTTCCTTGGCTGCCAAAGATCCCACTAATGGGTATCACATTTTGGCTCCATACATCAATATTTTCTCTGGCTTAAGGGAATTTAAATCTTTGGAAACTTCCAAGTTAAAAGATCAGGAAGTTTTAGTTCAAAAGTGCAGAGGAGAAAGCTCATTGAATTATGAAACAACTGAATCACCTGCACTTGATGGCATAGAAGATTCATATTGGACTGATAGAATTATTCAAGGGAATCTTGAAGAGCAGGTGTTATATGAGCCTGAAGACCAAAATGAAAAGATAATTCCTGTAGGCCAGTTAGATGCTGTTTTTGGTCTCAACCTAGGTGCAGACAAACGAGAAAGAGTTGGTATACTTATGCATTCAGAAGCTGAAGATCCATCTGGTTTCATTGATGGACAACAGAACCTTGAAGAGCAGGTGTTATATGAGCCTGAAGACCAAAACGAAAAGATAATTCCTGTTGGTCAGTTAGATGCTGTTTTTGGTCTCAACCCAGGTGCAGACAAACAAGAAAGAGGTGGTATAGTTATGCAGTCAGAAGCTGAAGATCCATCTGGTCTCGTTGATGGACAACAGAACCTTGAAGAGCAGGTGTTATATGAGCCTGAAGACCAAAATGAAAAGATAATTCCTGTAGGCCAGTTAGATGCTGTTTTTGGTCTCAACCCAGGTGCAGACAAACAAGAAAGAGGTGCTATACTTATGCAGTCAGAAGCTGAAGATCCATCTGGTCTCGTTGATGGACAACAGTACCTTGAAGAACAGGTAATATTTGAACCTGGAACTCAAGATGAGAAGAATATTCCTGTTGGTCAACCAGATGCTGTTGTTGGTATCAACGCAGACGCAGACAATCAAGAAAGAGCCACCATCATTGTGCTGTCAGAACCTGAAGATCCATCTGGTTCTGCGGATGGAGGAGCTGAGGAAGATTGTCCTACTGAACTGATTCTCAACTTTAAAAACCTGGAATCTGTTCCCTCAGCAGCAGATCTAAATAAAACATTTAGCGAGTTTGGTCCTCTTGATGAGTCTCAGACTGAAGGTATGCATAAGACCAAGCGTGGAAAAGTTGTGTTCAAGAGGCGCTCTGATGCCGAAATTGCTTTCGGCAGCGCTGGTACATGTAGCCTTTTTGGGCATTCGCTTATCAGCTACCGCCTTAACTACGCTCCTAGGCCACGCAAAGTTCCTGTTTCAAACCGTAAAAGAAAGAAAACTCTATCATCCACAGAAAGCAATGACATCCAAAGTTTTTAAGTGGGATGACTTAGCACAGTAGCCTTTGTTGCTATATATTTTTGTGTCCATAGTTGGAATTGAAGAATCCTGTTCACTTGGCTATTACATACACTGATGTAGGTTAGTATTACGTGCTGATGAGAGTAATTAGTTAAGAGCTGATTACCCTTTATGTTTGACCTGGAGCTGTAGTTTTAGTAACTACTTTTCTTTCTTTTTCTTCCTTGAAGAATTTTATTTCTTTTTCTATTTTATTTGCCTCCTTGATTCTGAATTCTGAATTCATTATTATCTTACAATTTATATGCACTTCTGACTCAATACAAGTATATATGCATTCAACCCTATGAAAAAAAAAAGACTGCTGAATTTTATTCCCATTATTATGGGAAATACAACATGGAAAATGTTATTTCCACACAATTTTGTACACAAGTTTAAACACGCAATTTTGGTAGAATACATCAATTCCCAAGAGGTCAATAAACATTGTACCTATATGGCCATATAACATTGCTAACTTATGATCAATTTTTATGTTAAATAGGTTTAATTACAACAAATTATAACAATTGCTAAATAATAGAGACTAAATACTACTCCGTAACATATAATGAAACTACTATTGTTTTAAAAAAAAAAAAAAAATAATGAAACTACAATTAGGAATAATAACAATTTACATTCGCTTAATGGGCAAATGCTTTCTTCCTACTCATCTGGATTGACTTGATGTAAATGATGTAAGTTTGTCAAGTCAACCTTAGGACCACCATAAGTAGGGATGGCAATGGGGCGAGGTGGGTGCGGGGGATATATCACCCGCCCCTGCACCCGCATTCCCAACCCACTACCCGAACCCGCACCCGCACCCACGCGGGTAATGAAATTCCTACCCCATCCCCGCTCCGTGGGGATTTTGCGGGTGCGGGTAATACCAAACCCGCAACTCTAATTATTAATATTACACTTAAATCTAATAAAAAGTTTATACTACAATTCTAATTATCGCATGGATTCTTTTTATAAGTTTGAACATAACTCTAAAATTTAATAAGAGCCAATGATGTTAGTCTTTACTTGAAACTAAAATTGTGTTGGTAGTATAAGTTCTATAAGTGTTTACTCATTATTATTTCAAAAAAAAAATAAGTGTTTGCTCATTATGTTATTTATGTTGTTCCTTTTCAATTTTCATACCAAAAAAAAATAATAAGACAATGAAATGATAATTCAATCGAATCCTTAAGGCACTAGCTCATAAAGAAGTTTAATTCATTATTCATTTTTAATTATAAAAGATACATAAACTTATATAATAAATGAATACTAGTAATACAAGTGTGTGAATATATATATATATATATATATATATATATATATATATATATATATATATATATATATATATNTATATATATATATATATATATATATATATATATATATATATATATATATATATATATATATAAGTGCGGGTGCGGGTGCGGGGCGGGGAAACCTCCCCCGTACCCGCCCCATACCCGCGCGGGTTTACAAAATTCTCCCCATCCCCGCACCCATTACCCAAATTGTGCGGGTATTTTAAAACCCGTAGGGGCGGGGATGCGGGTAACCCATAGGGTGCGGGTATAATTGCCATCCATAAGAACTTTATGAAAAGACTTTTTATGCTGTAATGGTTAACACTTTAGACTTGGTAAATAACTATACATGAATAATCTGAAACCCCACAAATCAATAATGGGTAACGTCCTAAACCCTAAACTCACACTCAACCCTTTAAGAAAAGGGTGAAAATACTTAGTTGAATCTCACAAGAAAACACATCATAAGGCTAGAAAAAAAACAAATAAATAAGGAAGTTCTATATTTTTTTAAAGGGAAAATTGCATCATTGTTCTAGAATTATACTCAAGTTTTGGCTCATCCCTTAATATGACTGTATTCACTTTTTACCTCTCAATTATGAGCGAAGTGGCACGTTTGGTCCTCAACGTTAGGTTTCCATCTCAACCTGATGGAAACCCCAAAAACCTTTTAAAATTGGAGTAAAGTAGGAAATTCACATCTTGTTCTCCTTTTTGTATTAAAATCACTTTCGCATCATTATTTTTCACTTCCCAGCCTCATATTTCAATGTTCTTCAACTCTAAAGGCATTTCAATAACCCTAACTTGTTAGGAACCTGAGACTCATTACAAACAAGAGAACACTTTATTACGGTCATCTGGCGTGTGAAGCACACTATCCTAAATGTTTTTGATTTCGCTAAGTAACAAAAGTAATTAAACCAGAACTTTTGAGATACAAGAATATGTCAAGTTTTTCAAGTTGCTCTTATGAGAAATTCACCATGGGAGTAACTTGAGATTTTAGTATGTAAAAATTCTTTCATAGACTCTGTAATAGCTTAGTCAAGAATTGTATATCTTGACAACATATGGAAATTTTATTATATGGGTCACACTTGTATGAGACCATATCACGGATGGGTCGAGTCGTGTCAATATAGAAATGTAATAATTATACTGAAAAATGTAATACTAATAAGGAATAAGTGTTTGTTACTTATAAGAAAGAAGTGTAATACTTTTGAGAAAAAATGTAATACTTTTACATTTTGATGTAAAAGTATTACACATTCTCTTAATGTTGGCAAGTGTTTGTTACTTATAAGAGAAAATGAAATATTTATGAGGAAAAATGTAAAAGTATTACATTTTCTTTCAAAAGTATTACAATTTCTCATATAAATAATAAACACTTTATTCCTTATTAGTATTACATTTTCATATTGACCCGACCCGTCTCACATACAATGATCAGTGTGACAGCTTCACACAAGTTTTTGCCCCTATTATATATATCCATCATCAAACATCTCCTGATCTGTAGTAATCTAAAAAGCAAAAGTAACGATGGAGTAACCTGAGACTCAACTATGAAAATTTTAAGAACTTTTGTAACTTCCATAACTGAGTCTTAGATTCCTTATAACGAGACCCAACTTCTTCCTTCATTACTCAATTTTTAAGAGGATAAGTGAAGGGATGTATGAATATATATATAATAGAATTTTCATATGTTGGCAGGATATACAATTTTTTACTAAGTTACTGCAGAGTTTTCGAAAGAATTTTTACATACTAAAAATTTGAAGTTACTCCTTGGTGAATTTCTCATAAAAGCAACCTGAGAAATTTGACATCTTCTTGTATCTTAAAAGTTCTGGATTAATTACCTTTGTTGTTTAGTAAGGAAATAAAAAACTTTTGGGATAGTGTACTTCACACGTCAGAAGACGACGATCAAGTGTTTCTTTGTTTATACTAAGGCTCAGGTTCCTTATACAAGACCCAAGTTCCTAACAAGTCATACGGGGATTATTGAAATATTTTTTGTGTTGAAGAACCTTGAAATAGGAGGTTGCGAAGTGAAAAATAATGTTTTGGTGGTTTCAATATATAGAGAATAAGATGTGAATTTGCTACTTTACCCCTCTAATTTTAAAGGGTTTGTGGGTTTTTTTTGTCAGGTTGAGAAGGAAACCTAACGTCTGTAACTAAACCCGCCACTTCACTCATAACTAAGGGGTAAAAAATGAATACAACCATAACTAAGTGACTGAGTTTTAACTTGGGTATAACTCAGGGAACAAAGATGCAAATTTCTCTTTGTGGTTGTTTTAGGTTGTGAGGTACACTACACACATCTCACAACTCATCACTCTTTTGTAATCTCTCTTGATGGCGGGTAATCTTACAAGTCACTCTTTTTTTTCTTTTTTTTTTCTTTTTTTTTTTTCTAAAATAATGTAGAATCATTGGTCAGTTTGTTGTGGATTCGCCCTCAAAGTACAAAAGACTTACATCATGAGTCTCGTACTCTTTGGGAATTGAAGAACAAGGGTAATCTAAGTAATAAGGTAATATTTGAGAATAGAAACAAGAACTAGAACAATAACAAACAAAGAAGAATAAAGGGACAAGAAATTTCAAGAACATTGTTTTAGTTCAGGAAGAAACCTATCGACCAGATTCTGCCAAGAAGTTCACGAAATTTTCTGTGTTTATTGAATAACCTTTTCAACCCAAACTTTTTATAGATGTCAAGTATTATAAGTTTACGTCCTCCAAAAAAATTCAAGTCAAAAAGAGTCTTGGAAGTATTTTTTTTTTTCTGATTGCGCCAAGCAGACTTTCTGGGCAGTACCAACCAAAAAATTGGCCGAAATTTTTGAATTATCTAAACAAAATTGGTAATGAATTTTGAGACCAAATTTCTAGATATCAAGTTCAACATGAGTATGACTTCTAAAAAATAATTCAAAGAAAAACAAGACTTACAAGTATTTTTTGCATATTTTTGTTCTTCACTGCACAAGGTAGAAACTTTCTGGACAGCCACGGCAAAGGACTCAGATAAATTTTTTCTCTTTTTTCTTTTGCGTAGGAGGGTGTTTTGCGAAATTGGGAATTAGTGGAGAAGAAGCACCAATTCGATATTAGGGCTAATTCGTAGGAGGGTGTTTTGCGAAATTGGGAAATAGTGGAGAAGAAGCACCAATTCGATATTAGGGCTAATTCTTGAGGGAAATCAATGCATTTGGTTGGGCTGAACATAAAAAGACTATTTTGACCTTACTTTTCACGGTGCACACAACAGATGTTAATGAAAGGACTACGACAAGTCAAAATTCGAATTTCGGAGGATCACTGGAAATCGATTTAAAAGTTTAGGACTGAATGTGGCATAACATCAAACTCGGATGACCTTAGGGGGCGTTTGGTTCAGGTAATCTTACATTACCTTGGTAATCTGAGCCTGGTAATGGTATATTACCTTGTTTGGTATTATATATATATTATTGAGGGTATTATGGTAAATTTATTCCATATAACTTAAAATATAACCCTTAATCAAAGAATGTAATATTATATTCCACAATCCAAACCAAATACATCAGGTAATCTTATATTCCTAAAATCTCACATTTCCTCCCCGGAGATAATCCTATTACCTAGGGTAATCTAAGATTCCATGAACCAAACGCCCCCTAAATAACATTTACTCTTGGTTAAAGCTTTAATACTTAAAAGGCTCTTCGAATCCCGCCAATGCGTGAAACCCTTTTCCCAATTGTCAAAAGTCTAAACCGCCTCTTAGCAGTTTAAAAAACTCCCCCTTGAATTGGCGTTTATCGACACTCGACAGTCGACAGCCCTGCCGCCCTTATACTGACTTTTCCGACAAGATCAATCGATTTTGTTGATGGAGCAAAGGGAGCAGACTGATCTCGAAGCCAAACGTCTCAGCATCTTCACTTTTTCATCGGAGGATGATAATTTCATCGTCAATTTGTCTTCTTCACCGCTTCAGTCCATTGGTCTTCAACAATCAGGTTCTTCATATCAATGCGCTTTTTGTCCGATCTTAATTTGATTTCGATAGAGTTCAGTTCAGACTAAGAAAGAAGTAAAGCCAAATATAGAAAAATAAAATA
The DNA here is from genome assembly GCA_003576665.1 of Ipomoea trifida. Lineage (NCBI taxonomy): Eukaryota > Viridiplantae > Streptophyta > Magnoliopsida > Solanales > Convolvulaceae > Ipomoea > Ipomoea trifida. The sequence goes on along the minus strand of CP025652.1, from coordinate 9,678,378 downwards.
CTACATTTTGGAATCCCGCTTGAAATTTTTTATGAAATTCTGAAAGGTTTTACGTATAAAATTCTGTATGATCTGTTGTTCATGCATACAGAGTATAGTATTTACAACTCTATCGAGAATTCCAAACGATTTATGCTTCTGAGCGTAATTTTTTGGGGTCACTAGGAAACCTACGGCCACTATCTCAGCCTGTACACTAGGTAAATCCCGTCTTGGGATCAATCATAATTGATTGGCTCAAACCAAAAAGTTGAAATTCAAACTCGTGAAGTTGTGGTTACAAGTTTGTTTCTTTAGCCAACTTGGATAGATTATCCAGATAATGGCTTAATTGATGTGAGAGATTGTTGTATAAATGTATTTTCTTTTATATACATTTTTAATTTTAACTTTTAAGTAAAAGATACGAGCTTGAACTTCACTGAATTAATGATTGTTGGATCTGAAAGTTGTTGGAAAGTGTATGCATTTTCTTCTTAAACTGGCTGCAATCTTAGTTTTCTTTTTTCATCCCTTTTTCTGTTGGCAGTAGCCCCTTATTCTTTTGCATTTAGCACTATAATTTCGTGTCTCTGGAGATAATGTTACTTCTTTTTGTTCTTCAGAGTATCAGAAAGAGTCAAAAAGCTTGGAGTTATTTGAAACAATGGATGGTCAGGAAGGAAAGAATATTTGCCATAGAAATGAAGAAGAAGATGACATCTTTCCTGAACTTCGTGAGCCAATGGAACCTGAAAGAACCAAATGGAAAAAGAACCCAAAGTCTCGCAAGAGTTTAGCGTGGAATAGTGCTTTCTTCACAGATGCGGGTATGCATCTTTTCTTTTTCTGGGGCTTCGGAATCATCTTTGTCTTGCCTTAGTACGACAACGCTTGTTGGGAGCCTGATCACGACTGTAGTCTCACAGAGCCATCGTTTTTGAAACATTTGCAGGAGTACTAGATCCTGAGGAGTTGTCCAGCATGATCAAAGGGGCTGAAAAGTGTGAAGTCCTAGATCCTGAGGAGTTGCCCAGCATGATCAAAGGAACTGAGAAGGGTGAAGTACTAGATATCGAGGAGTTGTCCAGCATGATCAAAGAAACTGAACAGGGTGAAAAGCATCTCCTGTCTGGGAATAATGAGGATGTAGAACAATCTATTGATTCAATCTCAATAGATTCAATCTCAACATTTGAAGGTGATGATCTGATACTTGAACAACTTGAGGCTGAGGTTTTTGAGGACATTAGAGCTTCGATTGTAAGATCCAGCAAAGTTTTAAATGTGATGTTTTCAAGCAGCAAAAAAGCATCTCCAAAGGCAGTGAATGAGGCCACTTCTGGTAATTCATATTTATTCCTTGTGGTAATCTTCTAATTTGGACATATTGGTTGCCAAATAGTTGTTTGAATTACTGCTCATTTTTTTTTAAAAATTTCACAGCTTTGAAGAAGGCAGACTGTACTTCTAAAAATGTGGTAAGTCCAAATTAACACTTCCACATCCTGAATTCAATTTTCCATAGTTTGTAAATGACATTCTATTCTGAACAACAGCTGGTGCCTAAAGTTGCTCCCAAGAGAACTATTAAAGCACAAACTTATGGGATGTCAAAAAGTCAGCAGAAACAAACTGGTGGAGTGCAAAGCTCTGGTAAAATGGTAACCAAGGAAAACTCACTAGTCACGCAGGCATGCAATTTTTATATTTATTTTTGTTATGAAATTTTATCTCTATCAAGAAATTCCATAATCCCATTGTTTTTAGAGATACTTACTGATATGCATATTCTTAACATACATGAAATGCCTTTTTACAGTAATAGAAAGAAGACATGCAGAGTTGTTATTTCTACATCTTTTAACTTTTTAATGGTTTATAGCAACAAAAGAACTTTCATTACGATATTAGTTGACACTTTTTTTTCTGACTGTTTTAATGAAGGCCATCACTAGAACCTTGGACTCAAAATCATTGCTTGCTAGGCCACAAAAACTGAGCAGTAAGGTGAATTCTGTCTCTGCAGCAATAGCAAAAGGGACCTCTATGGCTGCCAATCATGTTAAAAGTGATCATGTCAATGCAAAAATCAGTACGGTAACAGTTGCTGGTAAAGAGGCCCGGGTATCAAAATTTTCCGCTGCAAACAATGCTCACAAGGTGTTTCCAAAATCTGTAGCCTCAAGATCTTCAAGTGATAGTACTGCCAGTACTTCGTCTGACAAAACAGGAAAATCTACTTTCCCTGCAACAAGAAGAAAGGTGGAGAGCAGGCCTGTTGATCAACCTTCCTCTGGCTCAAGTGTCAAAACTACATCAAAAATTGCTTTGAAGAATGAGATATCCTCTAGAAACTCTGCTGTTGGAGCATATGTTATGTCTTCAAAGATGAGTCCTGGCTTTTCACCTGCTAGTTCTATTAGTGAGTGGTCTTCAACATCATCATCTTCTAGTTCCATTAACAAGAGGTCAAATGGATCTAGGACTAGCCTTGATACTAGTAGATCCATGGACAGTGATAACCCACCCTTGGATTTGACAAATTCTTCAAGTCATTATCAGACATCAGATAAATCAGTTCCCAAAACAACATTGCTTAATGAGAATATAAGTACACCTTCAAGACTGAATGGCATACTTTCTCGACCATCTTATATGAAGCCATCAGGCCTGCGGATGCCATCCCCAAAGATTGGTTTCTTCGACAGGGTCAGTTTCCATAGGTGTCTCAATCTTCTTTGCTTTTGTTTTTTTAGCTATTTCAGTTTGGAATTGGTCATCCATGAAAAGTTTATATGATAATTGATGGACTAATTCATTATCCCATAGAATTTTCTTTAAGTCTTAACAAAAGGAATTTTCTCAACAATGTATACGCAATTGTTGTGACTGAAGTTTTAAGAATAACTGTCATTTGCCAAGTTGATATTAATAGACATTCTCTATCTATTGGTTTTGTTTTATCCAGGTTAAGTCAGATTGCACTCCAAATGGGTCTATGCAGTCTCATTCCAATGGAAGTGCTGCATTAACGGCGAAAATTGGAGCCAATGTGAGGACAAATATAAAAACCAAGACTGCAAAGCTTACACCTGCAAAAACATTCACAAGAGTGGAGCATGATACAGAGATGGCCCCTTCTCACATATCTTTTAAAGACAAATTACCTGCCCCAGTGAATACCAGTGGTAGTCCAGGAAATATAGAATACTATTCTAGCCCATCCCAAGAAGTTCATCATGAAATGAGTCGAGGTTGTAATTCACATCCCAAGGATGTTGCAGTTGAAGGACCTGAAAGAACTAAACATGTTGCAGATGCTGGTTTAATTCCAGTTGATCATGGGGACCAAGGTTTAGTGAAGAGTGAAATGAGCAGAGACATATATTTGAAGCCCAATTTGAATGATACGAAGATCATTGCCGTTGAAGGCGACTGTTGTGATTCAGAGGTTGCACCTAGCACACCTTTTGGTGGCAAGACTTGTGGGAGTAGTTAGTTTCTTGATTTTTGTATAGAAGCCGCAAACGAGGCACTCTTGGAAGTTGATCACCAATGAAAGCAAGCAACCCATAAATCACTTAAGGGCTTTTGCAGGATGTACAATCTTCAAAGACTACAGCTCCATAGCAAAGGCTTCTTTTGTTGGTGAAGAAATATGTGACCATCAGAAATTTAAAGGATAGATAAGCTCTTTTGTAGAGGCAAGATGATGAAGGGCTTTGACAATATTTATGTGGTTGAATAAACGTTTTTGGAGATGGAACATGCATTTAACCCAATAAGTAGTTCCATGTTTAGCACTTTGCACAAGGTTTCAACAACTCCATTGAACACATTTAATTTCTTAATTATTTTCATAGTGGTACTGGTGGATATAATTTTAAACCAAATTTGGAGAGATGTTTTAATAATTTTGAATCACACTTTTTCTTCCTCCTTTACTAACATTAATCCACTTTAGGAGAAGAGAAAACATGCATTAGAGTAATGTTACATTCTCTTTCTAACCTCCTAAGGTGCAAGATAACATCGACCAATAAACAAAAAAGAGGTGTTTACAATTCAACAAGGAGATTAGTCACTGTGTTCGACAAAAAAGAGGTGTTTACAATTCAACAAGGAGATTAGTCACTGTGTTCGACGGTAGAAATTTTGGTTACTCCCAGAAAAAAAAATAAAAAAATGATTTTATTACCATGTCAAAGAGATTAATTATTAGGAGAATCCAGAAGAAAAAATAACATTATTTTTTAGTCAAGGGTAAAAAAGTAACATCAGTCAAAATATACTTTTTTTTTTTCTTATTATTAAGTTTTGGAAAAAAAAAAAAGAAAAAACTAAATGCAAAAATATTGTAAAAGTTTTTATAAATGTAAAAATTGTCATTCAAAGACATGACCATGTTTGGTAAAATAGTTAAATTTGACTTATTTGATCACTATTAGTTGTTTGACTTGGTTAAAAAATCAATATAAGTATTTAGTTTTTTTTTGACAATATATAAGTATTTAGTTAATCAGCTTTTTGTAACTCTAAAATGTTAAAATTTAAAAAGTTGTTCAAAACAATTTTTTCAATTAGTTTTTTTAGAAAAGAAATTATACAAAAAAACTACTCCTTCCGTCCCATTTTATGTGTCTGGTTCGGTTAACGAGGCTTGACTGAAGTTATTTTTAATTCAATATTTTATAATATTAAGTTTAGTATTAATATACAAAAATTATATATTTAGAAACTACACTAAAAGTACTATTAAACATAAAAAATTACATTTAAAAATGAGTAAAAATACTAAAGAAAATAAACGAAGAAAAAAATAGTTGGTTTGACCAATGAATAGTAAGTAGGACAGATAAAATGGGACAGAGGGAGTATTAGCTAACAACTAATTTAATCAAACACCTTTCTACAATAAGCTAACAACTAATTTACCAAACACCTTTCTACAATAAGCTAAGACTAATTTACCAAACATCTTTCTACAATCAACTAATGTTATCAAAGTCATAACCTCTAAGCCAATCAATTAATATCTATCAACTAATAACCATTTACCAAACAGGTGTCTATAGATTTACATTTTCATATTGTTGAAGCCATAAGGGAATTGTTAAGACGGGAATGGACTCAAGGAGATTTAGGCTATGCCAGTTCTGCAATTCATCATACATGCTAACTTTGGTCTTCATGAGTTTGAAGAATATCTATAATAATAATAAATAAATAAATAAAAGAAGGAGAAGAGCACTGCTTTTGACTGTTTGAGTACAATCATATATAATCACAAATAATCAAATATGGTTTCTCAAGTATTACAATTTTGAACAAGTGGGAGAAGGGGATACAAATAGCAGGGCTAACCCCAAGAAACTCTGATGACTGACTTCATCTGGAGCCAATCTTCAGGTAAAGAATGGTGTGGAGAAGTTGAAGCATGACAAATCAAATCAATGAGAAAAGCACTGTTATTTTCCCACCTTGCATTATTCTCTGCAGCAAACACAGCTTATTGGCACAGCAGTGCTTTTGAGAACATTATTAATTGATCTCGCCATTTGTACCAGGTTGAGCAATGGAGATGTTCTCCACTTTTGGGGGCCCTGAATGCCGCCTTGGCCTGCTAGCAGGGGATCGTGGGTACGAAAGCCGCTTCTTTGCAGGACCCGCAGTTCCCCTTTCTGGAGTTGTTGTTCCATTCTCCCCGTCTGATGGGCTCTGCAAACGTGTCTTGGCCTTTGCTGAATGAGTGGGTGCCATATAGCTTGGCACAGTGGATGGGGAGCTTGCCAAGCTCTCGTCGTCTCTCACTGATGACCCAGCAATGCTATGCCTCCTCCTGTTGCGCTCTGATTGAACACTGAACACGCTTCTCGTGTCATCATCCTGAGTGGCTGCATTTGCTCTTGGGCTTGGCGATTTTAGCTTTCTGGCTGATATTAAAGAGGGGGATTGTTGTTTGGATGCTGGAGTAGCAGGGGAATGGCGGCCCAACGAGTGACTTGGCTTTTGGCTGGCGGGCGAGGAAGGCTGTTCTGCATTTAGCTGATGGCGAGCAAACGATTTAGTGATTTCTCCCACACTAATGCTCGCACCTTTCACAGACAACTGATCATTTCTAAGTTCTTTCTCTGACATCCCCTCCGCCTCCCACGGTCTAGCACCCATCCACCTCTCTAGCCAGCTCCAACCCCACTGCGGATTTGTGGGATCCATAAACAATAAATTGGGAGACCTCGAGGACTTCTTCCATGTTTGCTGTCATTTCGAAGTTATATCAAAGTCATAGTTCTCATAAGATACTGAAGGGAAAAAGGCAAATAATGTTCAGGAAAACATAACCAATAAGAACCATTTTTAAGGACTGACTTCTTCACCTTTGGACCTCGGAATATTTATATTTTACAGATTTTTTAAGCCTTTAAGGATCTAAATATGTGTTATTTTTTAGCTGCTTTCTCCTCCGAGTAATTTTAGGTTGAATAGGCACAGAAAATAGTTGTTAAATACCTGATGAGAATATGAATAAGCTAGTGCTCTTTCTCGTCTCGTAGCAGCTTCATATTTGCTCAACAAGTTTGCTTCTACTTGCTCTTTTGACTGTATACTATCATCCCATTCCTCCCCTCTCTGTCAAACATAAAAAGAAACAGCTTTAGAAATATAAATCGAATATTAAAAAGCACCTGACAAGTATGCTGCTATGAGAACTATACAGTATACACTAATACGAATTGAATCCAGTTTAAAGTCTTAAAAGATGTTTGTCATAGTGAAAATTTCAGTTCTAACAAGGTTTAGGTGCAATACAAAATGGATTTTGAAACATACAAGCACAAATAAAGATAGATGGATATGCTCCAATGAATCACAAACACTTCCTAAGCACAAAGCAGATATGGAGAGCAATCAAATAATTAATTCAATCCAATAGCTGATCCGAAGTTACTAAATCAAGACTTTTGTTTATTCTCAAGTTTAAAATGTTCAAACCATTAATATTAAACCAGATTGAATGGCACAAGAATGTTATTATAAAATAGGTTTGGAACACTCTAAACAAAGGTTGGAAGAGAAGATATTCACCCTCAAGTTCTCAAGTTCCTTGGCATGTTTCTGCACGAGCTGTCTTTGGAGGGCTCTATTTTCCTCCAACATTCTATTCCTTCTAGAATGAATCTGAGACTGCACACGGGACAGAGTCTGCATGCATTTAAGAGTATTTGCAGTTTGCCTTTTGACAGTAGGCCCATCAACAAGTGATTTTAGCCTCACAAGCCCTCTTAAAGCTCTCAATGCCCTCCTAGCCTGTAAACGATGAATGCCAACAGTAAACTCGTTAATTTGGCAACTAGCTCTAGTATCTGTTCTATACTTTCTCAATCTATTTCAGCCCAAAGAACCAATGCCCTCACCACCAGCCTGTGACCACCCATTTGGAATGGTAACATAGGTGTCAGTGTCACACTACATAGTAGTTGGCTTACTATACTGTATGTAATACTTCTAAAATAAGGATTTTTCCTGTCAAAAGTGAGGGGGCACCGGGGCAGGGGTATTATAGTATTATAAAGTCATTTCCAGGATAAACAGCTGGTATACCAAGTATCCTCGGAATGCAGTTTGAATCCTAATTGCAGCAATTTCCTCCTTCGATTTTCCTGCAAATCGATTTGGTGCAGTTAACCTAACAACTTCTGCTGCAGCATGAGCAGCTGCTACAGCAGCTTCAGCAGCTGCCACCGTGGCAACTGCAACCGAGTAAGCATGCTTCGTCTGCTCTTTCTCCACTTCTGTCGGTTTCACCTCTTCCACTGGAGGAACCGGAGGGGGCGGCAGTGATACAATAGGAGTTTCAAAAATTGAAGAGTCTGGAACCTGAAGCTGTTCTTTCTCCAACCTTTTCTTATTTGATTTACTAGCCTTCTGAAGAGAGAGAGGAAAATGTGACAACATTGTGTGAGTCAACAATACCAATCACAGAGGACTAGGGATTGTGATCCTTAGGGAGAAAAAGAGCAGCTCTTTCTTTACCTTAGAATCTGGGCTGAAAGCCTTCTTTACTGAAGATAACCAGCTCCCTTTCTTCCCCATTCTTTTTTCAATTCCCCAAATTTTCCAGTTCTGTAACAGAACATATAAACCATTATTTCAAAGTTTTGACCTTACCATGAAAGACATATATGGTTCTGTTTGGTAACATAGTTAGTTTATTTGACCAGTTGTTTGACTTGGTTAAACAGTTAATATAATATAAGTGTTTGATTAATTAATTTTTTTGTAACAATTTATTACTCCAAAAAGCTATTCAAAGAAGCTTTTTGAGAAATTCATTTTGCAAATAATCAGCTATCACTAACAACTATTTTACCAAGCATCCGTCCACAATTGACTAATGCTATCAACTAGTCAAACTCACTAATCCACAATTAACTAATTGCTATCAACTAGTCAAGCTCACTAACATAATCAGCTAACAGCTATTTACCAAACTCCCTCATATACTACATTAAAGCATCGATCACACCACTAAACATCATCAGCTGAATTCAAGAAACAACACATAAGGGGTTCAATTCCGACCGACACTAATCTAGTCTTAATTAAGATACAAAATGCATTCATTAACCAGGTACTAGAATTTCAACAAAAATAAAATTTAAAACTACTCACTCTAACCAAACGAAATTCAAATTTAAAATTTTGTCAGAACATATATCAAGAAAAATGAAGCTAAAGAGTACCTGCAAGTGAGAGAGAGCTTCTTCCGGATCTCAAAGCTGCTTCTATTTTGTGTTCCCTTCCTTGTATGCAAGGAAAGAATAAATAAGATAATAAAAAGAGAAACCTTCTTCCTTACTCCAGTGGCAGAGAGAGAGAGAGAGAGAGAGAGAGATCTGAGATCTTACCAAAGAACTGAGCGATGCAAGAAAGAAATGAATACCAGCTGGTTTTGGCAAGTCCGACCCCACTAACTGAGCTGGGAATAGTGGGCTCCACGTCATTATATTTGAAATTTTGAACCACTCCACTGTCTTCTCTTATTTATTATATACTTCGTATTTATTTAATTTTGAGTTTTTTCGAGTTAGTGACTTTGTTGTTTTTTAAATAGTTTAATGTTTTATTTGTATTTTTTTTCTTTGTTTTTCCAAACATAATATGGAGTAATATTTTACAGATAATTCTTCTCTGGTAACAATAATTACAAGAATAATGTTATAAATTTTAAACTAAAATGTTACCAGAATAATGTTCAAAAAAATTGTTAAATTATTCAATTTTTTTAAAATAAATTTTATATTTTTTATGAGAAATTTTACCGTGTCATGTACTTTTCAAAATTATATGTTTTGCCAGAGAAAAAAAAAACAATTACTTGATCACTAATAATAAGTTTAAATCTTTAATAACGAATTATAGTATTAAAAACAAAATTAAATAAAATATGTTACACGAAAGTATTTGAAAATACGTATTCATTCATTTGTAAATGTCCGTGATAGCCGTTGGGCTATGTAAAATTCACACCAAGATTATTAATGAAATGGATGATGCGTTGGAAGTTTTCGATATACACTTTTTGTCTCTTTTGTTGGAAAATGTGAAAATAATTCAATCTTGGGGTGCAAACATTTGATTTATTTTTGGGATAAACTACAAATAAATCATCCACTATTTAGGAACAAGCAATTAAACCATCCAACTCGAATAACTCCCAAATAAGCCATTGAAATTAAAAAAAAAAAAAAAAAAAAAAAAAAAAAAAAAAAAAAAAGAAGCAATTAAGTCATTTAAACCGAAAAAAAAATAACAATTAACCCATTTTTCCAATTTCATTTCAGACGAGTTTTCCGGCGACCGGCGATGACCGAGTCGTCGCCGGAGAAGGCGACCAGATGGACCGACCCAAGAATGGCGCACCGGGTGTAAACAAATCAAAGCGAATAAAATATCTTGCTATTCGATTCGAATTCGACTATATTGAGAACTATTTGTATTCGTATTCGTAACATATTTGAATCTCAAAATTTATTTAATTCGTATTCGATTCAACCACATTATTCCAATATATCCGATTCACCTCGAATATTCTAATTCGAAATGTCTAACTCAATTTTATTTTTAATTTCTCCAAAAAATTAAAATAAAATGTAATAAAAATTTACATTTAAATACTATAAAATTTTCTATTAATATACTAATTAAGAACTACAATTGCACATCAACTATCATACTCGCAATATGACATCAATTGGTTCTTTTTTTTTTTCTCCGTAAATTAATCTTGAGTTTGGAACTGCTACCGGAACAGCATGTAGAATAATCAAGAAGATTGCCGTAAGAGCAGCCCAAGTGGTAAGAGAGTTACACCTGCAACCGAGAGGTCATGGGTTCGAACCTCAAGCCCTTGGGTTTGAGCCGGGCAGCTATGAGTAACCTAGGCTGGTTTACCTCCTTGTGATCCTTTGCTGGTTAGGGTCACAGGGTGAGGGTTTACTCACTACTCACACAGTCCGCCTCGTTAATCAAAAAAAAAAATAATCAAGAAGAAAGAACACTTGCCAACTAAAAGCAGGTCACCATAACCCAAAATGTTCGAGTCATTCACACTACTAAGAGAGCCACAATAAGATGATTCAGATGTGCTAAAGTGAACATGGAACATAATTTACATATTAAGTCTAGAAAGAACCCCACAAAAGAAAAATAAAACACAGAAATGTGATTTTGCCTACTAATGAAATCAATTTTAGCAACCTAGATAGTGTTCAGCTGCTAAGAAATTAATTTCTCCAATATCAAAGGCAAGTCTTATAAAACTAAAGTATATAGTTTTGAGACCTGGCAAGGGAATGATCCCTCTACCAAAAAGCACTACGAAAGCCAACCACATATAACTTGAATTCAGCTCAATTTAATCATAATTCAGAACTACACTAATTAACCAAATATAAAATCTTTAACACAGCTGTGGTAACTACTGGTAAAATTTCATCAAACAATCAATAGTTTTGATGGTTGGGAACACTTTCCTGGTTCCGTAAATGTGAGTTCAAGAAGTTCTTTATATCATTGTCTGTTATTCCTGGCAAATAGGAGGCGCTATATCAGACCACCTGATACACAATGCAAGAGCTACAGGAAGACTGCACAGACTGAAACATCAATATTTACCCAAGAAAATGCATCAATCATGGTACAATACAAGGTAAATCCTAACCTTAAAGAATAGGAAAATCACACTCAATAAGAAGAATGAAAACCAAACCTGCGAGTGGTCCTAGAAATTTCTACTCAGTTTTTTTCCTAGTGGTCCCCAAAATCTTTCCTTATACACTAAAATCTAAAGCATAATCTAACCTAAAAATATGAAATGAAATAAAAGAAATCAACTAGGGTTTGTCTAGGGGTCAAAATTGAGTACAAACAACTAAAAACGAGGTTAAATGATGAACAGCAGGTAGCTACACAAGTCGGAACATGGGCGTATAGGCACCCCTATGGAAAACAATAAGAAAATCACTTTGGAGAGTATGGTGCAGGAGCCGACCACGCATTCTGGCAAAATTCCTTGTTGTTTTTGACCATTTTAACATCGTAAAAACCTCACCCCATCAGCAAAAACACCCACCCCTAAAATTCTCATTCTTAAAAAATTCCTCCAAAAAATACAATTGTAGTTGCTCTAACTTAAGTAACAAAATGCATATTTGCCAAGTAAGAAATAATGGGATGGATACCTTGCATTCATCAATAAATAAATCCTGTTTAATAATAAAATAAAATATTAGTGAAGAAAATTAGAAAACATTGTCCAAAATGAACTGCATGCCAGCCTCTGGCTTACATATAGGGCTACATATGTCGTATATATCAAATTTTCTCCAACTCCCTCTTCTCAAGTTATAAAATAAAATAGACATAGCTCTCATCCAAGTCACTAATACAGCAATCTCCCCCGCAACACAATTTGAAGCGAAGAACACATTTTCATTATAGAAGAGTGGTCTCGAAATCCTCTCCAATAATGTGGTGGGAAAGCGAATATAGTATTGTTTCGTCCATACCATAGATTCCTCCAAAGTCCATATTGAAATACCTAGGCGCGCCAAACTGGGATTCCCGGGTGCCGGGGTTGAAGAATAGCTAATCGGCCATCCACCTCTATCAATCCAGGTGACACAGCATATTGGTTAGGAGGACTTTGAAATTCTCAGTCCTAACGTCAAATGCAACTATGTCAAAACTATAGTCGTCAAACCTGTCGCTATTCAACGAATTAAGTGAATAGATAACGCCGTCGATATGAACACTTGTACGGAAATAGAAATGGGTTTTGAAACAATTGTAAGGATGGAAGGAGGGAGAGGAATGGATCTCCCTCCATGATTTATCCACGCCCAGTGTAAAAACCCAATGCTTTACCGAAATATGCCGGTCGCCGTGATCAGTGAGCTGTACTGACTTCAATACCTTGTATCTTCTGGAAATTGAATCAAAACCCAAGAGCCCACACACGTTCATCCTGGTCCGAGAATCGCGCCGCAAATCAGGACAGGTTGTTGGGAGAGAGATATGGCGTCGGGTACTCAGGTTATGAATTTCAATGTCGTCTCCGCATCCTGAGTACCTGCAGAAACAAAGCAGGCCGTTCACGGCTAAATAAAGCTTTTGAGAGCGATCGTCGTGGTCGCCGTCGAGATACCGGAGACGATTGGCTTGGAGTTCTCCTTGGTTTTCTTCAGAGTAATTCATTGTGTAATAGTCGCTGGTATTGACGCCATCATCAGGCCTGGGTGGGAAAAAGGGATGATCATCAAGCAGAGAAGAAAAGAATTTAGAAACACACTTGAATCGCACCAGAGATTTGGCAGGGATTTTGGTCAGAATTTGGAGGAGGATCTCTTGTGGAACAAAAGGTAAAGCTGATGCACTCAAACTCATCTTTGATGAACAACTCATCGCCCCAACGTCTCTCCTGTATGTAGTTTAATTACTGTCTGCCAATGTTTCCTGCCTCCAGGGATGTATATGAATATATTGTTAATTTGTTATCAACTTATCATTTATCGGGAATCCTAATCCTATCAAATTATCATTAATTTATCGAGTTAATACCCAAAATTGTCCTCGAGGTTTTTCTCAATTTTGTCCTAAACAACTTTGGTCTCATAAAGTGGTCCCAGACTTTAGTGTTATCACCCAAATTTGTCCTCCGTCTATTAATCTGTTAAGTTGGTGTTAAGTCGGGGGACAATTTAGTAATTTCATAATTAAGTCTTCTTCTTGACCTCTCTTTGGTCTATTTCATTTCTGGAATTTTTACTCATTACTTTGCTTCCCAAGTTTTGCTTTTCTGGATTTATTCAATTTGTTCCATGGATCTGGTATCATTCTTGGTGAGTTTTCTACCGACTCGTAGGCCTCTGTTTTCCTGCAATTTGCGAAATTTCATTTTGAATTTTACTTCAATTCTTCTTCTTTTTATTGAGAGATTTGTGTAGGTTCCAGAGATGTAGATCCCCAGCGAGCTGCATTTGTGTGTTGTTCGACGTTCAGTTTACGGGTGTTTTCCCCGACAGAGCATATTAATAACCACGGATCCCAAAAAAGTACTGCATGGATGTTGGATACTGAACAAGGTAAAGTGGACTCCTTGAGTCCAACTTTACTTTAAGGAGTCCATCTTTCAGTTGCCCAAAGAACAATAACAAGGCTTTCATTTTTCAGTTGCCCAAAGAACAATAACACAGCTTTGTTTTTGCTTTGTTTTTATTAATACAATTATCTGTTTTTATTAATACAACTAGTTTTATACGCGCATTGCGCGAATGGGTTAATGCCCAATGTTTATATTTAAATAAATATTTAAAAGTATATCAATGCAAGATTATATAGGAGAAGTTTATACATGGGTAATTGAATGTCAAATTTGTTTATTTAAATATCTAACTCAAAGTATATGAATCCAAGATAATATAGAAAATTCATTATAATTATTACTAAAATAAATGTTTGCAACCTTGTAAAATCGATAGTCTAAATATTTGGTCTAAAAATGATAGTCTAAATAAATACTACTTTTAATTTGAAATTTTCTAAGTGTTCTTAATTCTCTTTTGAGTAATATTGTTATTGTCTTCATCTTTACTATTTGTTCTCTTCCTTTTTGTTGGTAGTGTGTTATTTGCAATTCGGTTATTGTTGGTAGCATAGATGACAACGCAATGCAATGATATTATTATATAGGAGCTATGGGCTTTCCTTTAGGTGTTGTGCTTGGGGTTCATTTGGTTCAACCATTATTGTTGAATGAGTTATTGTGGATAAAGAAATCCATAGTTTAAGAAAAAAGATTAAATAAATTAATAAAAAAATTAAAATTTTAAAATATTATGTATTCCAAAGATATTAAAAGGAAGTTTCTCGCTTCAATTTGCTGGGTAATGAGTTATTTGAGTACTTTCATTGTCAACAAATCCCCCAAGTAATTAATATGATTGGTTTCAAACTATTCTTTTTTTATTTTTTTCATGGTATTAAAGAAATACATATGTATCATTTTTTTTGTGTAACTACTAATTTATTTAATTCAATAAGAGTAAAATAGAGTGATTCCACTTCAATTTGTTGGGTTATTTGCGTACTCTTTTGTCAACCAATCCCCAAGTAGTTAATATAATTAGCTTCAAATTATTTTTAAAAAAAATCATAGTATTAATAAAATACTTGGTAAATAAATATATAACATTATTATGTACTATAACTTTGATATTTAATTACAAGATATTGAAAAAAAAAAAAAAGATAATGGACAATGTAATGAATATCAATTGATAAATTTGAATGTAAAGAATCTTTGCATGAGAGAAAATAAAGACAATATAACTAATGAAATTATTTCTCTTATTTAATTTAATTTTTTGATAATGAATAATTGTTTCAAATAAAGGTATTGTAGACACATAATTCTAAATTAAAGAAATACATATCTATCATTTTTTGTTGTAGCTACTAATTTATTTAATTTAATAAGAGTAAAATAGAGTGAGAAACTTAATTATGTCAAATTTGATTGAGATGAGGTTCGAACCTAAGACCTTTCTTATAAAAATTAATGGGTAAGTTAAAAGTTAACGGAATACTAACGGAGAAGAGAATATTTAACGGAAAAATTAACGGATAATTATAAAAGTAAGGTTAAATTAGGTAATCTCTATTAATAATATTAATCTGAATTATCTTAACCATCTATTTGATTAAATAGTTCATCTGAACCATCCATTTGATTAAATAATTTGACCGCCATTTTTTCTACCCATTTTAGGTCTAACTCTCTTTGGCTCTTATTAGTATAGTAGATTATCTACCCAAAAAATCACAGTTTTGTTTTTTATAATTTAGATTTTTTTTCTAGTTCACATATTATAAGTGATGATGAGTCCTTTTTTTTTTCTTTTGCAAATCACCGCGTCACGTTGTTAACATTTCTAAAAATAGTTTTCATGTACACGTGGAAAAACCTTATCTATTTCCAATATTATGTGAGTGCATCCGACAACGTTATTAACTTGTGGTCTAAATCCTATGCAGTGTGATAGGAATAGTAAAGTCCAAACTCACAGGATCCAATAACAATAACAAACTATGTAAACTTAATAATAAAGCGCATTAATTAATTCAGAAATTAGCACAACACAATTGCACGTTTGATTTGAAGTTCCAGAATGTGGTCTCGTAGTCAAATTTAATAATTCGTTAGCAACTATCATACAGTACATAATAGACAATGACCATCGGCTGATGACTCCATCCGTGCCTAAATAAAAATTAGCATTAGTTAATTGCAAAATATAAAAGCGTAGACAATTCATATAAAATGTTTTATGAAAACTTCATCCGGTGTTATTTAAATGGTTAAGTTCACCATACAGATTGTCACGAATGTAATATTTAACCGAACACGGATAAATATTTTCAACATGACAGTTACTAATAACAAACGTTTGTATAACATTGTCTGCTACATTGAATAAGATCACATCATCTGTTCGTGCTATTTGAAAATGCGACGTAATTTCTTCCTACTATATTTATTAAACATTTTTAAAATGGAGTTGTATTAAAATGCACCTTGAATTATTATTTATTCAAAAGTTGAATAAACATACAAAATATCATCAAGAAGTGGCAGGTAGAAATGCATTTAGAAATTCACTCCCTCTGAAGAAACATACGACTACAATAACGACAAAATAAGGGTAGTGAAGAGTCCATCTTTCCCTAAACTAAAGATGGACTCAAAGAGTCCACTTTACCCTGTTCAGTATCCAAACCCCATGCAACACTTTTTTGGGATCCGCTGTCATTATTATGCTCCGTTGAGGTTATGACTCGTAAAAGAGGGGGCCATTCGCCGGTGGAGTGAGAGACCAAATTATGAAATTACTAAATTGTCCCCAGACTTAACACCAACTTAACAGATTAATAGACGAAGGACAAATTTGGGTGATAACATTAAAGTCTGGGACCACTTTATGAGACCAAAGTCGTTTAGGACAAAATTGAGAAAAACCACTATAGTCGAGGACAATTTTGGGTATTAACTCTTAATTTATCGGGAATCCTAATCCTATCAAATTATCAATTGTAGGGTCACACCGCTCCAAACTTTGAAAAAGGACTAATTCTAATATAATCTAAATATAATCTAAATCTAATCTAATCTTTATCGTTATCTTTATCTATATAAAAATAAAAATAAAATCCTCCAAAATGAAATCTTCCTTCCCACCCAAAATATTGTACATTAAAACAATTAAAATAATAGAATAATATTAAAACAATACAATTCCTATACTACAATTCCAATACAATTCGTATAAAATAAATCTGCTATTAAAACACGAAATTCATATTTAAACACAAAATTCAGATTTAAACACGAAATTCAATACTACAAAATGAAGTCTACTATTCTACAATTCCTATACTACAATTCTAATACAATTCGTATACTACAATTCCTATCATACTACAATTCTATTGTAATAAGATACAACCTTATATAAATCTCTAATCCTATATTGTAAACTTTAAAAGAGAAACGCAAAACGCAGTGCAATTTGAGGAAAGCCTTACGAGCTGCCGAAAATGCCCTGAGAATCGGTTGGCAGTCGATGAGCTGGATTTTTACAAGCTGCCGAAAATGCCCTGAGAATCGGTTGGCAGTCGATGAGCTGGATTTTTTCAATTATATTTTATATTTTATCAATTATTGAGGATTTTATCGAAGGAAAAAATTTTTAGAAGGATTTTTTAATAGAATATTTTAAGTAATTATTAATACTTTTAAAATATTTTACAAAGTCAAATTGGCTATATTGTATCAATCAAATTCTATATGTCCACTAATAATGCAAATGTTATATATTTGTGTGTGAATAATAACAATTCATAATTTCTTTTAAAAAGAAATGACCTTAGTATAGATGATGAAATTCTAAAGTTGATTTCATGGTTGTCAATAAAAACCTAGTGACAAACCCATTTTCCATCTACTCTTTTAAGCTTTCCCAATTCTATTTTTCAAGTCAATTTGGGAACTCAGATTGAACTCAGATAAGACTTTAGAATGGAAGTGATGACACTCAAGCATGCCTCAACAAAAAATGGAAAGAGCTTTAGGGTGTGTTTGGAAATCCGAAATCATTTTTTAGGTTTCCTAAAATAATGTATTGGAGAGGATGATGAAATTCTAAAGTTGATTTCATGGTTGTCAATAAAAACCTAGTGACAAACCCATTTTCCATCTACGCTTTCCCAATTCTATTTTTCAACTCAAATTGGGAACTCAGAGGTTGTCAATAAAAACCTAGTGACAAACCCATTTTCCATCTACGCTTTCCCAATTCTATTTTTCAACTCAAATTGGGAACTCAGATAAGATTCCATCTACGCTTTCCCAATTCTATTTTTCAACTCAAATTGGGAACTCAGATAAGACTTTTCAACTCAAATTGGGAACTCAGATAAGACTTTAGAATGGAAGTGATGACACTCAAGCATGCCTCAACAAAAAATGGAAAGAGCTTTAGGGTGTGTTTGGAAATCCGAAATCATTTTTTAGGTTTCCTAAAATAATGTATTGGAGAGTTTAATTTCACCTTTTAAATGTTGGGGTACCTAATTGCTCTATCATCAAAAGTTCAATTTTTGAAAGGTTGTAACTTTTGACAAATGGTTATAAACCAATCAAACTTATCCTTTTGAATTTCATTTGAAGTAACTTGTGTTTTTTGGAGTTAAAAAAATTGTAATCAGTTTTGAGTTCTTGAAGGGACTTGTGGAATAAAATTAAGTGAATAAAAAAGATTAACTTCAATATTTGTAACAACCTAACTTTTGTTCAAAAAACAACCCCAAGGAACAACAAAATAAAGCAGCAGCGGAAATTTGCAAGTTACATACTCAAATAAGTGGAAGGCAAGGTGAAAGCTACCTAGCTAATTAGCAGCATATCATTGATCATTTTGTAGCTGATGAACTGAATTGGTTACTGATTTTGTTCCATTGAGTTGAGAGCCCGGACCGGGAGGCTTTGCTTGAAAAAGTCATGGCTTTTAATTCAAAGGAAAAAGAATTACAATGAATTACTGCTTTCTTGCTCCAAATACAAATCTGGTAAGCTCATTAGCTAAAGTCTAAAAACTGCCAGAAACAAAAATAAAAAAGATATTACATTAACTGAGACTCAGTTGATTTTGAAATGTTTCTAGGAGCAACCAATCCCTTTGGAGGATATTTTCTTGGACAGGTCACAAGAACAAGGAGACAAGAAATATCTACATGTTTTCACCTATGTTGAACAAATTTGACCTTGAGAGTTTGCTAGTGTGAAATTCAATTAAGTTCCTGCCTTTCTGGTTTATATGGAGGTAAGAACAATATGCATTTGTATTAGATAGATAGATAGATAGATAGATAGATGATGGCTTCTCATTGCATTCTAGGAGAATCATTTCAGAGAAATATATAAAAGTCAAATTTCACAGACATAGGCCAATTTCGATAAATACAAAACCAATGGGAAAACAGAATGGTCAAGATTGAAAAAGCCCAGCATATGTATGTAAACTCATGACATGGTGCTTTATATACTACATTCAAATTCTCCACCGGCCTATGTCAAGTGTGCCAAAAGGGGATTGCATTGAAGTAGAGCATGCACATATCACAAACTAATCCTAATTTTGAGAAATGAACCAAAATTCTTAGGCATGTCTAGCAGGGCTTCAGCCAAGCTTGTTGATCTTACCTGTCAGGTGGCAGCAGAAGCAACTTTCCCATCTCGCAAAGGAGGCAACTTGGGAATTGCCCAATCGGGCGCACTATTTAGCCACAATGCTTCGCCTGACTCTTTGTTTTTAAAGTCGGGAGATTTTTCGTTTCTCTTCTTCAACCTGTTATCCCACCATTTATCAGGATTCTCCACCAAACTTTTCCAATGCTCCTCCTTCTCGCTCTTAACCTGTTGTTTTGATCTAAACTCCACTCCTTTAACCTGTTGTTTTGATCTAAACTCCACTCCTTCAAGTCCTTTTAGCACAGAGTTTGGAGCATTGTTCAGCCATAGTGCAACACCTTTGTTCTTGTGCTTAAAATCTGGGTGCCTAGCTTTCAATTTTCCCTCGGACTTACGTTCGCGATAATCCCACCAATCATTTGGATTCCTGATCAAATCCCACCAATCCTCATTTCCAGTAGCACTTGGATTCATACTTGTATTTGAGCTATTCAGCCCATTCTGATCACCATTGTCCACACCAACCAAGCTATCATCTGAAACTATAGATTTCTCATTTTTCATCTTCTTCACCTCAGACTCAGAGGCATCAGCTAGGTTTCCCAAATCCTCAGAATCAATTTTTGCCCTATTTTTCATCTTCTTCACCTCAGACTCAGAGGCAGCAGCTAGATTTCCCAAATCCTCAGAATCAATTTTTGCCCCATTTTTCTTGCTAGCAGCCTTCCCTTTCACACCCTCTACAAAGTAGACATCTTGAGCCACAATATGGAAATTCCCACCATATCCATCTATTTGAAAAGGCAAGTTATCCCCACTCAATTGCCCAGACACATGGACACAATCACTTTCCTTCACATGGAAGCCCACAACATGAGCCAAATCACCCTCAAACACAACAGGGATCAAGAAGGGAGGCACATAAGACGCGGAATCAGTAATTTCACGGTTATCTTGCACAATAACAGTGGCGGCCACACACTTTCCATCGGGTAAGGTCTGGAACTGAACTGGGCGCTGCACAAATCCAATCACTTTTACAGAATTTGCGGCCTTACCTTGGAACGGAATCTCACTGGGCCTGCGCCAAGGAGAAGCGGGACCTGGTTCTCTTGTAAGTTTTACAGGACTAAGCACGTATGATGCAGTGGGAGGTGAGGATTCTTTGGGTTTTGTGGCTCCAGTTCTCGCAGTCCTGGAGGAACTAAAAGAAGCTTGTATCAAGAAAATGCATTTTCTTGGTTGTGAGGAAGAGCGAGAACAGTGTTGTGAGATTTGGGTAGAGAGTAGCTTTGTTAGCGAATTCATCGTTCCAGCGTTGAGTTCGGAAAAAGGGCAAGGCGAAAATCTAGGGCTTTGTAGTATCAGGAAGGCTCTGCTACTCTGCCATGGCCGCGAGCACGGAGCCATGGGGTTAATACTATGGGCCAAAGGCCCAAAGTTTCTTTCAATGCTTTAGAGTTGGACACTAGGCCCAAAATGTACAGCGATTTTGTCAAATTGTTACATCGTGGACCACGTTCCATAGACAAATTATACTATAGATCATGATCCGACAAATTATGCTAGGTACTCGGGTCCACCTTGCAATGTAAATTCAGGTCTATGTTCACAATTTTAGAGTTTTATGTTTATAATTTTACGGTCCAGTGGCATCAAACCCTTCCCTGTATACGGGAGGTGGTGGGTCCGAGCCTCAGTCGAGGGGTCCGAGCCTCAGTCGAGGCGTTGCATACTACACTTGCTGTCTCTTTGTTCTTCAGTAGGTTGAGAAAGTCTCTTTGTTCTTCAGTAGGATACTACACTTGCTGTCTCTTTGTTCTTCAGTAGGTTGAGAAAGTCTCTTTGTTCTTCAGTAGGTTGAGAAAGTAGTTTTTGTTCTTCAGTAGGTTGAGAAAGTAGTTTATGAACAGATACTACACTGTAATAGAGTCAGTAGCATTCAAAAAAAAATGTTTATAATTTTAGAATTCTATATTCACAATTTTAAATCTCAATATATATACAAAATTATATTGTTCAATACTTACAATTTTTGAACTCTATATTCACAATTTTGTTATATAGATTCAAAAATTGTGTTATACTATTGAACATAGAGTTATGAAATTATGAATATAGAGTTGTGAGTTTGTAAACATAGAGTTCTGGATTTGTGAACATAGAGTTCTGAAATTGTGAATATAGAGTTTTAAAATTGTAAATATAGAATTCTGAAATTGTCAACATAGAGTTCTAAAATTGTGAACATGGAAGATGAATCTGGTTCCATGGCATAACAACTGTCATGATCCGTATTGTAATATGGCAATCGTTATATCGTGGATCAGGGTTCACAATGCACTGTGAAGTCTTGTCCAATATACAGAATTTGATTTCATAATGTACAGAATTCATGTTCATAATACACAGAATTATATAACTGAGGACACATAAACACTTAACATAATACACATACACATTATGGAATTAAAGTTCATAATGTACAGAATTATATAGATGAAGATAAAAATTCATTGCATAATACGCATGATCTGTATGTACTTATTTTAAAATATTGTGTTTATGTGTATGTGTATTATGTCAAATGTTTGTGTCATCAACTACATAATTCTGTGCATTATGAACATGAATTCTGTACATTATGAAGTCAAATTCTGTATATTGAACCAGGGTCCACAATGCACTGTGGACGCTGGTCCACGATATAAATTGTCGTAATATGAACTACTGATAAATGTTACTTTTTAATATACAGAATTGTCATTTTTAGATAGTATACCATTAGTACACTAAAAATGAACTTTCAAAAAATGAGTACTTAATATACTAAAAATAAATTTTATGTCAGTGTACAAGATAGATCATTGTCCACGATATAATGATTGTGTCCCACATTGCTAATCACTATACCATGGGCCATAGTTAACCTTGTAAGGTGAACAACTAACATAATGTTCATTTTTAGTATATTGAAATTTTATTTTTAATACACTGAATATTCATTTTTTATGTGTACATAAGATTTATTATTTGGTATATTACCAAAAAAAATGAATATTTAGTTGATAGCGTAAATGGAACCGGGGGTTACGATTACACTACGAATACGTATGTTTGTGAATAAGTGGGAGAGCGCTCGTAGGTCAACCGGTCGGTCTACCGTAGAGCGACCGGGCAGTCCGAGGTTGAGTGGTATCCCGGGTGGTAAGTAGTTACGAGCGGGTCGCTTAGAATAGCGCAGGCTGCTATTGTAGGGCGGTCAGGTTGCAATAACAGAGTGGGAATTTCAAGCGAACGGTTACACGGGGTGTAGACCGTGATATAGTTTGATGTTGTAGGGTGAGATTACAAGTAATGAGTAGTAGTAGTTACAATTAGATGGAGATGAGAAGTTAGGGGGAAACCCTTCTATTTATACTAATCAAGCCGGTCTACGCATTTAATGCACCGGCTACAAGTGGCTTGACGTGGCGTCTTCTTGTTGGCTTGGTCAGGCGGTCACTCTGCAGGCCACTCTGCAGGCTAAGGGTAGGTTGACTGGTCGAGGTTGCAGAGCCGCAAGTTGTCAATCGCTGGCCTGCAGGCGCAAGTTGGACTACTTTACTTGTTGTGTAAGATAAGGTTTCGGCTTGCAGGTTGCGTCACTTTGTTGACCGATCGGTTATCCTTCGGTAGACCGGTCGGGTGTGTTTCTGTCGGGGCGACTCCAAGGGTGATCCGAGAGCATTTTGTCACGGGGCCTATCGGTACAAGCAGACCGGTTGATCACAAGTGATTTATTCCAGTCGGGTTGATGACTATGACTGACCGGTCGAGCGACTTCGTGACGGACCGGCTATACGAATCCGTCTTTTGTGCGTATTTACCCATCATTTGTATATTAAAAAAGAGCATTTATCCGTGATCCACAATATAATTTGCCCAACAGTACAAGATAGATCACTGACATATTTATTTTTAGTATATTACAGCTAATTTGTTATTACTTATGCAAGTTCATTATATTCTGATACATGCTCTTTATTGTGTATTGTAATTTCATTTTTTTAGCATACTACATCAAAATGTGGTTTAGCATACTTAGATCACTGACATACATATTACATACGACGTCGTTTCGGACCAAGGTCCACAATCTGCACCGTGGTCCACGATATAACGATTGATGCTGGCCTGGTGTGCAATACGCACCAATTGACTTTTTTTTTCAAATTATATTGTGGGACCCTTAGTAAGAGTCTACAAGAACCCAATCTCCTCTCTTTCTTCCTTCTTTTACTTCCACATAAGTCATTTTGTCACAAAAACATCACCAAGAACCACTAATATGCAGTGGATGCCCTTACCAACAATCCAACATGCATGCATGCATGCTTGATGCTTCAATTAAGGATTGAAGAAATTAGCGTGCAACCCATTGGCTATTAAACTCCACAATGTTGCAGTCGCCAATACCGTACACATGAACATGCCTAAACAGCCTAGGCCCATGTTCACGCACCACACTAAGCTATAGGGACGAGGTTTTTTCATGGCAATCTACATAAAACATGGATAAGCCAAAGTAAGTGGCATCGCGATGGAGCCGACAAAGCCCGCCAAGCTTCCCATGAACGGAAAAGCCACTGATACTAAGTAGGTCAATCCACCAAACAACACTTTGAGACATATTCGCACCCACCTAGGGCACCTCATCTTTTTCTTGTTCACGTATAGTCTTTCCCAGTTGTCCAACACCGGCATTGCGTAGATTTGGTAGGTGCACAAGCATGCAATGACGATGATCATGTATATTGCACCCCTTAAGAATTTCGATATGTTGTGTTGGTGAAACTTTTCAAATGCATTTAATATTCCTCCTTTTTGATATGATGTCGGCATCTGCATGTATGCATACATGGGATACAGTGAATACAATATATAATAAACAATACATTCACAATTGTATATAAACTTAATTACTACCCATTGAATATATATATATATATATATATATATATATATATATATATATATATATATATATATAAACTTAATTTACAACATACCCATTGAATTTATATATATAAAAGGTGAATTAATTGACTTATACAACTAACATGCATAAATGAAATGAAAGAGTTAATAATATAATTACCAAGTTGCCATAAGTCCAATACCCAACAATGGCTAGCGGAAAATGACATAATGCTATGAGTAGATAAGATGCCATCACTCCTCTCCACATGCGGCGACGCAATGGAACTTTTGGATTTGTAGGCAATGTCCCCTGCAAGACACTAGTACGTGGTAACAGCAACCCCAAAACTAAAATTTTAATTTGTTAGGAAAATATTATGTATATTTCTAATTTTTACTTTCACACCCACAATTTTGATGTAGATATTTGTATTGGGACCACATGAAAAATATATAATAAGTGTCTATCACATAAGGGAGTAAAATTTAAGGAGTAAGATTTGAGAGTTAGTAAAATTCTAATTTTTATAAGTCACGTAGGGGAGGGGAGAGAAAAAGATGGAGAAAATAAAAGACGGTAAAAAAAAAAATATTAATATGACAAAAACTTGTGTGAAACCGTCTCACCATGGAACGTGTCGGGTCGGGTCAATGTGCAAATGTAACACTTATATGTACAAATGTTATACTTATATGCTCAAATGTAATACTAATCAGGAATAAAATTTTTGTTACTTGGTAAATGTAATACTTTTAAGGGAAAATACAATACTTTTACATTTCGATTTAAAAGTATTATATTTGACCTTATAAGTAAAGGGCACTTGTTAACATTACTTATTATGAAAAATGTATTACTTTTTCTCTAATAAGTGTATTCTTGATTAGTGTTATATTTGAGCATATAAGTATGACATTTGCACATATAAGTATGATATTTGCATGGTGCCTTGACCCGATCCGACCCGTCTCACGAATAAGAATCTGTGAGACGGTCTCACACAAGTGTGACCCTATTAATATTAATGCGCTCAAAGGGTTGTGTGCCGCAAGCGTACTAGCCAAAGCCTTTTTCTTTTATTTTTTCCTTCCTAGTCTCACAAAAGGTCACCATTTTTATCTTCCATCAAAGCAAAAAAAAACCTCCAAAAACACCACAGTTGGAGTTGCTCTAAGTTAGTTGTAAGAAATAATTTAACAAGTCAGCCAGCCCTAGGTATTCTATATATATATATATATATATATATGGGCGTATGTACCTGTATCTCTAGGATGATATTATGACCTCTAAATGCAAGGGAGATAAGGGCAAGAGCATTTGAGATGTCCCGGAATCTGTCCACCTTTGAAGTGGAAACCTCAGGTGGATCATCATAGGTAACACCTTGCGGCCTGCCTTTGCTGACTGATAAAGTCCACAGTATAGTACAGTAGGCAACACCCGTGAGTGAACCCACGAGAGAAATGGAAGCCAAGGAATTCAAGTTGGGGAAGAAGAGGGCAAACAAGATGGCAACGCAAACGAACACCAAGAACCACTCAGCGCCAGTGAGTCCTTTGTGGTCGTCGTCGTTGATTATGGTTTTGTAGAAGAGCTGAAGGCTCCCTCCCCCGTTGATTATTAGCAATACGCACGTCCCTCCCGATAGATACATTGTTGGGAATATGGCTGCCAACTTCCCCATTTTTGCACCTGCAAATACATCCATTCCATCACAATTACTCAACCTAATAGCAAAAACACAATTTTATTTTCTTTACTGGTCTTTGTCTAACCATACCTTAGTCACCAATTGTTAAGGTGAGTAATTAAAAACTAAATCTGTTTTTTTTTTGTTTTTTTTTTTTTGTGTTTTGTTATTACTAACCAAAAGCTACCATTGCGAGATGGAGGTATCTGCTGAAGCGAGTCCCTGTGGGCGATTCGTGAAGATCCACCAACAACCATATGGTATACAGTTGCCATACAAATAGCAGCGATACACAGATAATACCCCAAACCCTACAGAATGAATAATGATTATTAAAAGAAGAGACCATCCAGAAAACATTGACTACTGCAGTGAGATAGAGTCAACCCTACAGATACAGCTTGGATGTTTCTCTGATGTTTTCTGTTTAATAATAATAATATTAAAGTTATAAAATTAAAAAAAAGGAGTTATTATTTTATAATTGAAGGAGCAAAAAACAAAATAAAAAATTGAAGGAGTGGATCGGACATATATACGTACCAACCAAGAGAGATGAATGCAACAGGGAGAAAGAGGGCCTGGAGTCCAATTCCAGAGCATAGCATTTGTGAGGTTATGGTGAAAAAGTTTCCATTTCTGGATTCAGTAATGGGGAGCCACGAATCTAGTGGATCCAATCCTTCAAACGCCGGCTGCTCTTCTGCCGCCGGCGTCATGACCACCGGAGCTATTCTCCTCGATGATCCAATCCTCTCTACTCGCACTTCCACCGCACCATCTTCCATCTTCTATTCTCTCTCTCTCTCTCTCGATTTGATTTCCTTTTCTTCTCTAGTTATGCGATACACACCCGCATATATATATACACCGCCGCGACATGTGGGGTGCAGTGCGTCAAATTCAAATCTCCAAAGACAAAAGTCTTTTAAAATTTAGAAAATATCTAACAAATTAAATATAGAGTTAAATCCACCAGAGGTCCCTTGTCTTTGGTGACAATTTCAGATTTAGTCCCAAACTATCGTTTTTGCCATTTAACATCCTAGACTATTAGTTTTTGGACACTTTTAGTCCTTCTCAAGACTTTTCCTAATTTTAGTAAGGGCATTTTTGTCTCTTCATATTTTTCTTTTATTATTTTTTCCGATTTCAACCAATTTAATTGATTTAGAACTTTACTAAAAATCCATTGAAAAAACTGGTTACTAAAAACCAGTTACCTAAAGTCCTAGACCAATTAAACCTGTTGAAACCGGAAAAAAAATAACAAAAAAATAATATGAAGAGACAAAAATACCCTTACTAAAAATAGGAAAAGTCATGAGAATGACTAAAAGTGTCCAAAAACTAATAGTCTGGGATGTTAATGGCAAAAACGATAGTCTGGGACTAAATTTGGAATTGCCACCAAAGACAAGGGACCTCTGGTGGAATTAACTCTTAAATATACCACAACCCAATCTTGTTAAGTCTTAATTGAAATAAAAGACGTGTTGGTAACTCTTACATTTATTTTCAAAATTTATCACTTTACCGTCTTCAAAATTAATCACTTCTCTTAATACCTATTACAAAATTTTAGAAATGGTTATCAATTTAATGCAATAGTTTTCGCATTTATGTTAATGATTAGTATTTTCTATGCACGATGCACAAAAATCGATCCTCAATATTAATATTTTATATTAAAATTTTAGATTTATTTAGATTTTAGATATTTATATTATTGTATAATAATAATTATAATGTAAACCATTTTTATAAATTTGATATTTATTTTTTAAGGAAATAATTTATATAGTACTCCTATATATAATGTCTATATATTTTTATGAAGGATATATATAGTGGATGAATGTGCATCACTACAATAGTTGGAAAAGATAATTGAAGTTATAACGGTAGGGTATTTTTTATTAAAATATTGTATAGTACAACTCTTGTGTGTAGGGCTGTTAGCGAACAGAGCTTTCG
Source organism: Ipomoea trifida (assembly GCA_003576665.1). Lineage (NCBI taxonomy): Eukaryota > Viridiplantae > Streptophyta > Magnoliopsida > Solanales > Convolvulaceae > Ipomoea > Ipomoea trifida. The sequence continues at coordinate 9,650,457 of CP025652.1, read as the reverse complement.
ACAAACTACTCGTGTTCGAGCTCGGTAAGTGTTCGTTTATGTTCGTTTATTAAGGTAAATGAACATTAACAAACAAAATTTAGAGCTCGGTTAATAAACGAATAGAGTCTGAACAGTGGTAAGCTCGTTTGCTAAGTGTTCGCGAACAAGCTCGTTTGTGTTCGTTTAGTAGTGTTTGAGAACAAGCTCGTTTAGTATTCGTTAATTAATGTTCGCGAACATGTTTATATATATATATATAAATTTGTTCGTGAAGATGTGAATGCAGATTATTTATTGTTCGCAAACAAATTGTGTTCATGAACATATGCAGGTGTTTGGTTATTAAGTGTTCACAAATGTGTTCATGAACGTAAATGAACATGTTTGTGAACGTACGTGTTTGTTAACGTTTGCGAACACGTTCGTGAACGTGTTCGTTAACGTTAACGAACACGTTCGTGAACATGTTCGCGAACGTTAACGAACACTAACGAACGCTTAACAAACGAACACGAACAGGATTTTCAAAAACCTTAACAAACGAACACGAACACGAACACCCCAAAATCCTTAACAAACGAACACGAACAACCTCCGTTCGTTTATGTTCGGTTCGTTAACAGCCCTACTTGTGTGTCTGTATATATACAACAGTTGTTTTCTTGTTACTAGAGGATGCTTTTATTATTATTATTATTATTATTATTATTATTATTATTAAATATATAGTGATACTGACATAACATAACTTAAAGTGGGTGGGTCTGCCCTTCTTCACACGTGAATTTCCCAATAATTTTTAGTTCAGAATGTGGAAAATGGTCAAGTTTTGCAGTGTGATGTTACTTGGTGTTTTACCCACCCATAAGTAAACTCTACTGGAAGAAGTCATTTGTGTTGGAAGCCTAAGAGTTACATTCACTCTCAATTTTCATAAGCAAACAATGATAATTATTTTTATTTTGTGGGTCTAAAAAAGATGTTTATATTAAAAATTTGTGTGATGGAGTAAAATGGAGAGTGAATTTTGAAAGTCTAAGGGTATGTTTGGTTCGAATATGGGAATCAGAATCGGAATGATAATTAAATATTTGATAATTGAGATGAGTTTTGATGAATTTTGTTAGTTTAATTTGGTGGTAGGATAAAATTGGAATGATTACCAATATTGATGTTTATTGAAGTAGTATTAGTTGACATTTTCTTTGGTTGTTATGTTTTAATTTTATTTAATTTGTTTTGTTTGTTATTTTTGCCCGGTTGGTTAGTTAGGAATCTGGGCATGCATGTGCATGGTTGTTTCATCCTTTGTATTTATATCCTTTTGGATAGTAGTGTATGATCTGAGATAATCTACCATTTTAAGTTTTCTTCTCTTCCGCTGTTCAAACTTCATTATGGTATCAAAGCCAAATTAAATTTTTTTTTATCTCCCTTATGGCTGAGAATCAAGTTCCAATCTCTGAAATAAATTTTGACGCAACAAATATTGAAAGTCCGTGTTATATTCATTCTGGCGAGAATCCTTCTTTATTATTGGTTACCGTTCCTTTGTGTAAGTGTACAAATGATACACGGTCCTTTGTTATTGGCTATATTATTTGTCAAAAATACACTTAGCCTATATCTAGTTTTTTTTGTTTTTTGGACCGTCAGTCAGTCTGTCCGCCAGTGCTGATAGTGAAGCTGTGTCAGCGGATGCTGTCTCAGACAGCAAGCTCTCACCAAGGAATTAGTCCACCTAATTAATTTGTGTGGCTAACAGATTTTTAAAGGAGTGTGGCTCTCATTTAATCAAGATGGTTAACACGGAGCACGGAGCCATGGGCTTAACACTATGAGCCAAAGGCCCAAAATTTCTTTCAATGATTTAGAGTTGGACACTAGGCCCAAAATCTACAGCGATTTTGTCAAATTGTTACATCGTGGACCACGTTCCATAGACAAATTATACTATAGATCATGATCCGACAAATTATGCTATGGACCCGGGTCCACCTTACAATGTGGATTCAGGTCTATGTTCACAATTTTAGAACTTTATGTTTATAATTTTAGAACTCTATATTCACAATTTTAGATCTCAATATATACAAAATTATATTGCTCAATACTTACAATTTTTGAACTCTATATTCACAATTTTGTTATATAGATTCAAAAATTGTGTTATACTATTGAACATAGAGTTATGAAATTGTGAACATAGAGTTATGAAATTGTGAATATAGAGTTGTGAGTTTGTAAACATAGAGTTCTGGATTTGTGAACATAGAGTTATGAAATTGTGAATATAAAGTTTTAAAATTGTATATATAGAATTCTGAAATTGTGAACATAGAGTTCTAAAATTGTGAACATGGAAGATGGACCTGGTTCCATGGCATAACAACTGTCATGATCCGTATTGTAATATGGCAATCGTTATTTCGTGGATCAGGGTTGACAATGCACTGTGAAATCTTGTCCAATATACAGAATTTGATTTCATAATGTACAGAATTCATGTTCATAATACACAGAATTATATAACTGATGACACATAAACACTTAACATAATACACATACACATTATGGAATTAAAGTTCATAATGTACATAATTATATAGATGAAGTCATAAATTCTTTGCATAATACGCATGATCTGTATGTACTTATTTTAAAATATCGTGTTTATGTGTATGTGTATTATGTTAAATGTTTGTGTCCTCAACTACATAATTATGTGGATTATGAACATGAATTCTGTACATTATGAAGTCAAATTCTGTATATTGGACCAGGGTCCACAATGCACTGTGGATGCTGGTCCACGATATAAATTGTCGTAATATGAACTACTGATAAATGTTACTCCCTTCGTCCCTAAATGGATGTCTCATTTGCTTTTTACACGCTTTTTAAGAAATTAAAGTAAAGGTAATGTGTTTTCCAATTATACCCTTCATCTTTTCACTTTTAGAAATAAAAGCAATAAAGAATGCAAAAGTCATAAGGGTAAATTGGGAAAAGTAGAATGATGGTAATGTTCAATTTTGGAAAGAGGACAACATTTTGGGACAAACTAAAAAGGAAAGTAAGACAGGTAAAATGGGACAGAGGGAGTACTTTTTAATATACAGAATGGTCTTTTTTTTTTTTAGATATTATACCAAATAATGAACTTTTAGTACACTAAAAATGAACTTTCAAAAAATGAGTACTTAATGTACTAAAAATAAATTTTATGTCAGTGTATAAGATAGACCATTGTCCACGATATAATGATTGTGTCCCACATTGCTAATCACTATACCATGGGTCATAGTTAACCTTGTAAGGTGAACAACTAACATAATGTTCATTTTTAGCATATTGAAATTTTATTTTTAATACACTGAATATTCATTTTTTATGTGTACATCAGATTTATTATTTGGTATATTACCAAAAAAAATGAATATTTAGTATATTAGAAAAGAGCATTTATCCGTGATCCACAATATAATTTGCCCAACACTACAAGATAGATCATTGACATACATATTTATTTTTAGTACTAGTTTTTCTTATGTGCGATGCGCAAAAAAATAGGTGCCCAATATTAGTATTTTATATTAAAATTTTAATTTATTTAAATTTTAATATAGTAAATAATAATAATAATAATAATAATGTAAAATATTTTTATAAATTGGATATTTATATTTTAAAAAACAACTAACATATAACTCTAATATTTAATGTGTATATTTTATTATTATTATTGAAGAAGATAAGAAAATATATGGTGGATGCATGTGCATAGTAACAAAGGTAGAAAAGATAACGGAAGTTATAACGGTAAGGGTATATTTGTCCAAAATATTATGTAGTACAACTTTTATAGCATAATGTACAAAAAAACTTAACGGAAAAAACGGTCATAAATGAGGGGTATAACCATCATTCACATTTATTATGTTTTTAGATATTGTAGCTAATTTGTTTTTACTTATGCAAGTTCATTATATTTTGATACATGCTCTTTATTGTGTATTGTAATTTCATTTTTTTAGCATACTACATCAAAATGTGGTTTAGCATACTTAGATCACTGACATACATACGATCACGTTTCGGACCAGAGTCCACAGTGCTATATGCACCGTGGTCTACGATATAACAATTGACGCTGGTGTGCAATACGCACCAATTGACCTTTTTTTTTTTTCAAATTATATTGTGGGACCCTTAGTAAGAGTCAAAAAACTTGGATCTCCTACAAGAACCCAATCTCCTCTCTTTCTTCTTTCTTTTACTTCCACATCAGTCATTTTGTCTAAAAAACATCACCAAGAACCACTAATATGCGGTGGATGCCCTTACCAACAATCCAACATGCATGCATGCATGCTTGATGCTTCAATTAAGCTAAGGATTGAAGAAATTAGCGTGCAACCCATTGGCTATCAAACTCCACAATGTTGCAGTCGCCAATACCGTACACATCAACATGCCTAAACAGCCTAGGCCCATGTTCACGCACCACACAAAGCTATAAGGACGAGGTTTTTTCATGGCAATCCACATAAAACATGGGTAAGCCAAAGTAAGTGGCATTGCGATGGAGCCGATGAAGCCCGCCAAGCTTCCCAAGAACGAAAAAGCCACTGATACTAAGTAGGTCAATCCACCAAACAACACTTTGAGACCTATTCGCACCCACCTAGGGCACCTCATCTTTTTCTTGTTCACGTATAGTCTTTCCCAGTTGTCCAACACTGGCATTGCGTAGATTTGGTAGGTGCACAAGCATGCAATGACGATGATCATGTATATTGCGCTCCTTAAGAATTTCGATATGTCGCTTTGGTGAAACTTTTCAAATGCATTTAATATTCCTCCTTTTTGATATGATGTCGGCATCTGCATGTATGCATGCATGGATATGGTGAATACAATATATAATAAACAATACATTGACAATTGTATATAAACTTAATTACTACCTATTGAATTTTTATTTTTTTATATGTATACAAGTTCAATTAATTGACTTATACAATTAACATAAATGAGATGAAAGAGGTAATAATATAATTACCAGGTTGCCATAAGTCCAATACCCCGCAATGGCTAGCGGAAAATGACATAATGCTATGAGTAGATAAGATGCCATCACTCCTCTCCACATGCGGCTACGCAATGGAACTTTTGGATTTGTAGGCAATGTCCCCTGCAAGACACTAGTACGTGTTAACATCAACCCAAAAGTAAAAAATTTTAAGAAAATATTATGTGTAATCTCAATTTTTACTTTCACACACAAAATTTTGATATAGACATTTATATTGAGGCTCACATAAAAAATATATATATATATAATAAGTATTCGTTACATAAGATAGTAAAATTTAAGAAATAAGATTTGAGAGTCTATGTAATAGAATTCTAATTTTTATAACTCATATAGGATAGGGTGGGGAGAGAAAAAGAGGGAGAAAATAAAAGATGGTCAAAAGAAATAAAATATTAATATTAATGCGCTCAAAGGACTGGTGCGCCTGAGCCTTTTTCTTTTATCTTTTACTTCCAAGTCCCACAAAAGGTCATAACTATTGCAATTTTTTTTTTCTTCTTGATCCTTCGTTCTCTCCTCTCTAAGTCACCATTTTTCTCTTTCATCAAAGCAAAAAAACCTTCAAAATCACCACTGTTGGAGTTGCTCTAAGTTCGTTGTTAGCAATAAGAGTTAATTGTATAAATGGTCCTTTGACTATTAATTTTTATCAATTATTATTTTTGACTTTTAATTTGACCAAATTAATTCCTTAACTATTGATTTTGTACTAATTTTGGTCCTTTTGTTAAATCTATGTTAAATAAGTGTTAATGGAGGGCGAAAATGACATAAGGCTCAAGTATTTGGTTTTACATTTTTGCTCTCAATTTTAACACCTATTTAACACAAATTTAACAGAAGGATCAAATTTAGTACAAAATCAATAGTTTAGGGATCAATTTTGATCAAATTGAAAATCGAGGACAAAAATTAGTAAAAGTTTGAATGACCTTTTTTAAAATTAACTCTTAGCAATAATTTAACAAGTCAACCAGCCCTATATATATATATATATATATATATATATATATATATATATATATATATATATATATATATATATATATATATATTGGTGATTATATGTGAACCTCTCTTTGCATTAGTACGTGAGAACTAATTATTACATTTTTTTAGTGTTACTTACTCGATTACAATGTAGTATCTGTTCATAAACTACTAATTATTACATTTGATCTTAGTGTTGTGGACATTGTGATTTGATATGATTGTATTGCTTATTTATTTATTTATGTGGGGGCGATTTAGTAATTTTCAGTGCATTTAAAATGTTTAGTTATTATTTTTGGGAGTTATGCATAATTGTATTAGTATTTTTGGTATATTAAGATTCTTCCAATTTTGTGGGTACATTTCCTTTTATTTGTATTTTTTGAGGTTGTGGGTGTCCGTGTCGAATTTTTTTGTTAGGCTTTGGGGGCTTAGTAGTCGTGTTGCTCGTTGTGTGCATATCAATGTCATACATTAATTAGGTGTTGTTCGTTGTGTGCAGTTGTTTGATATGTTGTGTGCATTTTATGGGGTTTTGTCACTTGGGATGTAGTATGGTTCGTGTTATATATATATATTAATTTTTTTAATATTTGGGCGCTTGTACCTGTATCTCTAGGATGATATTGTGACCTCTAAATGCAAGGGAGATAAGGGCAAGAGCATTTGCGATGTCCCGGAATCTGTCCACCTTTGAAGTGGAAACCTCCGGTGGATCATAGGCAACTCCTCCTAGTCCTTGCGGCCTGCCTTTGCTGACTGATAAAGTCCACAGTATAGTACAGTAGGCAATACCCGTGAGTGAACCCATGAGAGAAATGGAAGCCAAGGAATTCAAGTTGGGGAAGAAGAGGGAAACCAAGATGGCAATGCAAACGAACACCAAGAACCATTCAGCGCCAGTTTGTCCTTTGTCGTCGTCGTTGATTATGGTTTTGTAGAAGAGCTGAAGGCTCCCTCCCCCGTTGATTATTAGCGACACGCACGTCCCTCCCGATAGATACAATGTTGGGAATATGGCTGCCAACTTCCCCGTTTTTGCACCTGCACATACATCCATTCAATCACAATTACTCAACCAGAATCAAATGCTTACCATTACCGTAAAAATGATTCGAATTTCTGACCTGACTCTATTACAACTTGTTAGTATCAAACGTTATGTCAAAAATTATAGTTAATAGCGAAAGCACAACTTTATTTCATTTTACCGGCCTCTGCCTAAGCATCCCTTACTCACCAATATAATTGTTAGTTCTGGCCCGTTATCGACCTCCGTCCAACCCTATTTTTCACCTACAAAACATCTACACCTAATCCCATCCCAAATATATATATATATATATATATATATATATATATATATATATATATATATATATATATATATATAGAATTTTATTCAAATGTGGTCGCGCCCTTACGTGCGGCCGTGCGGTTTACACCACTCAATGTTAAGATATGCACAACTCAATATTACGAAATGCACCACTCAATAACATTGAGTGGTGTATTTCATATTTAAGAAACACACCACTCGATGTATTGAGTGGTGTATTTCGTAACATTGAGCGGTGCATTTCTTAACATTGAGTGGTGTAAATCGCACGGCCGCACGTAAGGGCGCGGCTACACCTGAACATGACCCTATATATATATAGGGTTATATAGTCCTTAAATTAATTCACTCGTCAAAAAAAATCACCCGTGTCCGAAATTTTGATCAAAATGATAAAATGTGGCAGGGATTTAAAAATCATGAAATTAAATCTGAAAATTTTAATAGGAACCAAATGTGGCCCATAATCGTGACCAAAAGTGAAATAACTCTATTAAAAACTAACTCTGTTTTTTTTTTTTTTTTTTTGTTATTACTGACCAAAAGCTACAATTGCGAGATGGACGTATCTGCTGAAGCGAGTCCCCGTGGGCGATTCGTGAAGATCCACCAACAACCATATGGTATACAGTTGCCATACAAATAGCACCGATAGACAGATAATACCCCAAACCCTGCAGAATTAATAATAATTATTAAAAGATGAGACCATCCAGAAAACATTGACTACTGCAGTGAGATAGAGTCAACCCTACAGATACAGCTTGGATCTTCCTCTGATGTTTTCTGTTTAGTAATAATAATATTAAAAGTAAAAAAGGAGTGATTATTTTATAATTAAAGGAGTGGATCGTACCAACCAAGAGAGATGAATGAAACAGGGAGAAGGAGGGCCTGGAGTCCAATTCCAGAGCATAGCATATGTGAGGCGATGCTGAAAAAGTTGCCATTTCTGGATTCAGTAATGGGGAGCCACGAATCTAGTGGATCCAATCCTTCAAACGCCGGCTGCTCTTGTGCCGCCGCCGCCGTCATGATCCTCCATGATCCAATCCTCTCTACTCTCACTTCCATCCTCTATTCTCTCTCTCTCTCTCTCGATTGATTTGATTTCCTTCTCTTCTCTAGTTATGCGATGCAAACCCGCATATATACACCGCTGCTACATGTGGGGTGCAGTGCGTCAAATTCAAATCTCCAAAGACAAAAGTCTTTTAAAATTTAGAAAATATCTAACAAATATGCTATAAGCCAATCTTATTAAGTCAATTGAAATAAAAGACGTGTTGGTAACTCTTACATACTTACATTTATTTTCAAAATTTATCACTTTACCGTCTTGAAAATTAATCAATTCTCTTAAGTCTTAATACCTATTACAAAATTTTAAAAATGGGTATCAATTTAATGCTATAGTTTTCCTTTTTATGTTAATGATTAGTATTTTTTTATGCACTATGCACAAAAATCAATACTTAATATTATGGAGTAATATTTTATATTAAAATTTTAGATTTATTTAAATTTCAGATATTTATATTATTGTATAATAATAATAATAATAATAATAATAATAATAATAATAATAAGTTATTATTATTATTATTATTATTATTATTATTATTATTATTATTATTATTATTATTATTATTATTATTATTATGTAAACCATTTTTATAAATTTGATATTTATATTTTAGGAAATAATTTATATAATAATACTCCTATATATAATGTCTATATATTATTATCATTGAAGAATATATATAAGGGATGAATGTGCATCGTAACAATGAAAAAGATAACTGAAGTTATAATGGTAGAGTATTTTTACCAAAATATTTTATAGTACAACTCTTGTGTGTGTCAATGTGTGTGTGTGTATAAAGTAACAAAAAAATGAACATAAATGATGGTATAACTTTCAATCACACGTATTAGTAACGAAAAAACAAACATAAATAAAGCTTTACTACATTTGGTTCTCCAGCCTAATTTAGAATCATCGATGATCAAATTTGTACCCCTATGTTATCTAACATGAATGCATAATAATCAATTAAGTCACTTCTCTTGAAGGATAAAGTTATCATTTTCTATGACATTTTCAACCAAAACATTTACTACCAGTGACCGTAAAATATCTCGGAGGACCAAATGTAGCAATTTAGAGGCATGTTTTCCCAAAATCTCCAGAACCTGCAAACCAGAATACATAGTAGGTCCGCAAGTATGAGGGTTGGGCGATCGTAGATTTTAGGAAAAACATGCCTACTATTTAATTTGAGGATTTAGGAAGACTAATAATAAAAATAATAATGTTTAATTTAAAAATATAATTAAAAAATATGTTTAATTTAATATCTATGTGACATGGTAACTCGTTGCTCGAGGAAGAAATTGGTATAATTAAGCAAATTTAGCTACTTGAGAGATCTAATTGCACTTTTTTAAATTCAATGCTCTGATTATATTTTTGTGTTAGGTAGCCAATTTAATCGTTTTCCAAAAAAATTCAGGATTCAAATGAAACTTCAAATGGCTGATAATGATTTTCAAGATACTGAGAAACAACCAGAGCTATAAATAGACAGCAAAAGCAAAGTCAAAGAGAAACATAAATGCTATATAAATTAACGGTGGCGTCAATCGGTGCATGGCTGGGAACTTGACAGCAAAATAGGAGGATGCTTTATAATTATTATTATTATTATTATTATTATTATTATTATTATAGTGATACTGACATAACATAACTTAATATAAAGTTTTGCAGTGTGATGTTTCTTGGTGTTTTACCCAACCATAAGTAAACTCTACTGGAAGAAGTCATTTGTGTTGGAAGCAGTGGCGGAGCCAGAAAAAATTTTTAGTGGGGGCGAAAGTTGAAACACTTAAAAGAATATAGACATAAATATTGTTAGATATGGACGAAAAATATATCACATCAAAACTTTATAAAAATATATTCATAACAATATATAAACATATATAATTAATTTGATAAAATAATAACATATTATAAATTACCCATCTCATTATTAAATTTTTAAAAAAGCTTTTTTAATTATATATTAAAAAAGCTTTGAAGAAGGGAATGAAAACATGAGCCTAAATTTAAAAAAAAAAAGCTTTTTTAATTATATATTAAAAAAGCTTTGATGAAGGGAATGAAAACATGAGCCTACTGTTGCATAAAAAAGACTTGAAGATGTTGAGGCAAATAGGATTCGAACCTTCGCCCTTCTATGAAGGGAATCATGGACCAACCAACTCAACCAAATAATCAATTGTTTATGTGCATTTGTTTTATTATACTTATATCTAAAACTGTGCTATATATACATATATACATACAAGGGCTATATATGGGGTGGGGGTGGGGTGAGTGGGGGCAGCTGCCCCCACTGCCCCCATACTGGCTCCGCCAGTGGTTGGAAGCCTAAGAGTTACATTCACTCTCAATTTTCATAAGCAAACAATGATAATTACTTTTATTTAGTGGGTCTAAAAAAACATTTCTATATCAAAAATTTGTATGATGGAGTATATTCTGAGAGTGAATTTTGAAAGTCTAAGAGTATGTTTGCTTCGAACATAAGAGTCAGAATCGGAATGATAATCAAGTACTTGGTAATTGGAATAAGTTTTGATGAATTTTGATTGTTTGGTGGTAGGGTAAAATTGAAATAATTACCAATATTGATATTTGGTTATGTATGACTTTATAACCGGAAATTCGGAATAAAGGTTTAAAAATACAAAACAAAGAATAGAGACAATTGATCTAAAAAGTGGCGATGAAATGAGTAGGCATGCAGTGAGAAGAGATGAGTGAGGATGCGACGAAATGAGGAGAAATAATGTTGAATTAATGGAATAACGTCTGATTTAAATTAAGTAATGAGTTTTGTAATTATAGAAATAATACAATCATACATCTACTTTAAAAATTTTCTGGGTTGTAATTTGGTTTGCACCGCTATACTCCATCCCAATTTTTACATTTGAAAAATCTCCTGAACAAACCTTGTTGGGTATACTTTAAAAAAAGGAATAGTATTTAAGGAAGAAAAAGAGACTCCTTGTTCTTTCAATGTGAGACAAGGGAAAAACCAAGGACTCTCCATATACGGACAAATACTCGTAATTGCATTACCAACATCTACTTCTACTAATTAAATAAATATAATCAGAATCAATGTTGGTAAGATTATAATAAGAATAAAAACTATATTTGTGTAATAATGTTGATGGATGGTATAACTAGGGTGGCTAAATAGACCAACTCAAGAAAATAATTGGACCAAGAAAGCCTTAGAGTGAGGTTCACTATGAGACAACAAAGGAGTTTTGATAGGATAGACTTATTATTTTCAATGAAACAATGACTCGTAGTCTAAGATTTCGATTTATTCCTGGCTGCTAGCCTAAAATATGTATAAATAGATCCTCGTACATGGAAAAGGATAAAGCAATTTTGAACAATACAACATATTTATTCTCTTCATATATTTTATCTATATTTTTTTTTCCAATATGGGTACATTAGTGCCATTTATGGAGATCGAAACGAAAAGATTACATTCGTTCCTCAAACCTAAAATACAAATCCCGAAACCCTAGATCATGGTGACCACACGACAACATATCCAGACTAACCGGTCGGTCCGAGATCTGCGGAAAAGCCTCAGCAGACCCGCCTCTCATGCGCCATCCAATCGACCTATACCCCCTCAAGAAGATAATCCAGAAGACTCGATGAAGAGGAGGTCCGTTCAATTATTGAAAATAACTATTTCTATTTTATACTGTGATTTACTTATACACATTAATAACAATCCAACATGCATGCATGCTTGATGCTTCAATTAAGGATCAAAGAAATTAGCGTGCAACCCATTGACTATCAAACTCCACAATGTTGCAGTCGCCAATACCGTACACATCAACATGCCTAACCAGCCTAGGCCCATGTTCACGCACCACACTAAGCTATAGGGACGAGATTTTTTCATGGCAATCCACATAAAACATGGATAAGCCAAAGTAAGTGGCATCGCGACGGAGCCGACAAAGCCCGCCAAGCTTCCCATGAACGGAAAAACCACTGATACTAAGTAGGTCAATCCACCAAACAACACTTTGAGACCTATTCGCACCCACCTAGTAGGGCACCTCGTCATCTTTTTCTTGTTCACGTATAGTCTTTCCCAGTTGTCCAACGTCGGCATTGCGTAGATTTGGTAGGTGCACAAGCATGCAATGACGATGATCATGTATATTGCTCCCCTTAAGAATTTCAATATGTCGTGTTGGTGAAACTTTTCAAATGCATTTAATATTCCTCCTTTTTGATATGATGTCGGCATCTGCATGTACGCATACATGGGATACAGTGAATAAAATATATAATAAACAATACATTCACAATTGTATATATATAAAAACTTAATTTACTACCCATTCAATTTATATATATATATATATATATATATATATATATATATATATATACTAGTGTTTCTTATGCGCGACGCCAAAAAATAGATGCCCAATATTAAAATTTTAAATTTATTTAAATTTTAATATAGTAAATAATAATAATAATAATAATAATAATAATAATAATAATAAAATAATATTATAAATTGGATATTTATATTTTAAAAAATAACTAACATATAACTCTAATATTTAATGTGTATATATTATTATTATTATTATTATTATTGAAGAAGATAAGAAAATATATGGTGGATGCATGTGCATAGTAACAATAGTGAAAAAGATAACGGAAGTTATAACGGTAAGGGTATATTTGTCTAAAATATTATGTAGTGTAACTTTTATAACATAATGCACAAACAAACTTAACGGAAAAAACGGACATAAATGAGAGGTATAACATTCATTCACATTTATTATGTATAACTAGTTTTATACGCGCATTGTTTATATTTAAATAAATATTTGAAAGTATATCAATGCAAGATTATATAGGAGAAGATTATACATGGGTAATTGAATGTCGAATTTTTTTATTTAAATATCTAACTCAAAGTATATGAATCCAAGATAATATAGAAAATTTATTATAATTATTAGTAAAATAAATGTTTACAACCTTGTAAAATCGATAGTCTAAATATTTGGTCTAAAAATGATAATCTAAATAAATACTACTTTTCATTTGAATTGTTCTAAGTGTTCTTAATTCTCTTTTGAGTAACATTGTCATTGTCTTCATCTTCATTATTTGTTCTATTCTTTTTTGTTGGTAGTGTGTTATTTGCAATTCGGTTATTGTTGGTAGCATAGATGACAACGTCATGCAATTGGATTATGATATAGGAGCTATAGACTTTCCTTTAGGTGTTCTGCTTGGGGTTCATTTGGTTCAACCATTATTGTTGAATGAGTTATTGTGGATAAAGAAATCCTTAGTTTAAGAAAAAAGATTAAATAAATTAATAAAAATTTGAAAATTTAAAATATTATATATTCCAAAGATATTAAAAGGTAGTTTCTCGCTTCAATTTGCTGGGTAATGGGTTATTTGAGTACTTTCATTGTCAACAAATCTCCCAAGTAGTTAATATGATTGGTTTCAAACTATTCTTTTTTTTTTTTAGGGTATTAAAGAAATACATATGTATCATTTTTTGGTGTAACTACTAATTTATTTAATTCAATAAGAGTAAAATAGAGCGATTCCGCTTCAATTTGTTGGGTTATTTGAGTACTCTCTTTGTCAACCAATCCCCAAGTAGTTAATATAATTAGTTTCAAATTATTTTAATTTTTTTCATAGTATTAATAAAATACTTGGTAAATAAATATATAACATTATTTTGTACTATAACTTTGATATTTAATTACAAGATATTGTAAAAATAAGATAATGGACAATGTAATGAATATCAATTGATAAATTTGAATGTAAAGAATCTTTGCATGAGAGAAAATAAAGACAATATAACTAATGAAATTATTTCTCTTATTTAATTTAACTTTTTGATAATGAATAATTTTTTCAAATAAAGTTATTGTACACACATAATTCTAAATTAAAGAAATGCGTGCATATGTATCATTTTTTGTTGTAACTACTAATTTATTTAATTTAATAAGAGTAAAATAGAGTGAGAAACTTAATTATGTCAAATTTGATTGAGATAATGTTCGAACCTAAGACTTTTCTTATAGAAATTAATGGGTAAGTTAAAAGTTAACGGAATATTCAATATAATTGCTATGTTGCGTTCAGTATTATCATATCATATGAATCCTGGGAAGGATTAATATTGAATTGCATGATTTGAAGCTATACACTGCCGATCAATTCAATTGAATAATTAGGAAATTAGATATATAATAATTAAGTAATAAATAAATATGTTTAGAAAAGTAGATATATTTTGTTAATAAGAAATAAAAAGTTTCCTAATTAAATACAAGTCTTAAATATTTTGTAAAAATGGACCCGATTAATATTGAATTTTTTATTTAATGATGTGGTATCTTCTCCTTCACCGCCGGTGTATAGCGTCTATACACCGGCGGTGCATCAAATATTAATCCTTTATATTATTGTATAATAATAATTATAATGTAAACCATTTTTATAAATTTGATATTTATATTTTTAAGGAAATAATTTATATAGTACTCCTATATATAATGTCTATATATTATTATGAAGATTATATATATAGTGGATGAATGTGCATCGCAACAATAGTTGGAAAATATAACTGAAGTTATAACGGTAGATTATTTTTTATTAAAATATTGTATAGTACGACTTTTGTATGTGCGTGTATATATACAACAGTTGTTTTCTTGTTACTAGAGGATGCTTTTATTATTATTATTATTATTATTATTATTAAATATATAGTGATACTGACATAACATAAAGTACAGAAACGCATGTGGGCAAGGGAAAGTGGGTGGGTCTGCCCTTCTTCACACGTGAATTTCCCAATAATTTTTAGTTCAGAATGTGGAAAATGGTCAAGTTTTGCAGTGTGATGTTACTTGGTGTTTTACCCACCCATAAGTAAACTCTACTGGAAGAAGTCATTTGTGTTGGAAGCCTAAGAGTTACATTCACTCTCAATTTTCATAAGCAAACAATCATAATTATTTTTATTTTGTGGGTCTCAAAAAAAGATGTTTATATTAAAATTTTGTGTGATGGAGTAAAATGGAGAGTGAATTTTGAAATTTTAAGGTACGTTTAGTTGGAACATGGGAATCAGAATCGGAATGATAATCAAATATTTGGTAATTATAATGAGTTTTGATGAATTTTGTTTGTTTGGTGATAGAGTAAAATTGGAATGATTATCAATATTGATCT
This sequence comes from Ipomoea trifida, assembly GCA_003576665.1. Classification (NCBI taxonomy): domain Eukaryota; kingdom Viridiplantae; phylum Streptophyta; class Magnoliopsida; order Solanales; family Convolvulaceae; genus Ipomoea; species Ipomoea trifida. Next base: position 9,634,674 of record CP025652.1, on the reverse strand, counting down.
GATGTTTGGTTATGTATGACTTTATAATAGGAAGAAATGTTTAAAAATACAAAACAAAAAATAGAGGCAATAATTGATCTAAAAAGTGGCGATGAAATGAGTAGGCTTGCACTGAGTAGAGATGAGTGAGGAGACTACGAAATGAGGAGAATGAAATAATGTTGAATTAATGGAATGATGTCTGGTTTAAATTAGATAATGAATTTTATAATTATAAAAATAATAAAATCATATACCTGTTTTAAAAAGTTTTTTTTTTTTGAGGACCTGTTTTAAAAAGTTACAAACCAAACAATGTACTTTCATTTCCCCTCGTTGTGTATAATAACTTAATGAACCAAATACACCCTAAATAATATGTTTTCGAAGCTTAAACTGAGTAATTAAGCCTTGCTTGTCGCGAGGGACAAACAGTACGTAGCAGTAAAATGAATTGAGTGAATAAGGGGAGAAAAGGCTGTGCTGCAGCCGATAGATTCAGGTGTTTGCATTGCCGCCGTTGCTGTACAATATTTGCAGAACACACACTACTACACAGACGGCTTTTAACGTCGGCTAAGTAGATCCTTTAACGTCGGCTAAAAGCCGACGTTGATCTGGCCGACGTTGTAAGTGTACACATACAACGTCGGCTAAAAGTTAGCCGACGTTGTATGTGTACCTTACAACGTCGGCTAACTTTTAGCCGACGTTGTATGTGTCCTTACAACGTCGGCTATTTACAATAGCCGACGTTGTAGAGCTACTAATCTAGTCGGCTAATTACAAATAGCCGACGTTGTAGGTACCTAAACGTCGGCTAATTACAAAAGCCGACTTGTAGGTAATTTGAAAGCTACTAAAATACCCTACAACGTCGGCTAATTACAAATAGCCGACGTCGTAGGTACCATACAATGTCAGCTAATTACAAATAGCCGACGTCGTAGGTACCCTACAACGTCGGCTAATTAAAAATAGCCGACATTGTAGGTAATTTGAAAGCTACTAAAATACCCTACAACGTCGGCTAATTACAAATAGCCGACGTCGTAGGTACCATACAACGTCAGCTAATTACAAATAGCCGACGTCGTAGGTACCCTACAACGTCGGCTAATTAAAAATAGCCGACATTGTAGGTAATTTGAAAGCTACTAAAATACCCTCGGCTAATTACAAATAGCCGACGTCGTAGGTACCATACAACGTCAGCTAATTACAAATAGCCGACGTCGTAGGTACCTACAACGTCGGCTAATTAAAAATAGCCGACATTGTAGGTAATTTGAAAGCTACTAAAATACCCTACAACGTCGGCTAATTACAAATAGCCGACGTCGTAGGTACCCTACAACGTCAGCTATTTACAAATAGCCGACGTTGTAGGGTAATATTAAACCAAAAAAATTACCCTACAACGTCGGCTAATAAGACTAGCCGACGTTGTAGGGTGATTTTTTTGTTTTTAAATATTAATTTTGTTTTTCTATTTACACCCAAAACCTGCTCAAATATATATAGCAATCACAATCACATTCAAAACATGTACAATTTATATTTATAATATCAAAATTAATAAAAGCAATAAATCTCACAATTGATAATAATTAATAATAGAAGTTCATCAATAATTATCACATTACCAAAAGCAATGTATTAATCCAGTCATACAAGTCATAATCTTCTCCCAAACTTTGTACCAAAAGCAATAAAAGCAATACATACATCTCACATTACTGTTTCTAATTGCTACACATCTTTCTGTTTGAGTATTGTCAGACCACTTGGTAGTTCTCAGTAACCAGCAGAGTTCTTTGCGAGAATTTGGGTGTGGCCCCACCTTTCAGCGGCAAAATGTTGGTAACCTACATTGTTTTGTGTCCAATCATGCACATAATTCCCAAAAAGGTGATATAACTCCAAGGCTAACAGTGAGGTAAAATAGTAATACAACAAAGTGGAGCAAAAAGCAAACCTTCAAGTCACTGAAAGTTTTAGAAGAGCTGAAACGGGCAGATATTGGGAAAAAGGATGATGGATCAGCTGCAGGAACAACAAATTCCAGAGATCCACTGCAACGCACAATAGGTTCCACATTAGAAACTAAACAAGTGTAAAGGTTGTACACCATGTAGTACAAAGAAACAAGCTTTAAAATTCTCTGACCTGCGATTTGAGGCATCGATGAGAACTATAGACCATTCCAGAATAGAATTTCTGGAGTCATACCTGCAAATAAAGATTATTAAATTAGTAAGAAAACACACACTCTTTAAGCTCCAAGTGCAACTTGGTCATAAAAACATGAAACATCTACAAATATTTAATTACGAGAAACCTAAGGTACAAACAGATATTAGTATAAAAGACTTAAGTTCAACGTTTTCTGCTACTCATTACAGGGACTTGATCCGTGGATTCCCTTGTCTTAATCTTCAAACGTGTGGTAAGATGTACTACTATCTGGTGGTTATTTGCTATTTTTTTCACATGAATGTCAATTATGTATAATAGTGTGAACTTTGTTAAAGCCTCACCTCCAATCCCCATCAATCTGCTGTATGTTTGGGGCCTCTCTGAGAGATGGAAGAGGCACAGAAACTATAATTGTCGTTAATAAGTTGCAAAGAACAAGTTTTGAACAAGTTTCTTATTGTGAAAACTGATGGAGCATTGATGTCATCCCAGTCCTTGGCGTAGGGTTTGGTATAATTTCTCCAATACAGTCAGTTAGATCAGACATAAAAATGGCAAGATATAAAAGCAAAGAAACAGTAAAAAAACAAAAAAAAAAAAACAATCAAATATACAATTAACATAAACTAAATATCGATGTTCATTTACAAGAAAAAGAATTATAGGAACATGTATATTAGGAGGCCAAAACTGCACTCACTTCCATTGTATTGGAAATTGATGAATTATAGGAACATGTATATTAGGAGGCCAAAACTGCACTCACTTCCATTGTATTGGAAATGATAATCAATTTCCCTAAGAAAGAAAGTGAAACAAAAAAAAATAATCAGATCAGCCAATCATTCAAAGTAATTACATTATTCTACACATTTATTGTATTATGAAAATGAACTCAACTTCCCTATACTAAATCCTTTCAAGTACACTGTAAGATGAAAGAAGTACATTTCTAATTCAAAATAGCATAAATGGTTTTTAGTGTTCATTAAAAAATTTAAATCTTCCGTCCATCAAGAATGTATGTTTTCCCAAATTAGCAACCCTAAATCAACATCCAACTCATATTCTTCCTTCAAATCTCAGATACACATCACTCTAAAATATGCCACTAGTAATTAGTAAACAGATTGAATTGCCGGTAAAATCTAAATTCTAAACATAAATATTTTCATAGCTCCACTGAAAACAACAGCTTTTCTTCCAGCCAAAGAAAATAAGGAGTTGATTCTCTTTGAACATTATTGGGGAAGGCCTTTTACATCCAATACCTGCAGCTTATTTCTATCTTAGGTGTATTTTGCTTCTATCTATTTGATGTCTTATACTTTGTCTCCACAAACTGTCTGAATTAAGGCACTCTTTCATGTTGCTTTTAAGTATATGGGTTGCATATCAATTAAGCTAGACAATCAACTTAGTACAAATGTCATTTATATTTCAAGACTAAAAATCATATCCATCAACTCAAGTACTAATACATTAATAATGCTAAAAACACTTTCTTTTCTTCAAAATTATTATTTCTGGTGCCTATAATTTCCTACATGCATTTTGTAATTCTGAACTTACTCTGTAAGTCCATGTGTAGTTCTTGAATGCAAATTTTCTAGAGAATTCAAAATTTCAGGTAAAAAATCAAATATTCAAACCAATAATCATTTTCACTAAATTCTGTACTCCCAAATAAACTGAGAATTGCCGAATTCTTAATATAGAGATAAAAATTTGCTCTTTCATTTTTTTTTGAGTTAATGAGATTAAAAAAAAGGGCATGAATGAGTACCTAGGGCATGGAAAAGGGATTCTAGGTTGCCGCGCTCGGCGGCCATGGCAACTTGGCGGAGGTGAGGAGGCGTGTTGCTATCAACTTGCTCGAATTTGATTTCTTCATCGATGATGATGATGATGACAGCGGTGGAAGGTGTCGCCGCTGCTAACAGTACGGAGTCGTTGGTGTCACTGCCTCTCCGTGTCGCTGCCTTGTCGGTTGCCGCCTCGCCGCCTCGTCGCTACTCGCCAGGCTCGCCTCCGCTCCGACGACTACGATCAGGCCGAGCTGCGGTCGTGCAGAGCAGTGCAGATTTTATTTTTATTCAAATTAGGGTTATTTGATTCATTGGGTTGTTAGTCTAAAGATTTTATTTTTATTAAAATTAGGGATTTAGGTTTATTTGGTTATATAGTGGGGGTTATATTATAAATATAAAAAGATATTAGTTATAAAATTTAATATATAATAAATATAAATTTTATATAATATTATATATATATATATATATATATATATATACCGATTAAATTTAAAAGAATAAAAAAAGTAAATTAAAAATAAAATAAAGTGTATACTGCGGTGGTATAAAAAACTGTCGTTTATTAAGTATATATTAGACGATGGTTATTTCAAAATCGCCGTCTATTAAGTGACGTGGTATATATTAGATGGCGGTTATTACACAGCAAAAGTTTGGCGTACAAGGCTACAACATACATTGTCAAAATCATCTCCAATTAAGCTGGTGAGTTATACGCAATTTAAATTAGTTTATATTTTTATAGTCGTTTATTGATTAAAATTATAACCTCGTACTCACTCTCGGATCGTAACTATAGATTTTTTTCATTGCCAAAAAAAGAAATATCTAAGCATATGTTATTGGATGATCAATAAAAAAAATCTTGCTACTATCGACAAATCAATGTTAAGACGACCTCCTATACACACACACACACCACACACACACACATATTCAAATAGGAACGGTATGAACTAGGAACCCATCATGGTCATTTATTTAGTATGATCAATGGTTTAGATTTAAACTTTTTTGTTGGACTTTTAGCTTTATCTGTAGTATTTTAGGAAAATAAGGGTAACTATTTATTATTCTTTAACAAGTCTTAGGTTCGAACAACATCCCAATCAGAGTTGGCATAATTTTTAACCATATACAATAATCATGGTTGCAGTAGGCGGACTACCGCCTAGCGCCTAGCGCCTAGGCGGTGACTTATAAAAAAAAGAAAATAGTTCATATGTGTGAGTTATTTTATTACTTCACTTATTTATATAAATAAATAAATTTAAGTATAATCAAATTAATTCAACTAATTCTGCCGAGTTAAATGAGTTAACTAGGCCAACTCGACTGAGTTAGGCCCTAGGCGGCCACCTAGGGAAGAATTCGCTTCGGCCTAGGAGTGCCTAGCCAATATAACCTCTACTGAGGCTCGAACACACCCCATCCCATATGAGAGTGCAATCGTGTGCCACTACACCATAAGGTCTTGACAGCATCAAAGATTATAAATAACGAATCTTGAAAATTATTTTATTGTATTTAAAAAAAATAAATAAATTTAGGTTAATTTTTTTTGTTTAATTAATATTCTTTTGATTATCTTTTTTTTTCTTTTTTTTTTTTTTTGCAATTATTCTTTTGTCAGTACTGGTATGCTTTTATGCTAATAATAATATGTAAATAGTAATAATTAGATCATTATCTTGCATAACTACATTTAAAACTCATTATTAAAATGACAATGTAGGGCAATATAACATTGTGACAACTTGACGCATCGAAAAGATGTCGAGACTACAACAATGCTGCAATCAATCTTACAAACCCAGAAAATGAAGAAATTTTAAAAATAGACACCGTTGTAGTATTCATTGATCTTGTATGTAAAATACTTATTGTGCATCCTTTAAATATATTAGAACTAATATAAATTTACAATTAATTTCATTTTCTAAACTCAACCTATTTAAATTAAGGGCAAAATCAACATCATCCTTAACAACAAAAACACTTAGTATTCAGACTACCCGGAGAGTCATTGTTGTTACTATCAAGTAAACAAGTTATGGAACTAGAACAAGAGGTAATACTCATGAAGCTTCTACAAATATAATAATTATTACTGGTAATATTTTGTTCAATACTTTCACACGAGAATCTATGACACACATATCACAACACATAAATATGTGGGGAAAAAAAACTACCACTACCAAATACTAGCAGGCGCTTGCAAGATAAAGAGTTAATAGTACAATTAAGATCTGAGTTATATACACAACAAGACAAATCTATAACTTCTTACACCTTAATCTCATTGCATGATACTACCAATAAAAAGAAAGAAGAAGAGAAGTACTGAAGATGAAGACAATGACAATGCTACCCAAAAGAGAATTAAGAAGATTTAGAAAAATTCAAATCAAAAGTAGTACGAAATATTTATTTAGATTATCGTTTTTAGACTAAGTATGTATTTAGACTAGCGTTATTACAAATTTGTAAATGATAACTTCATTTCTAAACACCTCTTTACCCCCGTTTTCATCTATTTTTATAGTTAAGCGTTGATACATGAGTAAGATTTATTACTCGTTTGTGTGTATAAGTGAATTTCTCCACAACGGGTAATAAAGAAAGCATTTTAGATTGCTTTGGATCAATTTTGGTAGCTTAAGATCCCACTCAAGGAGGGAAAGGAACAGCGGAACGTAAAATGGAGCAGGAGCAAAACTGGAAAAAAAATAAAAATAAAAATGAAATGGGTACCCGCACGGCCCGTGTGGGCACCCATTTGGGTCTTGCTTGGAAATTGAAACGCGTCACTGAAACGGCCCCCCACATGGGTCGTGTAGGGGAGCCGTTTCGGTCTGTACTGATCTGTTTTAGACGTGTTCTGCTGCAATTTTTGTCATTTCGAACCCTAGTTAGTGTAGAACTTCTCTATCTTATTTCCATAGCAAATATTTGCTTAGAATAGCTTAAATCTACATTAGAGAACACATTGCAAGCTTTATTTTGAGGATTTGGAAGAGATTCCACCAACTTTCTTCAACATTTAATAGTAAAGTTCTCATTTCCTCTTCTTCATCTCTTCTTTACATACATTTATTGTGCATTTATGATTTATTTGCTTGATATTGCTATGTTTACCTTACATATGAGTGAGTAGTCCTTTATTTGGGTTAGATTATGTGTTTATTGCTTCTATTGATGTTATTTTTATGTGATTATTGCATAAAGGGGATGAACACCCATTTAGGGTACGGTTATTGAGTTTGAGTTGGGTTATAATTCTATCTTTCAATAATTATTGCGCAGTAATTGTTGTTTGTCTTTGGAAAGTCTTTCAACACAATGGGAATTGAATGTAAGACTTGAGCCTTCCCAATGTCAAAACCATTTTTCTCTTCTATGGAAATATGGGTAGACTAGGGCTTACAAAATTTTTAAAGAATTTGGGTTGATACGCCATGAAAATGGGGCAACCCTTGTTCTAATCCTTGTGAAAACTTGGATTCTTTAGTGCTTGCCTCAAGAACCTAGGGTTAATGTTCTTCTCCCAATATAAGCGTCAAATGCATCAATAGAGTAATACACCTAATTTAACTCATCTTTCCCATTTGAATTTTAACATAGTTTTTAATCTTGTTTTCCCTTTAATCCAAAATACGAAAAAATAATCTAGTTTTAACTTTTAACTCCAAACCAAATATGATTTACCTAGATCCTTATGGATTCTAATACCTTGGTGCCTAGAGTTTAGGTAACTGCTCTCTACGTGCCATAAACCCCAATCCCCAGTGGAACGACAAAACACATCCATTTTCATTATCATCACTACATTACATCAGCAAACATTTATTTTAGTGACAATTATAACTAATCTCTCTTATATTATCTTGCATTCATATACTTTGAATTACTGATTTAAACAAACAAATTCAGCATTCAATTACCTATGCATGAACATCTCCTATATAATCTTGCATTGATATATTTTGAAGTACTTATTTAAAAATAATCATCGGACATTATCTCATTCGCGTAATAGCGTGAAAAACTAATAATAAAATAAATTTTATAAAACTCAAATGTACGTTTGTGCTTGCCAAAAACTTAAAAGTACACTTTCTACCTATAACAATGATGTCATCAAATCACAATGTCCTGGAATTTCATTTTACTTAAAACGGATTTTCATTTCAAGGGTTCATTAACATGACTTCTTTTTTAATTTTTAACATAAAAAACAACAAAGAAACAATCTTTTGACCTATTCTTCGTCTCTAATGCAAAGATGAAGCTCTTCTTCTCCAATCTAGAGACAAAATCAAAGGTAAAGACTAATAGCTTGAGATGAGTTTTATTTATTCTTTTTTAAATTTCGCAATATAATAGGTAAAAAAAAAAATTTAATTTTTTTAAATCTTTACCTTTAAAATCTTGCTTGAATGCCAAATCAGCAAACTTAGATGCTATTTTAGCAATCCGGTAATTTACTAAAAGTGTAAATTACACCTTTTAATAAAAAGGTATGACGTGTCCAATGGATCTTTTCCGTTGGTAATATTAAATTTCCTTAATCTTACCTTATAATATTTACGATATGCAACTTTCTTATTATGATTATGATAATGCAAATTAAATTTAAAAAAGAAAATCTGGTATAGCTAACATAGCATTTGAATGGCAAGTAGAATGTGTAATAAAGGCAAACAGAAGCGACAACCTGGATGAGTGGGACTAGATTACTAAAAAGTCCACCACTCTGATTCACCCCATCTGTGCGCCATTAAAATAACCTTCTTTAGTTCTTTAACCCACACACGAGTATCTAAGTTGTTTGGTTGGCGCAAGATTGTAAGTAAGAACACATGATCAAATCTTGATAGTTCTAATATGAGTTATATTTAATATATATAATAAATTTTTTTGTGTGCAGTAGATATTAATCTTCTCAGTTAATGAGTACTAAATTAATTTACTATATTCACAAATTCTATCGAGTCAATGTGTAGGCTTCAATAGCCGAAGCAAAAAATAGATGAGTTCTACTAGATGTACTTCCTATTCTATTATGTGACAATTGATGACTTCATCTTGTGGGTAACAAAGAAAATATAGACACTAAAATTTTGTAAGATAAAGTAAAAAATTTTTTTGAGTACTACTGACTCTGTTACAATGCAGAATGTGTTCATAACTATTTTTTTCAAAGTACTGAAGGACAAAGAGTCATTATCGTCGCTGGGACTCAAACCCACCCCTTCTATATATAAGGGTGTGATTAGGTGCCACTAGATTAGATCTTGACGGATAAAGTAAAAGTTGAGAATAGAATTTGAGTACTATTTTTCAAAATACATCCTTGTTTACACGCATCAATTAACCACAGCATATCAACCTCAATCACTTCCTTAACTTCAACTCCTACTCTCTCTACCACTCTTTAACGCCACTGAAACTTGTGCATATATGCGGCACATATATACAGTGACTGTAAGTTGAGAGGTGATGAAGATGATGAAGGGTTCAACGAAGCCAGTTTCAAGCCCCAGCAGAGCCCAGAAGTTTCCGCCGCCATTAATGAGGTTTCTGAGGAGCAATGGTGGGAGCAAGAGCAAAGGGAGGTCACGTTCACGCTCCTCCTTGTTCATGCGTAGGAAGAACGCGGCGGCCGGCGTTGAGATTACCCAGGAGCCATCTTCTCCCAAGGTCACTTGCATAGGCCAAGTCCGGGTCAGAAAATCCACCAAGTCCGCCGGAGCCTCAGAATCTCGCCGGAAAAAATGTCTGCCCTGTTGGTGGGCCCGCAAGACTCTGTTTTGCCATGGATTTTCGAAGAAATTTCACAAACCCAGACCACTTCCCTCCTTGTTACGCCAATGCGGACGGTTTTTCGGGTTCGGGTCTTGCCGGGGAGTCCACGCCGCCGGTTCTCCGGCGGCGGTGGATACAGAGGAGAGCAGCGGCAGTGAAGAAAATGGTGTGAAAATCGAGGCTTTAGTCCAAGAAAATCATAGCCCTTTTCTTGGATCTTCATCTTCACCACCCAAGAATGCTTTGCTTTTAACGCGGTGTAGATCTGCTCCATATAGATCTTCATCGCTGGCTTGTAGGTTCTGGGGTTCGCCATTAAAGCCCCCCACAGAAACAGATGATTCCGGGATTGAATCCAAGCATTTGCCTCAGACGTTACTACTACTTATCCAAGAAAAGCCCACTTCTTCACCAGATTGTGGAAACGCAGACCCCGTGGAATCAGAAAGTGAAGATTTTGGGAGCTCAAATGGTGAAAAATGCAGAGAAGAAGAAAGTCAAGAACCCAATAATAAAGTCCACCCATTGTTGCTCACAAGGTGCAAATCTGAACCAGCAAGAACAGGGGAAAGACTGGTTTCTGGAGACTAAGAAGATTATGAATTTCTTTTTGTTTATATTTACTGGGTATAATATTTCTGTACTAATTTTGTTTACCCAAAATCTTAAAGAAAAAATACAGTAATAATCAAGTCAGATAATATGTTAAGACTCTATCTTTCTTTAAAAAAAAAAAAAAAAATTTATCTAAAGATTATTAAAAATAAAACATATAATTTCACTGCAAGGAAGGTATTATTGTATTGTATGTATAAAGTTACAGGGTTGAGTGGTATAGTGGAACATAGGATGCGTGGAAGAGGACGAAATGGTTAATGATGCTTTTTATGTTTTGTAGTTGCGAGATGTCAGCGGTCTGCAACGCACTCCGAGGCATTTTGTATGTATATATTACAGTACTTGTTTGTGGTGCCATAAAATTCAATTTCTCTCAACTGTCCCCTTCATCTACGTGTTTCTTTGGGTGGGGGGCGGCGTGAAATCATGAACATGGAATTCATTTTATTTATTTATCTTTTCATAATCAAAATTTTCTGACTTTTGTGTCACGGGCTTAGAGTTCGTCGCAACTTACAGTGTTCGTGCAATGTCCTGAAGCCCCTCCTGCTTCGCGGATCAGCCTCACCCGTATACCATGTCAAACTAGTTTCGTCCTGTCATGAGCTTATTAGAAGAGCGACAATAGCTCTTGATTAGTTGTGTGCTTGGAATCACTTCATCAATACCCTTTATAGTAAATCTAAGACTAGCCAAGCCACAAGCTTTTAAACTTGCATGCTTAACTCACTGTCACGGACTGTTTTCCGCGACCGTGTTAAGACCCAATGAATGAATGATCAACTAGTTAACTTATCAAATGGTTATTCTGCCTTAGACGTTAAAATCTCGTTGGTCTTGGACTTCACTATGAAGGGGACCGATACCGTGGTCAAAAACTATTGTGGTTCCCTAATGAGCCTATATAAAGGTGAAATTAGTTTGGCACATATGCAGGTAATGCTAGTCTACGGAGGTATGAAGGGCATTGTGTGTTATGCCGAATTCTATGCTTGTGACACTCCGTCACACTTTAAAGTCTGTCACACTATACTTCTGCATACAAACAATCTAATTCAAATTCTCAATGTTCAGACTTCTCATTTATTAGATCGAGATCGATACTTTCGGAGGAGTTGGAATTGGTTTTTTCATTGATCTTTCTTCGTATGCTCTGAACTTCATCATCATGCATATGGCCGTATGGGTATAATCGAAGTGACACATCACTAATAATTCAGAAATCAGAAGAGATTTATTCCACCTACTCAAATCTTGCTTTTCTTTCACTTTTTGCCGTGATATCATATCACAAGTAGATAGGGTTGAGGGATATTTTTTTTTTTTTTTGAAAACGGTTGAGGGGTATTATTCATTGCAAAACCCAACCATCTCTACCCATTCTCTTCACATTCCTAAAAGTCTCTCAAACTGAACTAAAGTACATGAACTGAATACACCAAAATTAACAAACTCATACACTACAAGAACAATCTCGCTGCAGGAACTTGGAGCTCTCTAGATTGATGATCTATTCTCCTGGTGCTGAGACACCTTGCTTCAGTCTTTCCCTCTTCATCTTCTTCTTGGAGACTGGCTTCTTCTTCTTGGGGCCAAGTGTCTTCTGTGCATGCATGTATAGCAAGTAGTTTCCAACAAGGAATGCCAGCACAAGTCCACCAATCACAAGCAACACAATCAATCCTGGGTTGAATCCCTTAGCTGTGACAACATTTTTCTGTTCATCCATTGGCACATCATACAAGTGTTGGTTACAATTTTGCATAGTATTATAGAGTATGCATTAACCAAAGAAACCAATGATTTTTTTTATTTTTTATTTTTTTTTTTCAGAATTCAAGTAAATTTCTTTGAAATACTGATTTTTTGCAACAAATTTTACCATACTAAAGTCTAAACCGATAATTGGAGTATAAATATTATACTCCAATTAAGAAGGAAGTAAACCTGAGGTTAGCTCAATAGCAACCTTGTAAAGATTATGCTTAAAATGAAAATATCTCTTATACGCATGGACATTTGACATTGTCTGAGTTTTTTTTTTTTTTTTTTTTTTAATACGTCTATGAGTTATTGAATTATTGTGATTTACATTTTCCTACCTGTTCTGTTGGCCAGGGCTTTTGGATGTTAAGGATTTAACCTTTTGTAGAAGAATTTAAGAAAAGGATAGGGAAAAAGGAGCCTAGAAACACTAATTCCTAGAACAGGAAGAGTCAACCTCATAATTGGGATAGATCCAGAGCAGAAAGGTGCTCTGAATTTTTCGTTTATTTTTACGAGACAAACAATTTCCCGCAGCTCACGCACAAACACACACAAATGCTATCTTATTACATATAAATCCGAATCAAACAAACCATAAACTTTCCGGATTACATATAAATCCGCCATTCCCCGTGTAGAAAAATTGGAGCTAAAATAATCTAATCAGGAAATGAGTCTTATGTGAAAATGAACAAAATTTAGCAGAGAAATAAAATTAGAGAGATTAGAGGAAGATTTACCATTGGATCGAAAGATGGAGGAACATGCTGATCTGCAAACTCTTCTTCGAAATCCATAGCTGAGAGGAAAACAATTAGAGCGAAGAGTTGAAGCTAAACTCTGATGGCTCATTTGCTCTTAAAATCGGTAGCCCAGAAACAGTCAGTTCAAGTATTTGCTCCATGGTCCTCCTATTTCTTACTTTTTTCCATATTGGTCGTCCGTTACTGTAAAAGAAGGCTCTAGAATCCACCCAAGCAAAACGTAAATCCAGCATATACAACTCTGTTTTTACTCCTTGCTTGACACGTAGCTTAACAGTGAGTTTGGCTGGTAGAATAGAATTAAGCGACAAAAATTGTAATTCAGGACAAAATATAAAGTATGAATTCAAATTACATTATTTGGTAAGGAAGAATTGAATCATTGAGAATGTGAAGAAAAAAAAGTGACATAAAGACTGAAATATCACTTTGTAATAATGCTTCACTTGTCAATCTTGTGGGAAGAACCCGGATTTTCTCGGAATTCTTTCCCACAAAAAGAGCTCACTTCTGAGAAATCGTTATTTTTTTTGATCAAAAATAATACTTCATTATTAAAACTCAATGTAGAATATGCCAATCTTGTGGTCCTTAACTATAAACCGAACATATTGGTTTCCTCAATTTTATCAACACATTTTGTCGCTTAAAATTGATTTAAAATGAAAATTTAAAGGAATTAATATGAACTCCGGCCAAGGACATAAAATGAAATTAACTCTTTATTTATTTTTATCAATAATACAATACTTTTTTTACAATGTAATATTGGTTCATACATACTTTCCCACAGCTATGCCGGTTTGACTACAAGATCTTTGGCTTAATCTATCAATTTTTAGACACCCACACATACAAGTGGCATCTGAAGCAATAAGTGCAAAACCGGGTAAAACTAAATAACGAAACGTACCAGGCAAATCTTCTTTATACAAAACCAAACTATATACAACTCAGTATTTGCAGTTGTGGGTGCAGATGTGGAGAAGTTGACCTATGTGCTTTAGAGTATGCTCACTGCTAAGAGAGGTTGATATAATCTGGGAGAACAAAAACTTATGCTAGGCAGGGTATGTGGTACACTGCAATGTCAGCAGTGACACGGTGCATTATTTTGCTGCTATTTATGGTCTCAGATGAAAATACCATGACTACCATAGGGATAGGATTTCTCCTGGCACTGTCAAGATTCTTGATGGATGACAGTTGCAACTGTTTTGGCCCAATGTTTAAGATGCCTCTTCATATCAACAGATGCAGAGGCCCTTGGCATCCTTAGATTTAGCAATGGTGAATTGGGACTCTTTATGAGCCATGCCTCTGATAGGTAAGGCCTCACTCTGCCTCTTTCCATGTCGTCTTCGTCTTCAATTTCGTTCATCAGTTGAAGTCTTTGCAGGCCAGGAAGGACGCTCATCATCTTCTTGCTTGCCCGTTCTTTGTCGAATTTGAAACCTAAATCCATGAACCCCTTTACTTCTTCGAGCTCGAGCTCCCCTAAGCTCTTGCAGCTTCTATCAAGAGAGGGTGAAGATGAATGAGACCGGCTTTTGCAGGCTGCAAGATCTAATCTTGTCAGCCTTTCCTTTTCTGTGGTTTCATTCTGCCTTTCTTCATCTTCATCCTGATTGACAAAAGCAGCATACTTCAAAAAATTAGTGTAGAAGAGCTAGCAAAATTCATGGGTTTAGGTGGCTGATGGTGTTACCTGTGGAGTTATCTCATCAACTGTTGAAGATGAATAGTTTCCTGGAATTAAGTTCTGTACTGGAGAATATTGAAGTGATTCAAGGGGTTTTGGACATAGTACTGAAGGGGTTTCTGTAAAGAATATAGACTGGTAAAACCAGAGACAGTCCATGACACCTAACAATGAAAATGCAGAGCTTTCTGCCATGGATATCGATAACCTTCAGAGGTTGGGTGAAGAGGATAAGAAAAGAGATTTGTATACAAACTGACAGTATTGGGTTGTGGTATAAAAATATATGCAATTTGTGTGGGACCAATTTGAAAAGGCTAGATGTGGTCATGAGGAATGGAGACTCTTTTTCCACATGTTTTGTGTGCCAAATCAGTTTCTCCATCCCACAGTACAAAGACCACTCGTTGAACCCCTTATTGTTGGATATATCTCAAGAATCTGTATAGGCAATTTCGCACAAAGAGCCAAGCACTAGGCATATCACAGGACTACAAGATTGGCATATATTCTATATTTGACTGAATTTATTAATTTGCAGATAAACAAAAGTAAATCAAGTCTAGCAGCAGTAGAAAATGGGGAATCCTTTAAAATACCTTTCAATTATCAACTATTAATTAAGAGACATAAACGCAAAGAAATGAGCATTAAGAAAACAAACAGAGTCGGCATCTTCAGAAATCGCCACCACGAAGACGGAGAACAAGATGGAGAGTTGATTCCTTCTGGATACTGTAATCGGCAAGAGTGCGCCCATCCTCAAGCTGTTTCCCTGCAAATATCAAGCGCTGTTGATCTGGAGGAATTCCTTCTTTATCCTGAATCTTCGCCTTCACGTTCTCAATTGTATCTGAGCTTTCAACTTCTAGGGTGATCGTTTTCCCAGTCAGAGTTTTCACAAAGATTTGCATACCTCCGCGAAGATAGAGCACGAGGTAGAGTCTTGATTCCTTCTGTATATTGTAATCAGCTAGGGTTCGTCCGTCCTCGAGTACTTTCTCGGCGAAAATCAATCCCTGCCGAACAGGCGGAATACCCTCCTTGTCTTGAATCTTAGCCTTGACATTGTCGATCGTATCGAAGCTCTCGACCTCGAGAGTAATCGTCTTACCAGTCAAGGTTTTGACGAAAATCTGCATACTTTCGCCCATTCTGAGCGCGAGGTGGAGAGTAGACTCCTTCTGAATGTTGCAATCCGCTAGGGTTCTGCCGTCCTCGAGCAGCTTCCCGGCGAAGACGAGAAGCTGTTGTACGCGCGGAATTCCTTCCTTAACCTGAATCTTCGCCTTCACGCTGTCGATCGTGTCAGAACTCTCGACCTCGAGAGCGATCGTCTTATCAAAATTATTCACAAAGATTTGCATACCTCCAACGAGGTGAAGTCTTGATTCCGTCTTTATACTGTAATCAGCTAGGGTTCGTCCGTCCTCGAGCATCTTCCCGGCGAAAATCAATCGCTGATGATCCGGCGGAATACCCTCCTTGGCTTGAATTTTAGCCTTGACATTGCCGATCTTATCGGATCTCTCGACCTCGAGAGAAATTGTCTTACCCGTAAAGGTTTTGACGAAGATATGCATACATCCGAGCACATTGAAGTCGAGGTGGAGAGTAGACTCCTTCTGAATGTTGTAATACGCTAGGGTTCTGCCGTCCCTGAGCAGCTTGTTGTCGAAGTTGAGACGCTGATATTTATGCGGAATGAATTGCTCATCCTGAATCTTCGCCTTCACGCTGGCGATCGTGTCGGAACTCTCGACCTCGAGAGTTGTCATCTTACCAAATCTATTCACAAAGATTTGCATGCTTGAAACGGTTTTTGAAATCGAAGAAGCTTTAGGTTGAATATAGTATGAATATCTGTGCAGAAAATTGAGTGAAGAAGTGAAAAAAATAAATAAAATGGGACTGGACTAAATAGGACCATGAAGAAGCGCTAATTTCTAGAATCCCACAATTGCGGTCAAAGTAACAAGATTTAGGAGACCGGGGAATTTTGTTTTTAAAGTTTTTAACTATTAGGTCACTTAGTAGTTAGTAGTCTCCTAGTATATGTCTACTTCTATCTATTGTATATATTACTATCTACTGTATCGTTAGACTGATCTATCGAGTTCCACTCAAACACTCATCTGGTATCAATTGCCTCCGATGAGCATTGTTACTGTGGTGGCCAGTCCGTTGCTGGTTGCTCCACCGTCAATGTCGTCGGCTCACCACTTCGTTTCGATCAAACTGAATCGAAATTTGTGTTATCGAATTAACCGAATTAAAAAATTTTTCGTTGGCAATTAATAAGTCGGTTAACCGATTAACAATACTTTTTAAAACAAAAATTTAAAATCTAAAAATAACACCTAAAATAATAAATTCAATTAAAATAAAATACATATCATAATAAATTTATAACAAAATACACTATAAACATAAAAACATTAAAATAAAATACATATCATAATAAATTTATAACAAAATACACTATAAACATAAAAATACGAATTATAAACTACAAACATCTATAACTTCAAACACATAAGTATTTATATTTATTCATTTATTTATATGTTAAAAATTTCGGTTAACCGATCGTTTCGAACCGAATTAACCGTTAACCGAAGTTTTAAGATTCCTTTAACCATTAACCGAAATAGTTCGATTTGGTTACGGTTAACCAAATTTTTCAGTTCAGTCGGTTAACCGAAATTTTTCCGTAGTTTGCACACCCCTAGTTATAAAAACACTTCTCCCTCCCCCCCCCCCCCCCCCCCCCAAACACTTCTCCCTCCCCCCACTGGGCGTGTTGAAAATGAATATTGACATTGCGGTGGATGCTCAACGCAGGCGGATGGGGTTTGGATGGGCTGTTCGAGATGAGACTGGGGGAGTGAGAGGGGTGTTCATGACTAAGGTTGAGGGGTTGTATTCGGTAAGGGAAGCTGAGGCTATGGGTACTTGTGAAGCATTAAGCTGGCTGAAAGGGAAGGGTGGCGGCTTGTTATTATCGAAACGGACGCTCAGGTGGTGACGCGGGCTATTGGGACAACAAGTGTGGATTTATCTCCTTTTGGGGCAATCATACTGTGGTTGCTGATGCCTTGTGTAATAGTGGGGGACATGTACAGCACGTTTGGTTCACGGAATGAATTTTAAGGGAATAGGAATACGATTCCATAAGGAATGGAATAGGTAAGGAATAGAATATGAATTGTATTCCAGTGTTTGGTTCGCGGAAGGAATAGACTTGGGAATTGTATTCCATCGTTTGGTTCGCGGAAGGAATAGAAATGGAATATATATTTAAAAGACATAAATGTCCTTGTACAAAATTGTTATTATTATTATTATTATTATTATTATTATTATTATAAATGATTATTATTTTTTTATTATAAATTATTATTATAAATTATTATTATTATTAATTATAATAATTATTATAATTATTATTATAAATTATTACTCCGTATTAATTTTTTATTATAAATTATTATTATTATTATAATAAATTATTATTATTATTATTATAATAAATTATTATTATTATAACAAACCTGTATAAATTATTATTATTATTATATATTATTATTATTATTATTATTATTATTATTATTATTATTATTATTATTATTATTATTATTATAACAAACCTATATAAACTAGGTCGTTGCCACAGTCATCGGATCTTCACGGGGAATTAGAATACTTTTTCTCACACACACAATCTCAGGCTCAGAAGCTCTCGCCCCTCGTTATAGTGTCTTCGTTCATCACAACAACCTAATTCTGGTATCATAAGGTTAATCCATTTCGAATTCTGCTACTTTTTTTTTTTTTTTTTTTTTAAATTTTTTCATGTTTTGATCCCCGAATTTGTACTGTTAAGTTGGCGTTGATTAAATGTATAAACCCTAACAATATACATAAACCCTAGCAATATATATAAAACCTGTTGCGGCTGCGGCGGCGTGGTGCCGCAGTCGCAGCAGTGCTGGAGCTTTTATATATATATTTATATATATAAATAAATTATTTTTTTAAAAAAAATATATATAAATAAATTATTGTAAAAAAAAAAAAAAAGTTTAGAAGAATACTTTGAAGAAATTTCAATTTGCAATGGCGGAAATAAGATGGGTATGATGATAGAGAGAAAAATGAGCGTAAAAATTTAATGTTTAAAAAAGGGTAAAAATGGAAATAAAATAAAATACCTATTCCTGATAGATCAGTAATAGGCTAATACCAGGGGGGTGCTGGTAATAGCTATTACCCTTGCAAGGGTAATAGCTCATTCCCAGGAATAATGTTCCTGGGAATACAAGTGTTTACCAAACAACGGAATAGGCTATTACTGGGAATGCTATGCCATTCCCCGCCTATTCCGTGAACCAAACATCCCGGTAGAGTATTTGGATTTTATTCCGCGATTTCTTTCAGCTATTTTTGTTGATACTTCTGAAATTTAATGAAAGTTTGGTTTGGTTTAAAAAAAAAAACACTTCTCCCTATATCATTTCAAATACAATACAAAACTCCATATTACATAGACTTTTACCATACAAATATAATCAGCAAACTTCACGACACTTCTCTACATTATATGGTGAATGAGTTATCCCCTCTGAATACAAGTAGTGCTATCAAAGTAAGATGTGTGCGTACATATGAAATTCGAGATAGGAAGGGTAGCAAAACTATAAAGTGTAAAGAGGTATGCATGTATATACAGAATCTACATATAATACCATCGAGTACAACATGCATACATTCTTATTTCATTGTGTTCTATTTATGTACATTATTGCACGGAAGCTTTTTGCATGCTCATATTCCTAGGGAGCATGTGTATGCCTAAGTTCCAAAATAAATTTAAGGAATGAAATGCATATATTGTATAAAAAATTTCTTAGTTATCACGAACTTTTATACATATATAATAGGTTCATGATAAAATTTAACTATGCAACCATAGTTAAGGAGTACAAACATATCAACTTTTCAAGGCACATATATTGCCTAAAATCTTTTTAATCATTAAAATCGTCTTAAGATTTTAATTATAAGAGCTAATTATTTCAGCTTTCTATATAATGTATATTTATTCTTTGTTCGTAACATATGTAATATAATGTTCCTATCACATTATGGTGCTCTAATAAGATTTTCTCTAAACTTTTGTATCTAGGTGTTAGAGTCATATAAATACATGTATTTTCCATATAGATTTTGGGTGTTTTTATTTTGTATAAAGCTGTGTTTGGCAGAGCTTATTTATGAGCTTATAGTTTATTTTAAACTACTAATAAGCTATAAACTTTAGTTGGTAATGTTATCAAAATTAAATAAGCTAGTAGCTTAAAATAAGAGCTTATTTTGAAACGCTACTTCAGATAGCTTTTCAAAAATAAGCTAGTAGCTTATTAACATTTTTCCATCTTTATCCTTAGTATTTTATATAAATGACATCATTTATCTCTCTCAATTAAAACTCTTTTGACCTTTTTTCTTCCATATGTTTCGTTGTAATTTTAATTTGATATTTGTGTTTGAACAATAATTTTTGTATGAACTAATTTTATGAATTATAAACATCTTGTTATACTATATATATTTTCAAATACATGTTCTTACTTTATATTTTATGAAATTATATTGATTTTATTATTTTATATTTTAATATGTAAACAAACCTATTTAAATTTAAAACTATTCAACTTTTATGAAGATGTCCATTTTAGTCTTTTTACCTTTATCAACTTATCAAAAAGCTAATTTTACCAAACACTTTTAAGCATAACAACTAGATTAACAGCTCTTCATATCTCAGCTTCGAGCTTATAGCTTTTCAGCTTTCAGCTACTTTTCAGTTTTCAGCTACCATTTCAGCTAGGTTTGCCAAACATAGCCTAAGTCACATATTTATAGATTTTTTTTTTGGTGATTTATATAGATGTTATGGGTAGGGTCATTGAGATATATTCGCTTCTGGAAAATAGGGTTGTAGGCAAACCTTCTAGGCTTATCAATTTTCTCATAGAAGATGCAAAGTAAGATTTTATATATCTGTACCCTTTTACTGTTTTTATTTTTTACATTATTATGTAAATAGTTATTTAATATTTTTGAATTTTAATCATTTTAATCATCAATTTTTAGATACCTACATATACAAGTGGCATCTGAAGCAACAAGTGCAAAACCGAGTAAAACTAAATAACAAAACGTATCTTCTTTATTTTACACAAAACCAAACTATATACAACTCAGTATTTGCAGTTGTGGGTGGGAGATGTGGAGAAGTTGACCTACTGTATGCTCAGAGAGGATGAGGATGATATAACCTGGGAAAACAGTACAAAATCTATGCTCAGCAGTGACACGGGTGCATTATTATGCTGGCTGTATTTATGGCCTCTGATGAAAATACCATATTGTCAAGATTCTTGACGGACGACAGTTGCAACTGTTTTGGCCCAATGTCTAAGATGCCTCTTAATATCACCAGCTGCAGAGGCCCTTGGCATCCTTAAGATTTAGCAATGGTGAATTGGGACTCTTTATGAACCATGCCTCTTATAGGTAAGGCCTTAGTCTGCCTCTTTCCATGTTGTCTTCGTCTTCGTGTTCGTGTACACTATCTTTGTCTGTTCTTTGAGAATTCCTACTCAACACTCTTATCTGGTTTAGTTTTGATCAGTTGAAGTCTTTCCAGGCCAGGAAGGACGCTCATCATCTTCTTGCTTGTCCGTTCTTTGTCGAATATGAAACCTAAATCCATGAATCCCTTTACTTCTTCGAGCTTGAGCTCCCCTAAGCTCTTGCAGCTTCTATCAAGAGAGGGTGAAGATGAATGAGACCGGCTTTGCAAGCTGCAAGATCTAATTTTGTCAGCCTTTCCTTTTTTAAAACTTCTTCATCTTCATCCTAATTGACAAAAGCAGCATACTTCAAAAAATTAGTATAGAAGAGCTAGCAAAATTCATGGGTTTAGGTGGCTGATGATGTTACCTGTGGAGTTATCTCATCAACTGTCAAAGATGAATCGTTTCCTGGAATTAAGTTCTGTATTGGAGAATATTGAAGTGATTCAAGGGGTTCTGGACATAGTACTGAAGTGGATTCTGTAAAGAATATAGAGTGGTAAAACCAGAGACAGTCCATGACACCTAACAATGAGCTTTCTGCCATGGATATTGATAACCTTCAGAGGCTGGGTGAAGAGGATAAGAAAAGAGATTTGTATACAATAATACAAACCGACAGTATTGGGTTGTGGTATCAAAATATATGCAATTTGTGTGGGGCCAATTTGAAAAGGCTAGATGTGGTCATGAGGAATGGAGACTCTTTTTCCACATGTTTTGTGTGCCAAATCAGTTTCTCCATCCCACAGTACAAAGACCACTCGTTGAACCCCATTGCATTAATGCATTATTGTTGGGTATATCTCAAGAATCTGTATAGGCAATTTCGCACAAAGAGCCAAACACTAGGCATATCACAGGACTACAAGATTGGCATATTCTATATTTGACTGAATTTATTAATTTGCAGATAAACAAAAGTAAATCAAGTCTAGCAGCAGTAGAAAATGGGGAATCCTTTAAAATACCTTTCAATTATCAACTATTAATTAAGAGACATAAACGCAAAGAAATGAGCATTAAGAAAACAAACAGAGTCAGCATCTTCAGAAATCGCCACCACGAAGACGGAGAACAAGATGGAGAGTTGATTCCTTCTGGATACTGTAATCGGCAAGAGTGCGCCCATCCTCAAGCTGTTTCCCTGCAAATATCAAGCGCTGTTGATCTGGAGGAATTCCTTCCTTGTCTTGGATTTTTGCCTTGACATTATCAATTGTATCGGAGCTCTCAACCTCCAGAGTAATTATCTTCCCAGTTAATGTCTTCACGAATATCTGCATACCACCGCGCAACCTCAGAACCAGATGCAGCGTCAATTCTTTCTGGATATTGTAATCGGCTAGGGTGGGTTCGGCCATCCTCAAGCTGTTTACCTGCGAAAATCAACCTCTGCTGTTAGGGAGGAATTCCTTCTTTATCCTGAATCTTAGCCTTCACGTTCCCAATTGTATCTGAGCTTTCAACTTCTAGGGTGATTGTTTCCCCAGTCAGAGTTTTCACAAAGATTTGCATACCTCCGCGAAGTTTGAGAACGAGTTGGAGTATTGATTCCTTCCGTATATTGTAATCTGCTAGGGTTCGTCCGTCCTCGAGCTGTTTCCCTGCGAAAATCAATCGCTGCACATGCGGCGGAACACCCTCCTTGTCTTGAATCTTAACCTTGACATTGTAGATCGTATAGGAGCTCTCGACCTCGAGAGTAATCGTCTTACCAATCAAGGTTTTGACGAAAATCTGCATACCTTCGCCCATACTGAGCACGAGGTGGAGAGTAGACTCCTTCTGAATGTTGCAATCCGCTAGGGTTCTGCCGTCCTCGAGCAGCTTCCCGGCGAAGAGGAGAAGCTGATGTCCAGGCGTAATTCCTTCCTTGACCTGAATCTTCGCCTTCACGTTGTCGATCGTGTCAGAACTCTCGACCTCGAGAGCGATCGTCTTAGCAAAAGTATTCACAAAGATTTGCATACCTCCAACGAGGTGAAGTTTTGATTCCTTCTGTATATTGTAATGAGCTAGGGTTCGTCCGTCCTCGAGCAGCTTCCCGGCGAAAATCAATCGCTGATGATCCGGCGGAATACCCTCCTTATCTTGAATCTCAGCCTTGACATTGTCGATCGTATCGGAGCTCTCGACCTCGAGAGTAATCTTCTTACCAGTCAAGGTTTTGACAAAAATCTGCATATCTTCGCGCATACTGAGCACGAGGTGGAGAGTAGATTCCTTCTGAATGTTGCACTCCGCTAGGGTTCTGCCGTCCTCGAGCAGATTCCCGGCAAAGACGAGAAGCTGATGTGCAGGGGGAATCCCTTCCTTAATCTGAATCTTCGCCTTCACGTTGTCGATCGTGTCGGAACTCTGGACCTCGAGAGCGATCGTCTTAGCAAAAGTATTCACAAAGATTTGCATACCTCCAACGAGGTAAAGTTTTGATTCCTTCTGTATATTGTAATCAGCTAGGGTTCGTCCGTCCTCGAGCAGCTTCCCGGCGAAAATCAATCGCTGATCATCCGGCCGAATACGCACCTTGTCTTGAATCTTATCCTTCACATTGTCGATCGTATCGGATCTCACGACCTCGAGAGAAATTTTCTTACCGGTAAAGGTTTTGACGAAGATCTGCATATATCCGCGCATAATGAGCACGAGGTGGAGAGTAGACTCCTTCTGAATGTTGTAATCCGCTAGGGTTCTGCCGTCCTCGGGCAGCTTCTTGTCGAAGATGAGACGCTGATGTGCAGGCAGAATTTTAATTCCTTACCCTGAATCTTCGCCTTCACCTTGTCGATAGTGAAGAAGTGAAGAAAAATGGGACTTGACTAAAGAGGACCACGAAGAAGGGAATAGCCGGTATAGTGTAGAAGAATCTAGAATGTTCATGGGTAGTTCTGGGGACTGGGGATATGCACCGACCCGTCCACGTAATGTCGTCGACTAGCTAATATTCAAGAATTCCACAATTGCGGTCAAACTAACAAGATTTAGGAGACCGGAAATTTTTTTTAAAAATGTTTTTAACGAAAAACAATAGAAAATATATTTATTTTACATTTTTTTAGTACTAAAAGAAAACAATAAAGTTCTCGTCGGCTAGAAACAACTTCGTTTTGTGATTTATAAGGATTTTGTCATATACTACGTCCCATTTTGATTGTCTGATTCATTTAACGACTTGATTGAAATTATTTTTAATTTAAATTTTCATACTATTAAATTTAGCATTAATATATAAAATTTATATATTTAGAAACTACATCAAAAGTCCTTTTAAACACAAAAAAAAATAAATTTAAAAATAAAAAAAATTACTAAAAAAATAAGTAATAAAGAAAGAGTTTATTTGACCAATGATTAGTAAATAAAATGGTACAAAATGAGTATTATTAAATGTTATCGTTTAATTAAGGCACCGACATTTGGTGTTATAATCTCCTGGTTATCCAATTATTATCATTTATCATTTTATATTACTTATTCACACTGATTAAAGATGTATCTTTTTGGTATCTGCCATATTGGTTTAACAGTTCCAAAGTCAGTTATAAAAATACTTCTCCTTTCATCACCGGGCGTGTTGAAAATGAATATTGGCGTTACGATGGATGCTCAATGCTGGCGGATGGAGTTTGGATGGGCTGTTCGAGATGAGACCGGGGGAGTGAGAGGGGTGTTCATGACTAAGGTAGAGGGGTTGTATACATGTATTCGGTGAGGGAAGTTGAGGCTATGGGTGCTCGTGAAGCATTAAGTTGGCTGAAATGGAAGGGTGGCGGCATGTTATTATCGAAACGGACTCTTAGGTGGTGACGCAGGCTCGAAACGGACTCTTAGGTGGTGACGCAGGCTGTTGGGACAAGTGTGGATTTATCTTCTTTTGGGGCTATCATTCAGGTCATTCAGAGTCTGTTGTGACATGCATTCACCGGATGTTACTTTTAATTTTGTTAAATGTACTGAAAATATGGTAGTTCATACTATGGTTGCTTATGCGTGCTTTGTGTAACAGTGGGGGATCGGGTAGAGTATTTGGATTCTATTCCGCAATTTCTTTCAGTTATCTCTTTTGAACTTTGTAGACTTTGGAGAAACAAGGAAGATTGCCCTATACTGAACAAGAGATTGATGAAATTAGAGACATGCGGCCTAAGTTCCTTATTAGTGAATGGGTTACTAAGATGCTTCTTTATTAGTTTTAAATTAGTTTATGTTTATTAAATTGATGTTTATTAGTTTGATGATGAATTGTGTTATTTATTAGTTTCAAATTGGTTTATGTTTATTAGTTTGATAAATTGTGTTATTTTTATATTTTAGTTTCAAAGTAGTTGATGAATTGTGTTATTTATTTTAGTTTCAAAATAGTTGATGTTTATGACTATGTTTATTAGTTTGATTTTGAATGTTAAATTGATGCATAGGTTGTGAAAGTTAATAATGTTAAGTGTGAATTGTAAAACTGTATAAGTTTTAATTGAAATCGTAAAATAATTTATATATGTATATATATACACACACACGACGTCGATTAATAAAGCTATTAACCAACCGACGTCTTTTAGGTTTTTTTTTTTAAATAGATACGACGTCGGGTAATTAAAGCTATTAACCGACGTAGTATCTAATGTATATATATATATATATATATATATATATATATATACACACACACACACACATACGACGTCATATCTATATTTTTAAATTTAAACAACGTCGGTTAGTTGCTATTACCCGACGTTGTATATATTAACCGACATCGTTTCTTTGATGTACTACGTCTAGAGCAACGACGTCGAACAAAAACCAAAAAATTGACGTCAATTAAAAGCCTTATTTGTAGTAGTGATGAGTCTTTTGTTATAGTTGCGCTCTAGAACCAATCATGAGCCTGTAAATTTTGTCTGTCAAAATTTTTTTTTATTTTATTCGTGACAAAGTAGCATCAAATGAACTACAAGATATTTACATCTCTACAAAAAGACCAACTAGGTCACTAGCGACAATAATACTAAATAAAGAATCTAAGGGGTAAACTTAACGTTTTCTTTAGAGAACCTTAAATTTAAGGGGACGTATTAAGACTTTGTATTCTAGACACACTATAATTAATTTTCATTCTCACTATATTTTTAGGAATATTACCATTTAGCATTGACTGAGACACTTTGAATATTTATAAATACATTTGTTTATCATATATTTTATATTATCACTTATTGCTCAATAAGATTATTCCCATAACTATTGTTCTCCTGGCCTCCTACCATCATAGCTCAATAAGATTATTCCAATAACTATTGTTTTCCTGGCCTCCTACAATAAGATTATTCCATAACTATTGTTCTCCTGGCCTCCTATGAGCATAGCTCAATAAAATTATTTGTTCTCCTGACCTCCTACGATCATAGCTCAATAAAATTATTCACATAACTATTGTTCTCCTGGCCTCCTGGGATCCTAGCTTTTATGGTGAACGTATTTAATCACCTCATAATTAATGTATGCCTTATTTGTATTGGTATTTTCAGCAGTATAAACGTCCATCCAAGAAAAACCTGTTGCAGGTATGAAAGTGCAGTGCATGCATGATAAGGAGCATCTCCGAACGAACTGTCATTTTTATTATCTCAATCAGATTTTACAAAATTTGATGGGTTGGTTCCTATTTATTTTGTAACCATTATTTATTCTCTTTAAAATTTCTTCCCTAAGTTAATAGACATTTATGTTGAAATGAACAAACCTGAGTATAAGAGGGAAAAAGAATTTCATGAATTGGTACGTAAATTTATGTCTGGGATGAAAGACCGTTCAAGAAACAAACAACTGAGAACAAACTTTGTAAGAATTATCCAAGTAGTAGCGGTGGTGCGAATTTCGGTGGGTCTGTATAGGCAATTTCGCACAAAGAGCCAAACACACAGGACTACAAGATTGGCATAAACAAAAGTAAATTAAGTCTAGCAGCAGTAGAAAATAGGGAATCCTTTAAAATACCTTTCAATTATCAACTATTAATTAAGAGACATAAACGCAAAGAAAAGATCATTAAGAAAATAATCAGAGTCGGCATCTTCAGATATCACCACCGCGAAGACGGAGAACAAGATGGAGAGTTGATTCCTTCTGGATATTGTAATCGGCTAGGGTTCGGCCATCCTCGAGCTGTTTACCCGCGAAAATCAACCTCTGCTGATCTGGAGGAATTCCTTCTTTGTCCTGAATCTTCGCCTTCACGTTATCAATTGTATCTGAGCTTTCAACTTCTAGGGTGATCGTTTTCCCAGTCAGAGTTTTCACAAAGATTTGCATACCTCCGCGAAGACGGAGAACGAGGTGGAGTGTTGATTCCTTCTGTATATTGTAATCAGCTAGGGTTCGTCCGTCCTCGAGCTGTTTCCCGGCGAAAATCAATCGCTGCTGATCCGGCGGAATACCTTCCTTATCCTGAATCTTCGCCTTCACGTTGTCGATCGTGTCGGAACTCTCCACCTCCAGAGTGATCGTCTTACCGGTAAGGGTTTTCACAAAGATTTGCATGCTTGAAAGTAGGAAAGAGAATGATTGCTTTTAGAAATCGAAGAAGCTTTTGGTTGAATATGCAGAAGATTGAGGGAAGAAGTGAAAAAATGGGGCTTGAATAAATAGGACTATGAAGAAGGCAATGGTATAGTGTAGAAGAATCTAGGATGTTCATGGATAGTTCTGGGGACTGGGGATATGCACCGACCCGTCCACGTAATGTCGTTGTCTAGATAAAATTCTAGAGTTCTATTTTTAAAGTTTTTAACGAAAAGAATAGGAAAAAGTATTTTTTTAAAAACATAAATAAATAAATAAATAAATATATATATATATATATATATATATATATATATATATATATATATATATATATATATATATATATATATATATATATATATATATATATATATATATATATATGGTCATAATCTCCCTTAACGTGCGGTCAGTATGGCTGCACCACTATATATACAAATATACACTACTCAATGTTAGAAAATGCACCACTCAATAATACAAAATAAATTATACTTGCCTTAATAGTTAATAATTAATTATTAAAAAAATAAGAAGAGGAAAATATATAAAAGATGACATACAATATCTTAAATAATGTAAATTAATATAAAAGTTTATAATTACTTCGAAACCAAATACAGAAAATATTGCAGGAAACTTTGACGAAATTTTACTTTTCAGCTCAACCAAGAAGTTTACTGGAAAAACTTACCTTTTGGTCCAACATTTCCCTATATTTTACACTCTTGGATGTCGAAGCTCAAAAAAAAAAAAGGGAAAAGTGTCAAATTGGCCCCCTAAGTGGGGTGGATAGTGCAATTAGGCACCCTAACTGAAAAAAGCTTCATTCAAGCCTCCTAAACCGGCAAAAAAGTGCAATTGAGTCCTAAATGACTTGTTTATCAGGTTACTACTCCTTGGACTGAAATTAAGTGCAAAACTTTGTAATTTGTATCACATTTGGTCACAATGTCAAATTAATTTGTATTATATAAATAATTTTAATATTTTTTAATTTTTTTTTAAACGAAAAAAAACCAAAAAAAAAAACAAACAAAAGTCGGCAATCCCAGCTGGGGACTGCCGACTTTTTTTTTTTCAAAAATATTATTTAAATAATTGTTTTTATATTATTAAAAAAGTTCTGTAATATTATTTTAAATAATTTAAAAATAATTATTTTAAATAATTTTAAAAAATAAAAAATAGAAAATTACATTTTTCGTCTCTAAAGGAGAAGTGAGCACAAAAGAACGAAAAATACAATGCCAACATATTCGTCCGTGAGTTATACTAAAATTATAAATTTCTTCCCTAATGTTTTATTAATAAAGGCACAAAAAGTGAAACATCAATTATAACTTAGGAACGAAAAATGCGTATGACCAACACATGGGGACGAATTCTACAAATTAATTTGACAGTAGGACCAAATTATTAAATGGTCGTGGCTGTTTTTAATTTTTTTTAATTTTTTATTTTTAATAAATAAAAATATATTTTTTGAACCGAAATAAATAAAAATATTTTGTTTTGAAAAATAAAATAAAAAATGAAAAGTGTCAAATTAGCCCCTAAACTGGGTGGATAGTGCAATTTGGCCCCCTAACTGAATTTGACCTGATAAACAAGTCATTTAGGACTCAGTTGCACTTTTTTACCGGTTTAGGGGGCTTAAATGGAGTTTTTTTTTCAGTTAGGGGGCCTAATTGCACTATCCATCCGACTTAGGGGGCCAATTTGACACTTTTGTCCAAAAAAATGTTATTTTCAATGATAAAAATAACATTTAATGTGATACATAGTGTATTGATTGTCTATAAACATAAAAAGATAAAAATAAAAAACATATGGGTATTTATGAAATTTACAGAACTTATTGTCAAACTTGATAGAAATAGTGTGTATGTTTAAATAGAGGGAAAAGTCTATAAAGAAGGTTAAAAATTTTGAGGTTGGATTGTGCGATTTTAACTATTTATATTTGTGAGAGTTCCCCCTCTCCGGCTTTTCTCTTTTTGCGTAAAATACTATTCCAAAAATTTTTAATTGCAGAAGAACCTCAATCTTCTCTCACTTATCTTCTCCCTCTTCCATGTGACAATTTCAGTTTTAAAAATTGTGAAAAGTCTTCTGGTGAATGCTCTTAGATCATCCTCAATGGTTGTAGATTTTAATAAGTTTTTATAGGTGTGATTAGAAAAGAGAATATGAGAGACAAGAAAAAAAAAGAACAAAAGAAAAAGAAAAACAAAGCTGAAAACCAAAAATGAAAGAAAAGAAGCCGAAAAGCATCATTAATGAGTGCACCCTGTACGGCTGGGCGCTGCGTTGTAATAGACGCGATCAGGGCACCAAAATCTCTCACAAGTTTGATAAAAGCATCCCAAAAGGGGATTGTTCTTGGTTTTTCAAATAGTAAAAACTAGAAGAATAGCTTTTTAATTAACTAATGTGGAGATGAGGTTTTTGGGTCCTCCTGCAAATTGAAGTTTTGTCAGTTTTTTTTTATAGTGAGACGCGTTTGCGTCACAGTGGCCAACTAGCTTGCTACCACGGTCAATTGTAGGCCTGTTTTTTTTTTTTTTTTTTAAATTTAAAAGCATGCTGGTCGTTGCATTTCTTGTTGTTGATATTGTTTTATTTTTAGAATGTTAATAGATAGAAAAATAATTAAAATATAGTACAATAAAATGGTGAGCTCACAAAAAATTGAGAAAAAATTTAAAACTAATGTGAATAGGACTTTAGTGATTGAGTAAGATAGTGGATAATGAGGTGAAAGATGAGTGGTACAAAAAACTAGGGAAAAAAATAAACTATTAAGAATCCCTTAAAAAAATAACCAATGCCTTGCAGAGAGGTTTTTATTTTCTCTCAACTTGCTTTCTCGAAAATCACAAAAAACTTCAATTGGTGATGCTCTGGGTGTAAATTTAGAATTAATTTATACTATTCTACGTGTCTTCATATGGGATTAATCTCTTGGTGGCGGGGCTCGTTCCTCAACATTTCCTGTTTCTATAAGTTTTTATAAAAAATTTTTTGGTCATTAGTTCCTTTTTTTTTTTTTTTTTTTGAAAAGGTCATTAGTTCCTAGAAAGCTAAGTGGTAGTGATTTGCTCTTTTTTTGTATTGAGCTCATTAAGTTTGTTTACAATACAATCTTATGCGTGCTAGATATCAGAAGGATTTAATATAATTAATATAATATGCTACATCTTTAACAATATAGGGCTGCTTGATAATGATTGTTAGTTGGTCTAAAATTAGTTTCAGCATCTTGAAAAATATTAGGAGGTATGAACTTTAGATCTTGATCAATGATTCTAAAATTTGGGTCACCAATTGTGCTTTTCGTAATATAGTTGTGCAATGCGAAACATGAGCAAATTATTCTATTTTGATCCATTAATGAATATGTTGGCATTTTTGTAATATCTTCCATTAAGTCTTAAGAACACCAAAAGCTCTCTCAATAACTTCTTTAAGGATGAATGAACTTTATTAAATATTTCTCAAGAACCCATTGGATTTGCACCACGAAACTCATGGTATCTTGTCTTAGAATAAGGCGTCAAATATCATTTTCTTTGCCTACTTGCCTAAATGTATAATAAAGTTATATATTAGAATTATATTTAATCATATGAGAAATGAAATGGGTTGTCGTGCGGTTGATGGTTTCATGTGCAGTTGTGCGGTTAAATTTGAGCTATTGATCTTGCCTAAATCAACGTTCAGGATTAACAATGATTAAAAAACACGCAGCGGAAATTTGGTCTTTTTGCATTTAGGTCAAATTTAAGGTATATGTGTAAATTTCTTTCTTAAGGTGCATGGTTTTTCTTCTTAAGGTCGTGGTTTTTGTACTTAAGGTGAGTCAGCTGTTGAAACTTACAGGTGCGTGAATTTCCTTCTTAACGTGCGTGAATTTTCTTCTTAAGGTGCGTGGGTTTCATTCTTAAGGTGAGTGATTTGTATGTTAAGGTGCGTGGTTTGTGTACTTAAGGTGCGCCATTTAAAAACTTTAGGTTCATTGTTTATGTTATTAAGGTGCTTTGTTTGTGTGCTTAAGGTGCGTGGTTTGTGTACTTAAGGTGCGTCATTTTGATGCTTAAGGTGCGCGGTTTGTTTTCATTCTTAAAGTGCTTTATTTTTCATTCTTAAGAAAAAATAAAATAAAATATATTTTTATTAATTTTATAAACAATTTCATGAATTTTGTTAGGTTGTCTATCATCAAGTTCTCATATAAGAGGAGGACGTGCGCTTTTTTTTTTTTTTTTTTTTTTTTTTTTTTTTTTTTTTTTTTTTTTTAATTTTCATTGATTTGATCCATTGATCTAGATTTTATCAATAATTCAGATCTAATCCCATTTTTTACCTGGGAGCAATCTTGCACCTTGTAGAAATGGAGAACTCCATATTTCCTTCATATATTTCAATCAAAAGAATACACCTATTTATACAAGACTATACATACTAACTAAAGTAAGTATCGCAAATAAATCTCTAAGAATATGTACAGAATCTCTAAGATCATACTACTACTAAATATATTCCTACCATATAATGTCTAACACCCTCCCTCAAGTTGGAGCATAGATATTGATCATGTCCAACTGAGCAAATACCAATTTTGGTCTCATAACTATTGACAAAATGACAATTTTGGTCCACATGTTTTATTTCTACAATTTTGGTCCCACGACTATTGTTTAAGTACCAATTTTCATCCACGACTATTGTTTTAGTGCCAAAATTCATCGCGTCGGTCACCCATCCGTTTAAAATGTGAAAAAATCTAAAATTGTTAAGCGTATTTTAATCATTTTCAACTTAATATCTCAATTTGAGTATGAATAAATGGATTTAAGTCCTAAAATCGATCAAAATTCACAGTTTTCCTCCTCATTTTACCTTAATTTGAGGAGGATAATTGTGAATTGTGATAGATTTTAGGGCTTAAATTTCTTTATTCATGCTCAAATTGGGATATTGAGTTGAAAAAGACGAAAATACCTTCAAAAATTTTAGATTTCGACACGTTTTAAACGGATGGGTGACCGGCGCGATGAATTTTGGCACTAAAACAGTAGTCATGGGACCAAAATTGGTACTAAACAATAGTCGTGGGACCAAAATTGATAGAAATGAAACATGTGGACCAAAATTGTCATTTTGTTAATAGTCGTGGGACCAAAATTGGTATTTGCTGATGTCCAACTTGTTACACAAGTAATATACTCGAGGCCATTCATGACTTTTGTAACCCCATTAAGCCTAAAAAAGGGGTTAGGTCGTGTTACATTTTTCGTAACCCAACATACCATCCACCACATAATGGGTTGATGGGATAAATGAGTCAGCTCGTCAACCCAATTATTATCAATGATTTAACGAATATTTATGTTTTAAAATATTGAATTTTTTGTATAGTTCAAGATTTAAACCTCTAACCTCTAAGTTAACAATTAATACTATTTCCAATCAAACACGTTAAATTTTTTTACAAAATCACATGTGTGTTTATGGTTTAGGGGTTGGGGAGTGGGCTACAAGGGTCAATTCGTATAACCCGGGTATCACCACGAGCTAAACATGCCCGTCACAATTAGGATTGGAGAAATCTCCAACTCAACTCGTCTAAAAATTAGACTAGCGGGCTCATCCAACTGGGTTGGGCCCTTTTTGATAGCTCTATGACCAAATATGGTTAGGAACCTTCCACCTCCATATACGACTCCAAGTTGCGTTGCTATAGTAGGAGCTATACCTATGGTACCCTCGACTAACAATCATGATTAAATCAATAAATTAATAAGTATTGGAGTATTGTCAATTACTATATAGCGTGATGATATCTCAGTTATCATTTCAAATGAGTGATCATATGATCGAACCTCAGTGGTGAGGGTATTGATTCTTCTCAGTGACAAATACTACATTGTAAAAGAATCACGAGTGTTTTTTTTTTTTAAAGTAATTGAATATTAAAGTTTGAATTAGTCTATGTCATGTATTGATTTGTTAATTGGTTAATGACTATTAATTAAGTATAATAATAATATTATTAAAATCAAGGTTGCAAAAATCGCTAGGCGCCAATTAATCGGCACCTAGGCGGGCGCCTAGTTTTTTTTTTTTTTTTTTTTTTTTTTTTTTTTTATTTTTTAATTTAAAAAAAAATTAAAAAAAAAAATTTAAGTGTTAATAATTGTAAAGTGTTTAATATTGTAAGTCTTTACACTTTAATAGTTAAATATTTTTTTGAAAGGAGTTAAATATTTAATACTTATTAAGTTATTAGTTATTAATTATTAGTGCATTACTTATTAGTTTAATTTAGTTATTACTTATTATTTTATTAAGTTATTACTTATTATTAGAGTATTAATTAATACATTATAACATTAATAGTTTAAATGTTTCAGATTTATAATTTTTTTAATAAAAAAAGAGAGAAAAAAAAAACCAGCCGGCCGGGCTAGGCGGCGCCTAGTCGGCCGGTGGCCTAGGCGCCGCCTAGTCGGCCGGCTAGGCGCCCGGCCGCGGAGGAGGCCGATTTCGGCCTCGGCCAGGCGCGATTTTTGCAACATTGATTAAAATTTTAACTAATTAAAAGAATTATGTGGATAAAAGTAAAAAAAAGTAGTCATCCCTATGACATTTCTCTCTTGTAATGCAAATCATCTCAGCTATAAATAAAAAAAAAAAAAAAAAAAAGAGGAAGTCAACTCACCTTACAAGCATCCCAATTTCAAGGACGAACACAACCTAAGGTTTCAAATATTGTCAATCTTAATTTAAAAATTTATACTATATTCACAAAATTTGGAGCATTTGATTTAAATTAAACTTCAACTTGTAACATTATCATTCAAATTATGTTTAAGAAATCGTTCATTAAAATAAGTTAAGAAGTTCATAAGAATCTTTTTGAATTGAAAGTCATGAAAGAGTCATGTTCAAGTTTGAGAGGCGATCATACTCCAACTTGAAACAATATTATTGAATAGGGATTAGTCAACCTATATAGATGGTACTTGCCAATGGCTTTGTGGTCTAGTGACATTCGGTAGTGGCATTTGGTTGCACCCCATGTTGGAGGGGGCAAGTTCAAACATCAGTGGAGGTGATGCTGACTCTTTGTGCTTCAGTAGGTTGAGAAAGTAGTTTATGAACCGATACAAAAAAAAATATAGATGATACTTAATATTCGTAAAAAATGTCACTTTTAATTTCACAGTTATTATAAAATTGTCACGTTTACTATTAATTTTGAATTTAACTACATTTAATTTCATAAATTTGTTGACATTGTAGAACTTGATTGCTTGGTATAATTTTTATCTAATTAATTTTAAATGTTGAGACAGTATAGTAATTTGATAATTATAATATTATTTTAAAAACATTCGTAAATGACATAACAAATGATATAATATTATATATATATATATATATATATATATATATATATATATATATATATATATAAAATTTAATTTTTCATTTAAAATCTATTAAATTATTGTTTATTGTATTATTTTAGAACAAATTTTTAAACAAAATGAGAAAATTAAGATTATAAAACATCAAATTGTTTTAAAATTGTAATAGATGACGAAATATGGTATGCTAGTAAAGTCCATGGGTTAAATGTTAAAATACCAAAATCATCATAAAACTAGAACTACTAATGTTTTTTTAGTGCTACTTTTTGGTATCTGAAAAAATAACATGAACTGCCATATTGGTTTAACAGTTCCAAAGTCAGTTATAAAAATACTTCTCCTTTCATCACCGGGCGTGTTGAAAATGAATATTGGCGTTACGATGGATGCTCAATGCTGGCGGATGGAGTTTGGATGGGCTGTTCGAGATGAGACCGGGGGAGTGAGAGGGGTGTTCATGACTAAGGTAGAGGGGTTGTATACATGTATTCGGTGAGGGAAGTTGAGGCTATGGGTGCTCGTGAAGCATTAAGTTGGCTGAAATGGAAGGGTGGCGGCATGTTATTATCGAAAGTCGAAACGGACTCTTAGGTGGTGACGCAGGCTGTTGGGACAAGTGTGGATTTATCTTCTTTTGGGGCTATCATTCAGGTCATTCAGAGTCTGTTGTGACATGCATTCACCGGATGTTACTTTTAATTTTGTTAAATGTACTGAAAATATGGTAGTTCATACTATGGTTGCTTATGCTTTGTGTAACAGTGGGGGACCGGGTAGAGTATTTGGATTCTATTCCGCAATTAGTTTATGGTTTAGGGGTTGGCCAGTGGGCTACAAGGGTCAACTCGTATAACCCGGGTATCACCACGAGCTAAACATGCCCGTCACAATTAGGATTGGAGAAATCTCCAACTCAACTCGTCTAAAAATTAGACTAGCGGACTCATCCAACTGGGTTGGACCCTTTTTGATAGCTCTATGACCAAATATGGTTAGGAACCTTCCACCTCCATATAGGACTCCAAGTTGTGTTGCTATAGTGGGAGCTACACCAATGGTACCCTCGACTAACAATCATGATTAAATCAATAAATTAATAAGTATTGGAGTATTGTCAATTACAATATAGCGTGATGATATCTCAGTTATCATTTCAAATGAGTGATCATATGATCGAACCTCAGTGGTGAGGGTATTGATTCTTCTCGGTGACAAATACTACCTTGTAAAAGAATCACGAGTGTTTAAAAAAAAAAGTAATTGAATATTAAAGTTTTAATTAGTCTATGTCATGTATTGATTTGTTAATTGGGTAACGACTATTAATTAAGTATAATAATAATATTATTAAAATTTTAACTAATTAAAAGAATTATGTGGATAAAAGTAAAAAAAAAGTACTCATCCCTATGACATTTCTCTCTTGTAATGCAAATCATCTCAACTTTAAAAAAAAAAAAAAAAAAAAAAAAAAAAAAAAGAGGAAGTCAACTCACCTTACAAGCATCCCAATTTCAAGGATGAACACAACATAAGGTTTCAAATATTGTCAATCTTAATTTAAAAATTTATACTATATTCACAAAATTTGGAGCATTTGATTTAAATTAAACTTCAACTTGTAACATTGTCATTCAAATTATGTTTAAGAAATCGTTCATTAAAATAATTTAAGAAGTTCATAAGAATCTTTTTGAATTGAAAGTCGTGAAAGAGTCATGTTCAAGTTTGAGAGGCGATTATACTCCAACTTGGAACAATATTATTGAATAGGGATTAGTCAACCTATATAGATGGTACTTAATATTCGTAAAAAATGTCTCTTTTAATTTCACAGTTATTATAAAATTGTCACATTCACTATTAATTTTGAATTTAACTACATTTAATTTCATAATTTTGTTGACATTGTAGAACTTGATTGTTTGGTATAATTTTTATCTAATTAATTTTAAATGTTGAGACAGTATAGTAATTTGATAATTTTAATATTATTTTAAAAACATTCGTAAATGACATAACAAATGATATATATAATAATATAAAAAAATTTAATTTTTAATTTAAAATCTATTAAATTATTGTTTATTGTATTACTTTAGAACATTTTTTAAACAAAATGAGAAAACTAAGATTATAAAACATCAAATTGTTTAAAAATTGTAATAGATGACCAAATATGGTATGCTAGTAAAGTCCATGGGTTAAATGTTAAACTACCAAAATCATCATAAAACTAGAAGCACTAATGTGGTTTTTTTTTTTTAGTGTACTAGGTTACAATGTAGTCTCTGCTCATAACTAATTTCTCAACCTACTAAAATACAAAGAATCAATACCGTCCCATTAGGGTTCAAACCCATAACCTCCCGATCCTCCTATATGGGGGAGTCACTGATATGTTCTTTAATTTCATTTTTCTTTCATTGAAATAACAAATGTATTCATGTGAAAAACATCAAATTGTAAATATCAACTAGTATGTTTATTTATTTTTGCATATGACATTCAACATCTCAATCAGTGCGGGATTAATTTGAATTCAATCCGAGTTGTGTTTATAGAGTTATACTCTTATTAAAAAAAGTCTAGTTCAGAATTCTTTCCCATAGGCCATAAGGCCTTCCCCAATTGTAGTTTTTGGCAAGTTTGTGGAATAGTAAAACCCAGTGCATTGGTTTTTTACAATTGGGAAGGGGAGTGTTTTACAAAATTATTTCTCCTGCAAATTGGGTTTTTTGGCAGATTAAGGTGGGCCCCACTGGGGGAAAGTACTGCCAGCGCACTAATTTATTTGTTTTTTATTTCATTTTTTGTTTTGTTGTTTTGTTTTGTTTTTTTCTTTTATTTTTTTTCCTACACCCCTATTTTCTCTTTCCTAATCACACTTACAAAAACTCCTCAAAAACCACACCAAAGTT
Organism: Ipomoea trifida; assembly: GCA_003576665.1. NCBI lineage: Eukaryota > Viridiplantae > Streptophyta > Magnoliopsida > Solanales > Convolvulaceae > Ipomoea > Ipomoea trifida. Next base: position 9,596,446 of record CP025652.1, on the reverse strand, counting down.
TAACTATTGAGGAAGGCCTAATACACTCTTTACAAAAAAAAAATATTTATAAAATAATCTTGGAATTCAAACCTTAAATCTAAATTCAAACAAAGAGTTATAATAACCTTAATCCAACAAAAAGCTAGAACCTAGTGAATTGAAACAAATTGGTGAAATAGAATGAACAGTGGTCTCCATATTTGTTTTACCCAGTGGGAAAATGGAAACTCCCAAACACACAAAAGCCCAAACTGAAAACCATACTTTTTTCCACCTTTGACAGTGAACGTGAATCTCAACCGCACCCTCCTTCAACACACTACTGCACAAATTAAAGAGGTAGAAAACGAAAGAAACACACAAGAATAAATGCACCAAGGTCAATCTTAACCGTCCATCCCCCCCTTCTCAGTTCTCTTCGCCCTTTGTAAGAATTGTTTCGTGTGCATAGACTTGATCCAAAAAGTATACTCAAATTTTACAGGAAATTTGTAGAGAAACAGAGGTGGGCGGAGGAAACGGGAAACCCAATTCTGAATTAGATGATTTTAGTGTGCGTTTTGAGCACGTAGGATAAGAAGAGGGAGAGTGATTGTTTCAAGAATGATCAACACAGCGGGGAGTAATAGTTTGATGGCGTCGTCGTCTACATCTGGGAACAACGCGCAATCGCCTGGTTTGAAGACGTATTTCAAGACCCCAGAGGGGAGGTACAAGCTTCAGTACGAGAAGACTTACCCTACTGGTCTTCTTCACTATAGCCATGGCAAGACTGTTACTCAGGTTCTTCATCAACTCTAGGGTTAGCTAAAATTTCGTTTTTTTCTTGCTTCTCGGTTTTGATTTTCAGCTTTTTAAATCTCAATTCTGCATTCTGTTGGGTAGTATGGCATCAAGATTAGATTTTTAAGTTTGGGTTTTGGATTTGAATTGGCAATCTGGTCTCTAATTATTGGATGAATTTTTGGACCTGTACTGCTTCTGATTAGTTGAGTACCACAGCGTTTACAGTTTTCCAGTGGCAATGTTGACTTATTTATTTGTTTGTTGCCAATCTTATTTCTTTAGCCAATTTGGGAATCCGGAGTTGATATTGATTGGAGAGGTTTATTTATAGTGTTTGCCCACTTTGTACTAGCTCTTTGTCTAGTTATGCTAATCTTTATGGTATTAGCTTTTAGGTCTCCACTTCTTTTTCAACTAATAGTTGATTAATTGAAGGTCTTTAGTTAGTTTATATACTCTCTGTTAGTTTTCTGTCTAAGCTTTTCCAATTCTACTTAACCAATTTGTGAAGTAAAGCATATGTTTTTTGCAAAGAAGACAGCCGTCAGTTCTTTTTGAGTTAGAGAGTAAGCTGTAGTAGCTTGGTGATGACTGTTGACTTATAACCCATTTGAGTACTTTCAATCTAGAAATTGACAGTGACCTAATCTGACTCTATTTTGGATGAACTTGATTCCCAGGTAACACTAGCTCATCTTAAAGGTAAGCCGATGCAAGCACAACCACAGTCGTCATCGGGTTTTGGTGTCAGCAGCGGTGTTAGGTCCGCAGCTGCAAGGTTATTGGGTGGTGGAAATGGGAGTAAGTCACTTAATTTAGTTGGAGGGAATGGTGGAAGTAAGTCGGTGAGCAGTGCAACTAGTAGAATTGGATCATTAGGGGTTTCAAATTCAAATAACTTGGTGGGTAATTCAAATTTTGATGGCAAGGGAACTTACTTGGTATTCAATGTTGGTGATGCAATATTTATCAGTGACTTGAATTCTCGAGATAAGGTATGTTTCCTCTGCACTGAGCTTCTGGTTCTTATCTGGTATATATTAATGTTAATAGATTTGTGTTAAAATGTAGGATCCTGTAAAGTCTATTCATTTTGGTAATTACTACCCTGTCTGCCATGCATTTGACCCAGACGCAAAGGATGGCCATGATCTGCTAATTGGGTTAAATACTGGAGATGGTAAAAACTAAAAAATATATTTTTATTTTCAAATGGACTTCCAAGAAAAGCTATTTCCTTATATGAAGTAAATATTTATTTTTGAATTTGCAGTCTATTCAGTGAATTTGCGGCAACAATTGCAAGATGTTGGAAAAAAGCTTGTTGGAGCACTGCATTATAACAAAGATGGTTCTGTTAACAACACGTAAAACTCTAATGCAATTGCTTCCCCCACCCCCATCCTTCTAAATTCCAGATTAATAAGTTAAATGCTTTAAACCTTTTTTGTAGATTAACTACTTTAACACTTTGAAACTGGTCTCTCCCAATAAGTCAACATCTTGACTACCACAGCTACTGTTGAATTCCTAACCTATTACTCCGTATTTGATAACTAGTATGCCTATAATTTTCCCCGTCCTAGTCAGTCTAGTGTCTAAGGTTTGAAGCTCTTTACGTAATATTTTCCTTGCTTTTAACAGTCGCTGTACTAGTATTGCATGGGTGCCTAATAGCGATGGAGCTTTTGTTGTTGCTCATGTAGATGGAAACTTTTATGTCTATGACAAGGCAAGTCCTGACAATCACTAGGAATATACTTGATGTCCTCATGTTAGTTGTCACTTTCAAGTTTGTATTTGCGTCAATATCAAATCTATTGGTTGTCATTTTACAGAACAAAGATGGTTCTGGTGATCCTTCATTTCCAATTATCAAGGATCAGGCTCAATTTTCAGTGGCACATGCACGGTACAGTAAGGTAGTATCATTTGTGCCTGTTGTTCCTCGTAGTACTCTTCATTGTGCTATTAGTATAAGTCAAAATGTTGCCTGCGGCATTGGATTTTTTAAGGATATCATGATAACAAATGAATTTTTTCATATGCTATTTTTGCTTTTGTTTGTTTGTTTGTTTGTTTGTTTGTGTTTTTTTTTTTTTTTTTTTTTTTTTTTTTTTTTTTTTTTTTTTTTTTTTGGGTTTTTTGTTCTCATTTTTCTTTCTTTCCAATTCCTGTGTTCTTTGAGTTTATGTTCCATCATTAGATTGATTTTTCGTAGTTTATGCAGAATCCTGTTGCTAGATGGCATATTTGTCAAGGCTCAATAAATTGCATAGCTTTCTCAACAGATGGGGCCTTTATTGCGACTGTAGGGAGGGATGGTATTGACTCTTTCTAGAGAATTTTGATCTCTCCAATTCTTTTCTTTTGCTTTCCCACACTTTGTTTCGATTTTAGTGTTTATACTACTGAGAACTATAAACGAATGTAGGTTACCTACGGATATTTGACTACAAAAATGAGCACCTTATATGTGGTGGGAAAAGCTACTATGGTGCTCTGTTATGTTGTGCTTGGAGGTAAGATCATTGTTTAGAATTCATAAGAGATCCATATGGCATTGAATCATTTTTAGCTTTAAATTATGCTACACTTGCACGTGTGGGCAATCACACACTCATGAATGGATAGTAACTGAATCAATTAAACAACAGTATGGATGGAAAATATGTTTTGACCGGTGGGGAGGATGACCTAGTACAAGTTTGGAGTATGGATGAACGGAAAGTTGTTGCATGGGGTGAGGGACACAACTCTTGGGTGAGTTATAGCGGATCTAGCATGTGTTTCCTTATTTCCTTTTCCGACATTACATCGACCTTATTCTTTAAGTCTTGACTGACAGGTGAGTGGAGTGGCATTCGATTCTTATTGGTCAGCACCGAATTCAGATGGCAGTGGTGAAAATGTTGTCTACCGGTTCGGTTCTGTTGGCCAGGTAGTTAGTTGTGCACCATTATTGACATCATCAAAGTGTATCTTTTAACCAACTTGGTTGGCGTGAGTGGTCGTGCACTCTTGTCCCTTAAGAGAGGTCGGGAGTTCGAACCCTTTGTATGGAAAAACCAATCTGGCTAGCACTTTGCCCCTTAATTGGGTTGGGCCTGTGCGAACGGGGATTAGTCTGAGTATGGTATGGGCTTAAAGGTGCCTCCTACAATTAGGGCATGCTCAGGACACCTCGTGGCTTGACAAAAAAATCAAAGTGTATCTTTTTTGCTTTGTGGTACTATTCATAGGTTGATTTCATGTGATACATGTGAAATTACTTGCCATTGATTTACAGGACACACAATTGCTTTTATGGGATTTGGAAATGGACGAGCTCGTGGTGCCAGTTCGCCGCCCTTCTGGTGGGTCTCCAACCTTTAGTACTGGAAGCCAGTCGGCTCATTGGGATAGTGCTTGCCCCGTGGGAACATTGCAACCTGCTCCAAGCATGCGAGATGTTCCGAAGCTTTCTCCATTGGTCACTCACCGTGTTCACACTGAGCCTCTCTCCGGTTTGATATTCACCCATGAATCTGTTCTTACTGTCTGCCGGGAAGGGCACATAAAAATTTGGATGCGACCGGGCTTTGGCGAAAGCCAAACTAGCAACTCCGATTCATTGTTGGGTTCAAGCCTGAAGGAAAAACAATCAATTTCTGGGAAAGTGGTCGGTTCAAGTTACAAGTAGTTGCCCGGCATCACGAGACCACTCACTGCAACACGGGGCCCTGTTCCTCCACATTCGAACCTGGACCGAAAACACATATGACATAGCTCGTGCATTGAGATTATTAGCCAAGTGCATTGTATATCATGTCGTGGGCACCACAAAGATTGGATGAAGAGTGCCTCTACCCTACCGCCTTGTAAGTATGAAAGGTTTTCAAAGGAATATTTTATTGACCTGCTAGAATAATTTAACATTGTTTGTTGTGAGATTTGTAATTCTTAGTATTTTTGTTTTTTTTTTGGAACTTTTCTTCTCCCTTAACCAATTTTTAATGAGAAACTGGCTGGTCGTCATTCATTATGTATTGAGTTAGCCGAGGTATGTCCTGGCAAACATTGTGGTAGTTGCTGGCCCTCCTGAGACTATATTATTTAGAGAATTGTTGGAGTTCAAAGCATGCAAAGTTTGTATAAGTAGACAGAAACCTTATTTCTACAAAGTTGGAACCAGGTACTACTGGTAATTGGATGTACCAACAACACACACTTTTGTGCAATTTTTTTTACAATGAAGATTGTCAGGTTCCTTTGTTTGTTGTCTGTTTTTCCTATGTGTCTGTTGATTGGTTTCAAAAGACAAATGACCCTGTTTGGTAAATGGTTGTTAGCTGATAGCTGTTAGTTAATTGAGTTAGAGAGTATAACTAGTTGATAACATTAACTGATTGTAGAAAGGTGTTTGGTAAATTAGCTGTTAGCTGATAACTGTTTGGTATAATTTCTTTTCTCAAAAAGGCAAAAGCTAATTGAAAAAGTTGTTTTGAAAAACTTTTTGAATTTTAGCATTTTGGAGTTACAAAAAGTTGATTAACCAAACACTTATATTGCTTTTTTAACCAAGTTAAACAGTTAATATTGGTCAAATAAGGCAAAATTGGTTGATAAGCTAACTATTTTACGAAACGGAGTCAAAAAACTAAACATGTGGGGGAGTTTGGAATTTGGAAATAAAAATGTTTTAGGGGTTGGAATGAAATCAGTTTTGCAAGTGAGGGAGACAGAACACATTTGGGTAATACATACAAAGTGCACTTGTCTCCCACTACAGACTGATTGAGAGAAGGAATATACATTATTGTTTTCCATGATTGTAGTAGTAACATATTCTGCATTTTGTTTGTAATGGTTGGGTGGAGGGCGAGTAAAGGTCGAGTCTAGTATCCGGTGGTTGGGAGATTGTTGGGCGAAAGTCAGTAAAGTCAAATTCAACACTCAGTTTCTCAAAAAGGTGTGACAGTATGAGGAAAGTTGTGCTTTCGCTATTAGCTATAACTTTTGGTGTAGTGGTAAGGTCTTGATCTTAATAAGTGATATTAGAGCTAGGTCACACCCACGTCACAAGCATGTGTGATGATAATAAAGTTATTCTTATTGTTGATATATCTGTCTATTGAGTATTGACTTGGTGGTTAAGAGAAAGGCACAAGTCATGTCAGGGATAAAGTAAAGGTGTGGTGGAGTCAATGCTTCTTTCATTGTTGACTTTTTGAAGCTGCTTTCTGCTTTCTAACCATCCAATTAGATTTATGGAGAAGTAATCTTTATAGAATATATTCTTGGATATAACTTTACTAGAAAAATTAACTTGTTACCCTTAAATATAATAATTTTACATATTTTTATTTTTTAGTTCCGTGTAAAAAAAAATTGACTATTCTCAAATTGAAAAACTTTCTCACGTTTTAAAAAAATCACATTCTTAGTTAATCTAAATTTTCTGAAGTCAAAAGATTCACTACACCAAAGGGCCCTTAGTGGTTGTATATTTATTAATCCATTTGTCATATTTTTATATGTAAAAAAAAAAAGGAGGATTGATGTAGCTGGTGTTTAAACTTTAAATTTAGGAAACTCGAAAAATGATTTTTGGAAATTATTTTTCAAATTTTCAGTGTTTGGTAAGGTGAAAAATTTAAAGTCAATAGAAAATCATGTCTTGATCAACGGAATATACATCAAATTTTTAGGAAAACGACTTTTTTTTTTTTTTTTTTTTTTTTTTTTTTTTTTTTTTTTGGGAAAAGTCATTTTCCAAGTGCTTCTACCAAGTTCTCTGCCCTCTCTCACGCCTATTTTCTTCTCACCTTCTTCCGGAAATTAGTCGGCTAATGAGATTTTGCTGTGATTTTTCGATATTGTTGTGATTTTTTAGAAAATGAACCATACACACTAATACAGTTTTTTGGAATGCAACCAAACACTGAAAAGTCGAAGAAAATATAATATTTTAAATAAAGATTTTATTTGGCATATTCTTGCACCATCTGAACATAGTAACACAGTTTCCAAATGAACTAAATCACCTGATTTTATCTGGCAAAGTGGAGCAAACATAGCTACAACTGCACAGAATATTATAATGTTCAAGATAACACAGAATGCAGCATACCAGAGCTAGCATCAATCTCAATCTGTATACTCACTCTAACATAAATGGTGAGGATTATGATTCTATGAACAGCTTAGAATGTCACGCAATCCAAAGAAATTGCATAATATCCAACCCTAACTGCAAACTGATCTTCATTCCTCAGCAGCATCAGCGCTGATCTTGATCTCCAAGAGACGCTCGACTGGCTGTCTACAAATTGGACATCGGTTCGTCTGAAACCTCAAAACTTTTGCGCAGCCACTGCACATACACTGCATCAAGAAATAACGCATCAATGTTTGAAATTCTCCGGTTTTTAACCAAACATAGTCTGAAAACACTTATATGATTCTTTACAAGGTAATATCTGTTCTATACTTTCTCAATCTTTATCAGCCCAAAGAATCAATCAATACCCAATTGGAATGGTAACAGAGGTGCCAGTAATTTCAAGATTTGATTGTTTTTTCTTGCAGACAAAGAGGGGTAGAGGACTGAAAGCGTACCATGTGGCGACAGGGAAGTACAGTAGTGTCACGAGGTTCAGATAGGCAAATAACGCATTCCTTCCCGGGATCATTTCCATCGAACTCACCTTCTTCAACCGAATTTCCAATCCCATATATCTCCTGCAACTCGTACCTCATGCCATTCACCCACAAAATCTGCTTAACTATCCTGACATGAGGCTCGCCGCTCTTCTCAAACACTGCCTGAGTTATCTGAGAGTTTGTGTGACCAGAAACTGGGGATGCTTCTGTATCCCTTTGGCTATCTGGGGATGATGCTTCTGCCTTGATTACCAGGGGATATACATCCATGTCGTCTTCCTTTGACAATTTCGCTTCCTCGAACATCGAAAGGTCAATGCCAGTTCCACATGGCTGTCTAAACTCCTGAGCTAGGCCTCGTTGGAACTGCACTGTCACTGGTGGAAGCAAAGCTTCCATCACAGGAGTCACTATACAGTCTTCACCTTCTTTTGCGAAGAAGATTACAGTCATGCTGCATATATGTAAAAGAAGAAACTCAAATCTGTAAATCGGCTAATTGTTTGGTTCCAAAGGAAATAAGTATCAATGAGCTAAATACAATATACAATTATCCTCTGCAGATTAACAAAGTTGAAAGCTTTTTGCCATTGTTTTCATATATCATATTACATTCAAGCATTTACCAAAAAAAAAAAAATTACATTCAAGCATCACAAGAAATACATAATTAAGCATAAAGAAAATTTGTCCGCACGAATAGCTTAGTTGGCTCTTACTTCTTAGGTAGTAAATTGTAGATAAAATAGCCGCATTGTGGGAGCCCCACCCAATTGGGCTCAAATCCTCTACTTAGGACTTGTTTGGTAGGCTTTAGTTGTAAGTCAACCACAAATTACTTCTTTGTGGAGCACAATTATATTGTTTGGTTGGAGAGAATGACAATTCCCTCCGAAATCGAAATTCATAGAGTTCCCCCATGAATTCCAATTAGATGGTTAATGGAAAGGAAAAAAGATGATATTACAAACATTACCCTCGATGATGATAATTATTATTCAGTAGTATTATCAACTCTATTACATTATAGTATCTGTTCAATATACTTTCTCCATCTATTGTAACTCAAAGAGTTAATCTCGAAGTTCGATCTTGTGACTTTCCCTTAACGAGGATCATAGAGGTGCCAACTGAACACAATGTTCTTAGTAAATTCCTATAAATTTTATTATTATCCTAATTTAAATTCTTACTTTTCTATTTTCACAAAATTACAATTCAATTCCCTTGTTTCTAATCAAAAGCATGTTATTTCTGTCAGGTCAAGGTGTGGGCCGTGGACAAGCAAAAAAAATTTAAAGAGAAATGAGAAGAAACGTGAGATAAAGCGACATACCTTCCTGAAACGGTGGCGTCAAAGGTGAAACAAACGAGGTATTTGCCAGGATTGGCCTCGTCTGCCTCGATCCGAAGCGTCTCCTTCTTGAGATTCACATCATTCCGTATCGTCACGGCTTTCTGGTGCTCCACATAAGGTGCCGGCGGGGCCCCGCACGGGTACCGTCCGTTACCCAAATTCGCGTCGCCCGCCCCCAATATGCGCTGCTGCGAGTAGTACTGACCCGGGTACTGGAAATACGGCGGCGCGTTCGGGTTTTGGTATTGGGGAGGGAAAGGCGTCGCCGCCGCAAACACGTAGCGGTTGGACCTCACCTCCGCCGCCGCAGACTGCTGCTCCTCCCTCCCACTGCTGCCGCCGCTCCTCCGCCGCCCGCTGCTCCCGGAGTTACCCATCGTACTCTTCTTTCCTCAATACCAAGATCAACACAAAATTCCAAAAAAACTTACTACTAATACTGAACGGGAATCACATAATGAGGAAAATCACTTCTCCTTTCTTTTCAATAAAAGAAAAGAAGTAAAAACTTGAAGTTGAAAATCACAAAAAAGAGTTGGAGGAATATGAGAGCAAATAGACAAAAAGGAGAAGGTGTAGCAATTGACAATGACGTATATCAAGTATACGGTGTAATCTGACTCAAATACATAGATCAACCAAAGATCAACTTGCTGATATCTTTATTAAAGTTTTGTTTTTGTTTGGTCCTAGATTTTCTTTGCTAGAGACAAGCTACAAGTTACTAGTGCTTGAAGGGGAGTATTAGTACTCTATGTATTTGAGTCAGATTATGACTCCTTATTCTAGACTTCCTGTGATTCCTATTCTAGTCTTATTCTGGTGGAGAGAGAGAAAGAGAGAGAGAGTGGAAGGGATAGTGGGATTACGTAAAGCTCCACCCACAACACACCACCATCAATGATCGAGGGGAAGAATTTGGGTATAAGATGATAGGAATTAGCAGTAGCGAGCAGATTGTGAGAGTTTAATGAGCAACTAAATTATCATAATTTATACCCTCTTAGATATTATATTAGGTTGGAGGGTGAAGAGTCTTGGGAGTAAGAAATATAACTTTTTGGGAGGAAATGGTTAATAGGAATTAGGAGCACGCAAATGCGTGTTTTCTGCATTAATTGTATGCGCCATTACTGGAATTTCTATTTGTGATGGCTTTAATGGGCTTCTTGGTCCAAAGGGATTGCTTAATCTCATAGTAGCAAGTTGGGCAGTATGTAGTTATTATATTATTATTATAAGATTAACATATTTTCAGTCGCCCACTTTAGACATCAAAAAAGTAGTCTATAACACTCTTCTACATATTTGGCAGTTAATAGGGCTGTTAACAAACAAAACATGAGTGAATATATGTTTTTTTGTTTGTTTGTGAATATTCTTAGAGTGTTCATGTTTGTGAATATTTTTAGAGTGTTCATGTTTGTGTTTATTTGTTAAAATTTTTAAAAGTTTTATTCATGTTTATTTGTTAAGCGTTCATTAACATTTGTGAACATAGTCTTCGCTAACATTAACGTTCACGAACATATTCATTAACGTTTGTGAACGTGTTCTAACGTTATGTTTGTTAACGTTTGTGAGCGTGTTCGTTAACGCTCGTGAACATATTCATCAACGTTAAATAAATAAATGCATATATATGTACATGTTCATGATCATAATTTATTCATGAACATACAAGAAATAATCATTTTATATTTTCCTCCTTTTGTCCTAATTAGCAAAGCTGTTCCCTAAGAAGCCTACGACTCATTTCAGAAAAGGAGCACAAACTGTGCATAATCAACACTTGTGGGTGAGAATTATCATATTGGTCTACTCTAGTAGAAGTAAGATCCTAGAAAAAATAGAAGTAATATATATATATATATATATATATATATATATATATATATATATATATATATATATATATATATATATATAGGGGAAGGGAATCGGGTGAGATAAAAGTCCCAAGTGAGATGGAATCTCAGTCGTAGATAAAAAAAAAAATTCGCCCCCTACAAACTTTAATAATGTGCACGGAAAGAAGGAAAAATGTGCACTAGAAGAAGAGAAAATGTGCACTAGAAGGTAAAAATGCGCACTAGAGACACAAAGATGTGAAACAATTATTGAAAACATTAAATTTAATATATGATTATCATCACAAATCATAAACGAACATAAATAATAAACAAACAAACAATATTCAACTCAAATTAGTAATTAGTGATCAAGATTAATTGATCTTTTAAAAAAGTTTGTCATTTACAATTAAAAAAAAAGCTCTGGAAGGCACAACAATGTGCACTATATGGTATAAAAATGTGCACTATATAAAGGAACAATGTGCACTGTATGACACACCAATGTGTTCTGGTTGAAGGAACAATGTGCACTGTATGACATAACAATATGCATTGTATGGCATAACAATGTGCATTGGAAGAAGGAAAAATGTGCACTATATGGCATAACAATGTGCACTGGAAGAAGGAACAATGTGCACTGGAAGGCAAAAAAAATATAACTTACACAAAATTACAATAATACCACCGTATTTTTTTTAAAAAAAAACTCTCTAATTTGAACATTTGATCTGGACTATACAATTTCATCCTATTTCTCACTCAACCAATTGAAGCACAAGAGTCAGCATCGCCTCCACTGAGACTTGAACCCACCACCTCCCATATAACAGGAAGGGTTTGATGCCACTGGACTACAAGGTCCTTAGCTCCTATTTCTCACCTAAGACAATTGTTTCACAGGATCCTTTATATATATATATATATATATATATATATATATATATATATATATATATATATATATATATATATATATATATATATATATATATATATATATATATATATATATATATATATATATATAGGTTCCTATGAGATCACCTATTTAGGTGATATTGTGAGATCAAATATTGTGCATCAATCAAATATGGTCTAGATTGATTGACACACTCACTTTGTTCGCACACATTTAATCACCGCTCACACACCTCAACTTGGAATCTGAATCAATCTAGACCATTAAAATTATTACATTGATGCACAAGATTTAATCTCACAATCTCATCTAAATAGGTGATCTCATATGATATATATATATATATATATAGTCTCGTTCAGGTGAGAACACCATTTAACGTACAATACATGCAAACTTCTTCAATAATAAATGATAAATTATTCATGAGTGCATAATAACTACTCTAGCTCCATAATTATTATATGAATGCATTGAAACTACTACATGAATACATAGTAATTACTGTATATTAATATATATAGGATTTTGATCATTTGAATCCTATATATTAATATATCAACATTAATGTGATACTATCCTCTCTTCTACAATCCCTTAACCAAGTCAATTTTTTTTTTTTTTTTTT
>CP025652.1:9535941-9584245 GCA_003576665.1 Ipomoea trifida | reverse complement strand
TTTTTTTTTTTTTTTAACCAAGTCAATTCTAATCCCTGCAGTAGAGCTACTTAGATAGGTACTAGGTAGCATCCGTTTCAATTACACGTACGCAATTAAATAAATACTTAATATAATTAACTTATTTCTCATGGAAGCTAAGTCAAAATTTTATTATTTTAATCTTTAAGTCACCCTCTGCTTAAAAAATTATGATATGAGATATGACAATTTAAAGTATATATCATAAATAGTCTTCAATTACATATTTCAAAATATCAAAATTTGTCCTCATCAACTTATTACAATTAGACCATATTAATTCTTTAACATTGTATTTGATACATGATTTAGGTTTTCAACCAAATGCATAAAAATTTAGAAAATATATTTTCTTTATTGATCATTGTTATAATTATAAATGTGCGAATTTTAACTTTTTTAAATCAAAATTGTGAAAATCCTAATTTCTCAAACCAAAATCATTTAAACTTCTCCCATTGTACTGAATGTTCCAAATTAAACTATAACTCTCGGTCATGAATATTCGATCACCACCCATTTTCCTTACTGCTTTTTCTAAATTCTTCAATGCATGCATAACATGAGTCACAAGAAGTTTGAATTTTTAACATTGTCTCCGTATTTTATCAAAAAATTGTCTGAATGATTAAATCAGATAACAAATGCATAGTTAAAGCCGTTAAAGGTTTAATTTGTTTCCATTCGAAGTTGAGGGCTAATTTTGATATTTTAAAATAGGTGAAGGGTGATTTATGAAAATATATAACCATGAGGATATATAGATTATAGAATCAGGTATGAATTCGTCCATCTTCATCAAGTTGATTATCCCATTGTATTGCATAACTAAAATAATTAATTTAAGGAGGTCAAAGCTGACTTTTCGATTTCAAAGAAATCCATCCATGCCACCACCCATAACAATAACAGTATGCATGTCAAGCTTATTAGTTAATAAATTAAAATTTTTTAGACCTTTTCCATCTACCCTTTTGTATATATAGAAGTCAACATTCATGGCCATGGCTAGCTATATACATTATTATCACAATAGAGTTTCATATCAGAGTTGAAACAACTAACACAGAGTTTAGAAGGAAGAATCAGAAAGGGCATCTTCATATTACAAACATGAAGTTTTCTTTTCCCTTTTCAGAGTGCTTCTTCCCCTCTTCACCAAACACTACTTCAGAGTCTCCCAAAACCCAATATGGTATGTACATACCCTTTCCTGTACTGGATGGGAATGGATTTATTATTTCTGAATGTTATATGAGGTTTTCTTGATCATCAGCTATAATATAATCTTTCTCAATTGTACAGATGAAGCAATTGTTGAGAGTATTCGTTTGTTTTCGTACGAGGAATTGAAATCTGCGACTCAAGGATTCAGACCATCTTGTAAGATCGGAGAGGGAGGTTTTGGTTCTGTATATAAGGTAATAACGATATACTTCATATTTTTTTTGTTAGACCACAAGGTGTCCTGGAAAACCCTAACTGTAAGAGACACATTTAAATCTGTACTATACTCATACTACTCTGTGTCTCTGTTCGCATCGAGCTGACCCAATTAAGGGGTAAACGGCTGGTCAGATTGGTTTTTTCATACCAGAGGGGAATGATTTATATACTCAAATTGAGTGTTGATGTTTTTAATATTCATTAAAGATGGCATTTTGATGTTAAATATGTGTTTGCTTCATGGTTGTGGTGACAGGGTCGGCTTGAAGATGGAAGCTTTGTGGCTGTTAAGGTTCTGTCGGTTGAGCTTGAATCGCTGCGAGGGGAGAGAGAGTTTGTGTCTGAGATTGCTGCATTGTCTGTTATCAAACATGAAAATCTAGTAACACTCCGTGGGTATTGTGTTGATGGTGCCAACAGGCTTCTAGTCTATGATTACATGGAAAACAATAGCCTTATTCATGCCTTTCTTGGTACCAACAAATTATCCTTAATATCTCCGATAGATTAATACATACATACATAGTTTAATCTTACTTGGGTAGGAAATGGGGTTTAACTAATCTCATCAGATTGACTTACAGGTGCAGAACAAACCAGGATGAGATTTAGTTGGAGGCTAAGGAAAGAAATATGCATTGGTGTGGCTAAAGCTTTAGCCTATCTCCATGAAGAGGTGAATCCCCACATCGTTCATCGCGATATTAAAGCTAGCAACATTGTTCTCGATCATAATTTCACACCAAAGGTTGCAGATTTTGGCTTGGCTAGGTTATTTAGGGGAAGCATTTCTCACATTAGTACACGAGTTGCCGGAACATTGTAAGTTAAACAAATATTGGTACGAGACTCAAATTTAATTTATCTACTTATATAATAAACTTACTTTGAAATTATTTGTGTGTGAAAGGGGCTATCTTTCTCCGGAATATGCTATTAGTGGACATTTTACCAGAAAATCAGATGTCTATAGTTTTGGAGTTTTGTTATTAGAGATTGTGAGTGGCGGCCCAATAGTTGCATTTGACTTGGAACGAGGAGAGCACTTCTTAGTTAATAAGGTATGTTCTACTAACAATACAAATTTACTTTTTTTTTTTTTTTTTTTTTTTTGAAAAAAATACAAATTTACTTAGTATAATTGTATAATAATAATTAAATATAGTTAGAATGGAAGGAGTTGGTCAAACACTAAAACATTTTAAAATAGAAAATTAACAAATGTGAAATGACTTCTTTTAATATGGGATTTGACAGTGTTTGTGGTTTTGATTTTTAAATAGTTAAAGTAAGATATGATTAAGGAATGTTTTGAGTAAACAAACTTTAATATAGTTAATTTTAGCAGAAGTCTCTTCTCTTTGGTGACAATTATTGTTTTTGTCATTTAACGGTCCATACTATCATATTTTAAACACTTTTGATCATTCCGATAACTTTTTCTGTGAAACCCTATGTTAGGCAATGATATTTTTGTCTTTTCAACTTTTTTAATTATTTTCCCAATGAGTTAATTCTAGCCGAAATCACTTGTCTTTGGTGGCATTTCTAAATTTAGTCATAGACAATTGTTTTTGTCATATATATAACACCCAGACTATCGGGACACTTTTGGTTCTTTCCATGACTTTTGCTTTGAAACCCTATTTTAGGAAAAAGGTATTTTCCGATAACAAATAATAGACTTCTTTCTTTTATTCCTTTTTTTTTTTTTTTTAATATCTATAGTTATGATAGATGATTTACAGAACCATTGACTAAAATCATATCGGTTAGACTGAAGCTGACTGGATGGCGGCATCCTGAGCTTTCCAACTACGTTGAAATATAATTTCTCCGGTAACCGGAGGTCCTCACGTACTCGGTTTCATCATTGACGAAGGACAATTTGGGGTCGGGTTGAAGGAGATGAAGATAAGAGCCGTTTGAAAGAGATGGTGCAATCCACGGTTGAAGAGACGAGAATTAGAAAAAAAAATTGGCATAAAAACTAGAAATATAAAAAATATAAGAGACTAAAATGTTTTGTCTAAAATAAGGTTTCACTTGGAAAAGTTATAAATGTCCAAAATATGATAGTATGGGTTGTTAAATGACAAATTAAAATCAATTATATGTGACTAAATTTGGAATTGTGACCCAAGACAAGGGATATATGCTGAAATTAACTCTTTTTTATATTATAATTTTTTGTTTGACTTTTGAGAAAATAGCTAAAGAGAGAGAGAGAGGCCTCTTATTTGAAGTTAGAGATTCGAATATTAGAGAGTGTAATATTTTAATTTTTACTCAGTATACTATTTATTAAGGACTAACCTGAATAAGATTTGATTGAAACTGAACTAGATTTGTCTTACTAGGAAAAAAAAATAAGCAAGTGGGATTAAGATCTAATTACAAAAATAAAGGAGTCAACAAAAGCTGCGCTGCATAATAGATTGATTGACCTAATTAACATCATACGACAATTGTGTTGCTATTGCAATTTGCAGGCATGGGAGATGTACAAAGCTGACCAACTATTGGAACTAGTGGACCCTCTCCTGGAGGGAGAATTTCCGGCGGAAGAAGCCGCCCGGTTCTTGAAGATCGGCCTGCTTTGCGTTCAAGAGACCACCACGCTCCGACCCAAGATGTCGACGGCGATCAAGATGTTGAGCAACGAGGCTGCCATTGATGAAAACATGAAGAAGATCTCCAGGCCTGGGATTGTGGCTGATCTTAGAGATGTTAAGATACACAAGACGAAAACTAGCATTGTTTTTCCCAGTTTCAGCCCTTAGCTAGCTAGCTTGAAGCAGCTAATAATAATGTGCAACTGATAGATAGTGTTACGTTAGCTCTGTATATTTTAATTTGTTTTTTTCCTTTCATATTCATTTCCTGTAGTTTATATTATTAATTATATAGCAACTAGTTTTATACACGCATTGCGCGAATGGGTTAATACCCAATGTTTATATTTAAATAAATATTTGAAAGTATATCAATGTAAGATTATATAGGAGAACTTTATACATGAGTAATTGAATGTCGAATTTTTTTATTTAAATATCTAACTCAAGATATATGAATCCAAGATAATATAGAAAATTTATTATAATTATTACTAAAATAAATGTTTGAAACCTTGTAAAATCGATAGTCTAAATATTTGGTCTAAAAATGATAGTTTAAATAAATACTACTTTTAATTTGAATTTTTCTAAGTGTTCTTAATTCTCTTTTGAGTAACATTGTCATTGTCTTCATCTTTACTATTTGTTCTCTTCCTTTTTGTTGGTAGTGTGTTATTTGCAATTCGGTTATTGTTGATAGCATAGATGACAACGTCATGCAATGAAATTATGATATAAGAGCTATGGACTTTCCTTTAGCTGTTTTGCTTGGGGTTTATTTGGTTCAACCATTATTGTTGAATGAGTTATTGTGGATAAAGAAATCCATAGTTTAAGAAAAAAGAATAAATTAATTAATAAAAATTTGAAAATTTAAAATATTATGTATTCCAAAGATATTAAAAGGTAGTTTCTCGATTCAATTTGCTGGGTAATGGGTTATTTGAGTATTTCCATTGTCAACAAATCCCCCAAGTAGTTAATATGATTGGTTTCAAACTATTATTTTTTATTTTTTTCATGGTATTAAAGAAATACATATATATCATTTTTGGTGTAACTAATAATTTATTTAATTCAATAAGAGTAAATTAGAGTGATTCTGCTTCAATTTGTTGGGTTATTATTTGAGTACTCTCTCTTTGTCAACCAATCCCCAAGTAGTTAATATAATTAGCTTCAAATTATTTAAATTTTTTTTCATAGTATTAACAAAATACTTGGTAAATAAATATATAGCATTATTTTGTACTATAACTTTGATATTTAATTACAAAATATTGTAAAAATAAGAGAATGGACAATGTAATGAATATCAATTAATAAATTCGAATGTAAAGAATCTTTGCATGAGAGAAAATAAAGACAATATAACTAATTAAATTATTTTCTCTTATTTAATTTAATTTGTTGATAATGAATAATTTTTTCAAATAAAGGTATTGTAGACACATAATTCTAATTAAATTGAAGAAATACATATGTATCATTTTTTGTTGTAGCTACTAATTTATTTAATTTAATAAGAGTAAAATAGAGTGAGAAACTTAATTATGTCAAATTTGATTGAGATGAGGTTCGAACCTAAGACCTTTCTTTTAGAAATTAATGGGTAAGTTAAAAGTTAACGGAATATTAATGGAGAATAGAATATTTAACGGAAAACTTAACGGATAATCATAAAAGTAAGGTTAAATTAGGTAATCTATATTAATAATATTAATCTGAATTATCTTAACCATCTATTTGATTAAATAATTCATCTGAACCATCTATTTGATTAAATAATTTGACCGCCATTTTTTCTACCAATTTTATGCCTAACTCTCTTTGGCTCTTATTAGTATAGTAGATATACGATAGACCACCCAACGTCATGAGAGTATCCACACTTGTTTGATGTTTTTTTTTTTATTTATTTATTTTTTTTTTTTTGTAGTTTTTAATGTGCTGACTAAGAGAGAGAATGAAAAGAAAAAAGAAGAGAAAAAAGAAAAGGAAAAAAACACATCATACAATAAAAGAAAAATTAAATAAATAAAGTTTCCTGGTTAACGCGCCCTGCGTGGGGCGTGCAGTACATGCATGGCCGGCCTGAACGCGATGGCATGGAAAAAGATAGCATGTGGCCATGTGGACCGTACAAAAAACTTACTTAGAGCATCAATATCAGTAGTTTTTTGGAGTTATTAGTACAATATTGCATGACATGGAGGAGAGAGGAGAGAGGTGAGAGGTGAGAGAAGCATTGGGAGCATCTGCAAGAGAGGAGTGCTTGGAACAGTAACCATTGCGCAACACTCCTTGTGCCCACTCGCGCCATGCGTGCGTGGCAGCACTCCTTGCGCCCAGCAGGCGCTCCTGACAACTTCAATTATTTATTATTATTATTTTTTAAATTTGATTTGTTTTAATTTTTTCCTCCAATTTCATTTTCTCTTTTCTAATCACACTTATAACAACTCCTCAAAAATCGCAAAATAACTCCACTACTAAGGATGCTCTTAGCGGAAAAAGAAACAAATCCCTAAAAACTCATCTCTCCATCTATAAAAAAAACCATTATTTGTTTTTTTTTTGTTCTGAAAAAATCCTCAATAATGCACAAGTGTGGATGTCTTGAGAATTAATGCTAAGATCGACACGAATATGTCTTGAGAATTAATGCTAAGACACGAATTTTTGAGAATTTCTACCACCCAATCATTTCTTAGTATGCTTTGTTCAACTTATATAATATATAAGTATAAATTTGTAATACATCTATCAATTTAAATTTTTAATTAAAACATAACACATCCTTCATGCGCAACAATATAGCCTTATATGTTAAGTCTATATGTGGCTAATATTATCTTGTGACTCTTGCTGCATACTAGATGTTCAATTCGAATGACTGAGCACATACGAAGATTTGTAAGACATTTAATACTTAATATCTAAATGTAATTTAAAGTTTAACAATAACATTAATGTTTGGTTTATTGATGTTGGACAAAAAGAAAAGCTTGGAGAGAAGCCATTACATGCAGCTTTGTATCTACACAGAAACGTAAAAACACCAATGACTTTGTGTGCAAAAAAGCTCAACATGTCCTGGTAATAATTTTAATTCCTATATAATGAAAAATAATTTAATTTTATTATTTGGCTATCTTGAATGTTTGCTTCTATTTGTGATTAGTCGAAATGTTGAATGTAGTCGAAATGTTGAATGGAAGTATCCTACCAGTTTGAATTGGGAATTAAACTGGTTTATTGATGTTTGGTTTAATTCCTATATAATGAAAATTAAACTGATTTTATTGTTTGGCTATCTTGAATGTTTGTTTCTATTTGTGATTAGTCGAAATGTCGAAATGTTGAATGAAAATGTAGTGGTTCTGAGTTTACTGCCCAGTAAATTGGTGTAAGCTAGACCAGTTTACTGGAGGTAAACTTGACCAGTTTGTCACCACTGGTGGTGTAAACTAGTTAACCAGTTTATTGGAAGTACCAGTTTATTTCCTGAGACCAGTTTATTGTAATTAAACTAGTTCCCACCAGTTTAATTCCAAGAATTAAACTGATGGGAACCAATTTATGGGAATTAATTCCAGTGAACTGGAATTTACTAGAAAATTTCAGTTTCCTAGAAAAATAGTGAGCTGAATTTTTTTTTTTTAGTTTACTGAAAAAATTAAAATTAGTTACAATAAACTGGAAATTGTTGTTAAATTTCAGTATAAGATGTTTCTATTGTTATTTCATATTTGACAATTGGGATTCTAGTTTTAATGTCTATCAATATAGGAAATTGTAACTCAAAAGCAGCAAACTCAATCAGAACTTGAACAATCAATTGTTTGGTATGCAGCAGCAAGTGGTCTCAAAAAGGGAGGTTATATGTTTGGATTTGGATCAGATACCCAACACTACTTTCTCGAGGTGGCGAGGCAAAAGAGTCAACATATGGAGAATCATACTCACATGTAGCAAAATAAGATGATTGTGACGGAAGAATTAGACAATTAGAGAAAACAAAAAACGAGATTCTTGAGCAAAATAAGATGATTATCGAGTTGTTACGTCGTGCACATCCGGAGTTGTTATATATCTATTACTCCTACAGTTGATAGCAATCAAAGTAGTGATATTGGGTTAGATAATCTCAAATCTCAATGTGAATGATGATGCATAATCTCCAGTGTAATCTCAGTGCTTGTTAGAACGTGTGATGCTAATGTAGAAATATTTAGAATTGTAAAGTAACTACTACTTTTTGAAACGTAGAGAAGCTACTACATTTGAAATGTGAAGTTATATTGTTATAAAATTGCTAGTTTTTTGTGATGTTATATCATTATAAAATACTACTATTCGTATTAAAATTATTTTTACAGGGTAATTAATAGCAATGAAATGCTTTTTTTTAAAAAAAATAGGAAATTGTAATTTATGCCCCTCCATAATATGTCAATTATCAATGTCATCCTTAAATTATTAGTGGTGTAAATGTTGTCTCTCAATTTTCAAAATGATACATATATTGCCTCTCTCAAGTGCAAATGTTGTCCCTCAATTTTCAAAACGGTACAAATATTGTCCCTCTTGTACGGTACGGGAGGGGCAATATATGCACCGTTTTGAAAATTGAGTGGCAACATTTACACCACTAATAATTCAGGGGTGATATTGATAATTCACATATTATGGAGGGGTATAAATTACAATTTTACCTTTTAAAAATTATTTTTTAATATTTGGTAGTCGGAAATATATATTCTTTATAAATGCACCTAGGTGGTTGGAAATTCAAGATAGCCAACTTTGGCACGCGACAAAAAATTTTCTGACGACACTATTATTGTGGTCGGTATTTCAGACCACTGGATGGAGTGGTCGGAAATACCGACGAGCATTTCTCCGGACCCTAAAAGTTGTCGAAACAGTAGTTTCCGACCGAGTTTTAGGACTTTTCGACCACTTTCGGGTGGTCGGAAATTGGCTAATTTCCAGCAGTGCATGTTATGTGTTTGTAATTATAATATGATGTGCCTTCACTTTGTCTATAGTACAGAAACAGTTAACTGCATGAATGTGTCAATTACAGATACAGAATCTGAAAGTTATTTTTGAATAAAGATATAATGCAATGCACAACTTGGTCCATGATATAATTTGCCTTTAACATGTCAAATTATACTATGTCTATGATTCACATCTCAATATATATGTGCCATGAATAAATGTTTATTTTTAATATACTAAAAAAATTTTAAAAATAAATATTCAATGTATTAAAATTGAATATTTAATATATTAAAAATGAAAGTAGCTTTTAGTAGATTCTATTAGAGCATCCTTATCAATTGAGTTTTTTCGCGGTAATTGAGAAGTTTTTGTAGGTGTGATTATGAAAGAGAAAATGAGAAGTGATAAAAAAGGAAAATACAAAACATATTTCAAAAGAAAAAAAAAATTATTGGTCAGTCGCGCGTCAGTCAGGCTCGCCTGACGCGCGACTCCATGGCCTCTTCTTGAAATTTGGGAATGCTTTTACTGTTCCAATATCTCATTCTTTGCAGAGTAATTTTTTTTTCTCTCTCATTGCTTCTCACTCTTCCAAATCGGCAAGTACTGTACCAATATCTACCTATTATCCATTGATGTAGTTGCTCTTAAATCCCGGAACCTTTAGGCGCGCCTCCCCTTCACCCAAAAAAAAAATATTAAAAATATATTTTATTTCGTGATTCACCTTGAAAAGAGTATCATGTTATAATGATTGATTTAACATCACACGTATATTTTTGATGGGTTCTGCAAATCAGAAAATGTTGCAAGTGCCAAGTGGGATTCTTCAACTTTTTGCTAGGATAATTCATAAATACATAAAACACAAATTAAACATTTTTTTTTTTGTGGTCACAAAGATAATCAAAAATTAATGTCCGAAAGAAAACATTATAGTACAAAATGAATCCCTTTGACGGAAGGATGTTACATAGTCGTCTTCGCCCTCAATGGGAAAACAAAAACAAACTAAAATTAATCTGATGGAACTAATTAATTCAGTTTCAACGTACTAAGGGCTCCTCGTAGGCAAAGCGCACTGCAATTAACCTCTGAACCCGAATCACAAAAATCATTCTGAACCTTATGATCCTCTTCAAGAATCGTTTCCAACCTGGGAGACACCGAAGTCCTGTTGGGTGTGATGACAAGCATTGGAACAACCTCGTAAGCCCTGGAAGTAGTCAAGTAGTGCCCAGTCTTCGCCATTGCAGATCTGATAGAAGCTTCGATACGCCGCCCAACACTGATATTCTTGATTGAAAGAGATGCGAGGCAGCCCAGAGGAAAATCTTGAAGGTAGAGTGATGGGTTGAAGTTGCCAAGTGGGGTGGGTTTTATAAGGGCAGGTGGAGTGGACGTGTGAAATTGGTATTCCAATTCTTTTTTAATGGTGTGGGGCTCTGGTCGGTTTACAAAGAAACACCGTGGAAGGTGCGGTGCAGCCTAGTGGAAATTAAATGGCACCTTCAGCCTTCAGCAGACCTGTTCAAACTCAATGAATTGAAGCCGCGTAATCATACGTTGGTATCAATGATACGTGTTACACGCACCATGATCTATATAACTTTGTGAATTTGAATAAGAAGATATATTTCTTATATACTGAAGTGCATTATTTGTGTAAGGACGGTACACATTTCGAGTCCTATTATTTTATAGGTCCCAAATGTAGCAACAAAAACGGGCTCTACATTAAATTTATATATATATATATTCATAACTAAAATTTAAATTTAAATTAAATAAGAAAAAGAAAATGCTAATGTCAAATAACTTGAAATAAGATTTACACGTTTTGCATACACAATAATAATAATAAAAACAACTCTAGGTGCTTTTCTAAATGTAAAATAATCAATAACGGCAACAGTGCTTTCATAAATAAACTATTATAGTTTATAAATGCGAATAAATAGTTTAAAATCAAATAAGCTTATAGACAATTACATTGGTAATACATTAAATAATAAAGTAATTATTAATAAAAATTTATAAAACAAAACTTATAAATAAGGGCAGAGCATGACATCTTAATTGTTGGAGTAAAAATCAAAACATTTTAAAACGTAATAAATGATATTTATAAACGTAATTGGTTAACATAGTTTGACAGAAAAAAACATTATAAATCACTCATCTTCTCTATTGATATCATATTTATAAATGATTTTTCTTTTAGTTAGATCAATTTTAAGTGTTTTTTTAGGTTAATTTGAATACGATGACACACAATACAACTCAAAAAATACAATTAGAAATAGAAATAAATTTAATAAGTTACAATTTTAATACTCCGATACAATATAATATCCCTAAATTCATCTTTTAAAGAATAGTTAGGAAAAATTTAAAGGGAAAGCGCATATAGGGGTAGGGGCGGATCCAAGTTTTATTATTATTATTATTTTTATTATTTTTATTTCTTCAGTGGGAATGAAATATTAAAACAAAAGAAATAGTTTGAAAAAAGAATGAAACACTTAAGAAATATAGTCATAAATATTGTTGGATATAGGCGAAAAATAAAACAAAGTATCCATCAAAACTTTATAAAAATATTTATAACAAAATATAAAATATAACTAATTTGCTAAAATAATTCAAATAGAAAACACATTATAAAGAAACTATATTGAAGCAATCACATTTCCTAACAACCCCATGACTTGCCAAGATGGCATGTAGTGGCCTCTTTCATGTGGGAGGTTATGAGTTTGAGCCTCAATGGAGGCGATATTGAAATTGACTCTTGACTCTATAGATAATTACTTAAATGCACCTTAAATACTTATACGGTATTATTTGAATATGAAAAATAAATTATTTTGTATATTATCAAATAATATACATTCAATACATAAATATTGTATCTTTGTTATATTTAAAATGTACATTTTATTCATGATACAAAATAAAAAATTACAATCAATTGGTTCAACTTATTAAAATTTGGGCCACTTTTGTTGCCTTTAACTTTAAATTTGGGCCACTATTTTTTTATTGGATTAAAATTTGTTGCCTTAAATTTAAGCTATCAAATTTATTAAATAAGTTGAATTAAAAATTTTGACCAATGACCTTGTATTCTAGTGGCACCCGGTGTCCCGATTAACACTGGGTTCGAGCCTCAGTGGAGGCAACTGTTGACTCTTTGTGCTTCAGTAGGTTGAGAAAGTAGTTATCAACAGATACTACATTGTAACAGAGTCAGTAGTACTCGATTTTTTTTTGACATTTTAAAATTAACATTTTAAATATTTAATTTTAATAAACTAGTACATTAAATTATAAATATTATTTAAAACATCACTTAATCAACCTAAATTTCTAATTTGTAATTTCAACTCAACACAATGTTACCGTTATGGACATTCGTATAAAATATATGAATAATTTTTTATTTAAAATTTTTATAAAAATAAAATGAATTAATATATTTACACTTATAATATAATAACGATAATATTATTTTAGATATTTCATTATTTATTTTGTAATAAAATTATTAATGTATTTATTAAAATTTTATTTAAAAATTTAATGATAAATTAAAGGAAAAAAAATGATATTAAAGAGGAGTCTACGTACGAACTATAGTATCCCCGATTTTCTGACATTTGAGTCTAATATAAATATAACACTCGCAGTAGAATCCAAAGCCAACATCAGGAAATGTTACCGCCATAACTACCCATCCCCAGATAGTTGCTAAGGCTAAAACTTCCAAATAACATTCACATGTTTACAAAACATAAATAAGGGATTGTACAAGCTAGAAATATCTAAACATCAAACCAATCTACAATACTAACAATCTAAAGGATTAACTTGAATAGAATCTATTTAAGTAGTCTATAATCATAAGTCATATCGTTATTAAACAATAACAGTCTCAAAAGCTACTAAGGTCAAACTAAAACAATAAATACTATCAAGTCAGAAGCCTCTAATCATACTCTCGTCATGCATTAATCCAAACCTGAAGGGGGTTAATAAAACAAGTAGAAAACAACCCATTAGCATAAATGCTAAGTATAAACCACTCCACCCTGTAAATTAGTTTATACATATATAGATTGGAAAATAGGTAGATTTGGTAATCACATAAGCACGTTATACATCATCAAGTAGCATATAGAATCATAGATATACAATAATAGATAACATACTTAATGCATAGATGTATATATAGATATACTCGTTTATAAGATAATTAATTCATGCTCACATGCTTATGAGTGTAAATGGAAAAAGGGTTTAATGCTTTGAATAAAAAGTAATTTAATGACATGAAAGACTTGTAAATCGTAATAGAATCATTTATACCACAAAGGTAAGTAAACGGTATTCTTATATCATAATAGCATTTCCAACATAATAAATATCTACCAAGCCCCTCGTCACATAATCCGAGATTTTTCTACCGGATTTTATATCATCATACCATTTCATCAGTCATCCACATGGCGGATCCAGAAATTCTTTCCAGTGGGGGTGAAACACATGGTTGAAAAAATTGCTAGGCGCTCCTTATACGCTTAGGCGGCAATTAATCAGTGCTTATGTATTTTTTATTTAAAAAAAATAATTTTTTATTTTTTTATTTTTTAAGACTAATAATTATAAATTATTGAATACTTTATTAGTTAATACTAAAATATCAAAAATTGCAACCATAGATGGGATTTTTGCAACACTGGCGAAACATTGAAGCAAAAGAAATAGTCATAAATATTGTTCGATATAGGCGAAAAATAAAACACATCATAATTTTATAAAAATATTCATAAAAAAATATGAAACAAGATTAATTTGATAAAATAATTCAAATATAAAACACATTATAAATTACACATCTCATTATTAATTTTTTTAAAAAAATATATAAAGCATTAAAGAATCTGTTGAAATAAAAAACAAATTAAAAAGCCTTCAAGATGCATATTTAAAAAAAAATATGGAGTATATATAAAGCATTAAAGAATCTGTTTTGAAATATTAAAAAGCAAAAAAGCCTTCAAGATGAAACAAAATATAGACGAAAAATAAAACACACCATAACTTTATAAAAATATTCATAACAAAATATGAAACAAGATGAATTTGATAAAATAATTCAAATAGAAAACACATTATAAATTACACATCTCATTATTAATTTTTAAAAAATATATATAAAGCATTAAAGAATCTGTTGAAATAAAAAGCAAAAAAAGCCTTCAAGATGCATATTTTTTTAAAAAATATATAAAGCATTAAAAAGCAAAAAAGCCTTCAAGATGTATTGAAATAAAAAGTGTTATGAATGGGATTCGAACCCTTAACATTTCGTAGCAAAACAAATTCCTTACAAACTCGTCCAATTGACCTATTATGTACATTTATTTGTTTTCATATACTTAGATCTAAAATCGAGTAAATACCAGTGGAGGTCCCTCGACTTTGATGACACCGCCACTTTTAGTCCTCAACTTTTAAATCAACCACTTTTAGTCCTCCTACTTTGATGGCACCGCCATTTTTACTCCTCAACTTTTAAATCAAACACTTTTTTTTTTTTGAGAAAAAGAACTTAATTCATTAAATCAGATGAAAGACAATCAACAAGAAAAAGGGGAGGAGCATCAAATCACTCCCCGTAACCTGACAAAGAAACGGCCTCCCGACCAAATGATTGAATTGCCCTTGAAAAATGACATTAGATGTCCAATTGTAAATGAAGGACCATAGGTGACTAGAAACAAAAAGTAAGAGAACTAAAAGTGGTTGATTTAAAAGTTGAGGACTAAAAGTGCAGTGCCATCAAAGTTGGAGGACTAAAAGTGGTTAATTTAAAAGTTGAGGACTAAAAGTGACGGTGCCATCAAAGTCGGAGGACCTCCACTGGTATTTACTCATCTAAAATCTGTACTATATATACATATATACATACAAGGACTATATATGGGATGGGGGTGGGTGAGTGGGGGCAACTGCCCCCACTGCCCCCATGCTGGATCCGCCATTGGCCGTCCAGTCAGGTCCTCCAAAAATATATAGTTTTCTTAGATCCCTTTATAAAATAGTGTTTGTATAATCTTTATAAACTTTTCTTTATAATAGTTTCAAAATAGTGAATAAGTATCATATATAACTTTATATATGCATGTATATCGAAAATAAGGTATAGATATAAATTAAAAAGAGTTAACTAATATGCAAGAATGTGAAAGAATACATTTATTTATTTATTTATATCGACTTTGAAAATAGATAAGTAATCATTTATACAAAATATGGGTTGATTTGGTAAATGTAGATGCATGTATGCATGATAGATCGAGTTAATCATCCCTTGCTAATCCAATAACCAAAATCGTCCCCTCATGAAAAAATTGAGGATGAAAGATGTTCATTCAAAGTAGAATGATTATATTGTAAAAACGTACATTATAACAAAAAATGTGATTTCCTCCTTCTTTTTTTTTTTTTTTTTTTTTTTTTTTCTTTTCCGATCACCAACAAAAAATCTTCAAATTTTTTTTTTTTTTTTTTTGTTCTCTTGCATATTTCTGGCAAATGAAAGATATAACTATGTTCTAACATAACATTATTTCTAATTTGTTAGTGTGAAATAAGTAATTTACATTCTCTTTCAATGAGAATTATTGAACCTATGACTTTTTAGTAAAGAATTAAGAAGTTTCTTCTTTGACTAAATTCACTGAAACCATATCAATCTATACTTTTTTTTTTCTTAAATTAAAATGTAATATTATTATACATAAAATTATATATATATTTTTAAAGAAATACTTAAAATTATATTGAGAGCTGAAATTTGAAGTGAAGAGAATTTGAGTAAACTCTATCTGATAACTAGGAATTAGACTTAGAAATATCATTATTGCATATAATTGAATTTGCAAACTCCATTACTTTCACACTTCTGTCAAAACCACTTCATAGAAGAGAACTAGGATCAAATCAAAACCGTCCATCTGAAAAGGTATAAAGAATTTGAAGTAATGCGATGATTTTTTTTTTATTTATAAATAACTCAAATTTTATATTTCAACCTTTAACACTATAAATTGCAATATTGTTTGGTTAATACCTTTAAATTTTTGCATAGTATATAACAAAGATTTAGATGTTTGCTTGTTTTGGCAAATAAGGAGAATAACGATTGAATATGATTTTCTTGACCATCATGTATCGAGTCATGATAATGAGTTGCAAATAAAATATGGAAAATACATTACTAGCCTAGCTATATGGATCTATGATAGAGATGGATGGATGTATAGATCTTGAATTTATTTAAATGTCTTATATAGACATAAGTATGTATACCAACCCTTTTTTTACTGGTAATGAGAACTAATTTTCTAGTCCCACTCTATATAGAATTATACTGTTGCAACACATTTCACGTTACTCATGACTAGCTTACATTAATCTTCGAAACCAATTCGTTTCCAAATAGCATTTCTGAGTCTACACAAATCTCTCCCCTTCACACTCCTCCCCGACAGGGACTCCCCTCTGGTCCTTGCCAAGTACACATGCGGCGGCAGGCCAAAGTACTCGTCCTCGTCCTCGTCCTCCTCCACCGACCATGCCGCATTATAGTCGCTGTCTTGTGGGGCTCGCTCAACCTGCTGGTACGCCACGCCCAGGATCTTCCTCCAATCCGGTATCTTCATCGGCAGCGACTTCACAGCCACCGCCGCCACCGCCACCTGCTCAACCACGCTACTTTCACCGTTCATCACAGCAGTTTTCACGTGGCACAGATTCGGTACTACCGCCGACCACCTCGTCTCGGACACTGCAACCTCGTCCTTAGTGGCTGTCGTACTACGGACCCAGCAATCCTCGGATTCATCAAACTCGAATTGAAGGTCAGAAGCCATTGAACTTAATTGGATGGAGAAGAATTTAGGGAATATGCTATATATATAGTTGTGTGCAGTGAACGTTATATTTTTCGTCTTCAAATTTGGCACGGGAATAGTGAATAAGCTTTCCATCATCACGCAAGATGTGTTCTGTGATGATCCATTCGCATGTAGCCGGGTTTTAAAATGCATATATAATTAGTTTTTTCGCATGAATCCTGAATGTATTTGCATGATGATGATGCTTTCCTCTATGTTTTTCGGTACTGTAAATGATGATGATGATGCTTTTCTCTATTTTTCTGTACGGTAAATGAGGATGATGCATCATGTAAATTGCTTTTCATATATATGTGAGGGCATGTAAATTGTTTTCCTATATATATATATGATGATTTACGTACTGTTACGTACTGTTAAGCATCCACTTTTTACTCCACCACATGCCGTATATATATATATACTAGTTTTATACTCGCATTGAGCGAATCGTTAATGCCCAATGTTTATATTTAAATAAATATTTGAAAGTATATCAAGATTATATAGGAGAAGTTTATACATGGGCTGGTAAAAAGTTTGGAAAGAAGAATCAGAAGGGTAAGAAAGGACCAATGAAGACTAATGAGTTCTCTTCTCAAATCCACAAAAAGGAACATAAGAATGACAAGTGTCATTTCTGCAAGAAATTTGGACATTTTCAGAAAGATTGCCTTAAGCGTAAGACATGGTTCGAAAAGAAAGGTATAAATTTTATATCAGTATGTTTCGAATCAAATTTAACTGAAGTTCCTTATAATACTTGGTGGATTGATTCTGGTTCCACTACTCACGCTTCGAATACTATGCAGGGATTCTTTATGACCCAAACCATAAAGCCAAATGAAAGATTTGTGTTCATGGGGAACAAAGTTAAAGCTCCAGTAGAAGCCATTGGAACTTATCGTTTAATTTTAGATACTGGACATCATTTAGATTTGCTTGAGACTCTTTGGGTCTGTTTACTAACAGAAAACTTTTTTCTGTTTTCTGTTTTTCCAATTTTTCAGTTTTCATTCTCAGTTTTCCATTCTTTGTTTTCTGTTTAGAAAACTTGTTTACTAACACTTATTTTTTCAAATTTATTTTTTTAGATTAACGTTATAAAATTAACAATAAGTTTAATTTTGAGTGATTTTTAGACCTTATATTTAAAATATTTAAAATATTTTAAAATATATTTGGTTTAAATATAATAAATATATTTTTTACTTTTAAGTCCAATATATGTAAAAAAAAAAAATTACATTTGATATCCGGACCAAATTTATATCTGTATATAACATAAATAAAAATATATATGAACCAATAACCTATTAAATAAATTCACAAAAAATTTAGTTTAGATAATATTAATATTTTTTGAGCTAATATTTAAAATATGTTTGGATATATTCATTTGAATGACATGTATGTAATATATAATTTTTATTTTGAATTCAAATATAGTAATATATGTAAAATTTGGATATCTAATATCTGGACCAAAACCAATAATCAATTGAGTTCAATCTATAGATTTCAATTTTTAATTTTGATAATGTGAATAATGTATAATTTTAAGCATAATCAAATAAGTTATGTTTAAATAAGTAATGTAAGTAGAAAAGATAGAAGATGATGATAAATAAAAGAAGATGATAATAAATGTAATCATAATAATGAATAAATATGTAAGTAGATAATGGTGAGAATGTGGTTATAGTGACATATAGTCTAATAGATGATAGCTGATTCTGTTTTTCATTTTGAAAACAGGTTTTTATAGTGTTTCAGTTTTCTAGAAAACTGAAAAATTATTTCCTGTTTTCAAAATGGAAAATTGTGCTAGTAAACATGTTTTCTGTTTTCTGTTTTCCAGTTTTCTAAATTTTCAGAAAATTGGAGAAAATTTCCAGTTAGTAAACGGACCCTTTATGTTCCTTCAGTTTCTAGAAATTTAATTTCTTTGTCAAAACTGGACTCTGTTGGTTTTTCCTTAAAGTTTGGAAATGGATGTGTTAGTTTGTTCAAACAAAATCACTTTATTGGTTCTGGTATACTTTCTGATGGTTTGTACAAATTAAAATCTTGACAATCTTTTTGCTGAAACTCTTTTAACCTTGCATCATAGTATTGGAACTAAACGAAGTTTAGTTGATGAAAGATCAGCTTGCTTGTGGCATAAACGTTTGGGTCACATATCCTAAGAAAAGATTCAAAGACTTGTAAAGAATGAAATTCTTCCTCAATTGGATTTTACTGATATTGGTATTTGTGTGGATTGTATAAAAGGAAAACATTCAAATCACACAAATAAAAATGCAGCCACAAGAAGTAGACAGCTCCTTGAAATAATACACACTGATATATGTGGAGCTTTTGATATTCCAACTTTCGGAAAAGAAAAATATTTCATCACATTTATTGATGACTTTTCACGTTATGGTTATGTCTATTTGTTGCATGAAAAATCTCAATCAATAAAGGCCTTAGAGGTATTTGTTGAAAATGTTGAAAGACAATTAGACAGAAAGGTGAAAATTATAAGGTCTAATAGGGGTGGTGAATATTATGGGAAATATAATGAAAGTGGACAGCTCCCTGGTCCATTTGCTAAATTTCTTGAAAAACATGATATTTGTGTTTAATACACAATGCCTGGAACACCGCAACAAAATAGTGTTGCAGAAAGGCGTAATCGAACCTTAATGGAAATGGTTAGGAGCATGATGAGTTATTCTTCTTTACCCTTGTCATTGTGCATATATGCTTTAAAAATCGCCGCTTATTTATTAAACAGGGTTTCTAGCAAGGCAGTTTCAAAAACACCTTTTGAACTGTGGACTGGAAGGAAACCCAACTTAAGGCACCTTCATGTTTGGGGATGCTCGGTGGAGATACGCATTTATAATACACATGAAAAGAAACTGGACTCAAGAACAACTAGTGGATTTTTCATTGGTTATCCAGATAAATCTAAGGGGTATAGATTTTATTGTCCTAGCCATACAGGCCCGTCCCTGGGCAAGGGCGAGCTGGGCCCTTGCCCAGGGCCCACACTTGAAAGGGGCCCACCCTAGTCCAGCACCTTTTATATATATACTATAGAGTTTAGGTATAAGTATTTAATGTACATTCAAGTAATATAAATTTGATTTAGCTTAGTTGGTGGGACTTAGCATTATCCATGTTAATAAGGTCATGGGTGCATATATTTATTTTTATACTTTAAATTTTCTTCGCTCATGGGTACGGTCATTTATTTATTTTTATACTTTAAATTTTCTTGGCTCATGGGTGCATATATTTATTTTTATACTTTAAATTTTTCCTCCCAAGACGAATTTAGGGAAATTATATAGTATTAAAATTAAAATTATAACTTATGAAATTTAATTTTCCCTCCCTACTCTTTAGAAGATGAATTTAGAAATATTATATAGTATTCAAATTATAACATATGGAATTTATTTCTATTTCTGATTATATTTTTTGTGTTGTGTAACTATGTGACATTTTTTACATTTCTATAATTATAATGAGATTTATAGTATAGATTGATTTGTGATTCATATCAAATTTTGAATTTATTTCTATTCGAGTAATTTACTAATATTTAGAACATGTGTTATTTTGTGGACTTTATAATGATTTATGTATATGTAATATATTTTGTGATTTAGTTATGAAATAATTTTAAAAGACATTTATTCTTTTTTTTATTATTATTATAAATTATTTAGTCAATAATGTAGTTTAGAAGTTCTATTATGTGTCATTGTATTCATATATAAAAAAGAAAGTTGAAATTGATCTAATTAAAAGAAAAGTATTTATAAATATGATATCAATAGCGAATATGCGTGATTTATAATGTGTTTTATATTCGAACTATTTTATCCAATTAATCATATTTTATATTTTGTTATGAATATCATTTATCACGTTTTAAAGTGTTTTGATTTATTACTCCGGATAATTAAGATTTCATGCTCTATTCGTAAGTTGTGTTTTATAATTTTTATTAATAATTACTTTATTATTTATTATAATAACATTGCGATTATATTGTCTATAAGCTTATTTGGTTTTAAATTGTTTATTCATTTTTATTAACTATAATTCTTTATTTATGAAGACACATATGCAATTATTGAATATTTGTATTTTTTTAAGCTAACAAAGAAAAATTCAGTCATAACTAATGAAAGCATCTAGAGTTGTTTTCATTATTGTTATTATTGTGTATGCAAAATTGTTAAAAACTTGTAAATCTTATTTCATGTTATTTATCATTAGTTTTTTTTCCTGTAATCACACACACACACACACACACACACACACACACATATATTTCATGTATGGCCCATTTTGTATGCTATGCCCCGGGCCTATAAAATGATAGGAACGGGGCTGTAGCCATACTACAAGAATTGTTGAAACTGGAAATGCCAAGTTCATTGAGAATGATAACATAAGTGGGAGTGCTGAACCACAAAAAGTGGAACTTAAAGAAGTTACGGTGCAAGATTCTCCGATAACTTCTTCTCAATTTGTTCTTCCTGTGCGTCAAATTACTTTACCTGGAGTTACTCAGATTGTTCATCCTGCAACGAATGAACAATCTAATGACTTACCTGAACAAAAAATTAATGATCAATCACTCCATGATGAAGTTATCAGTGAACCCACGAATGATATTCCTATAGAAGTAGCATTAAGAAGATCTCAAAGACAAATGAGATCTGCTATATCTGATGATTATATGGTTTATCTTCAAGAATCAGATTTCGATATTGGAATCGATAAAGATCCAATTTCATTTTCACAATAGATAAATATAGTCCTAATTCTTCTAAATGGGTTGAAGCCGTGAAAGATGAGTTAAAATCAATGGAACATAATGAAGTATGGGATCTTGTTGATTCGCCTGAAGGTTGTAAGCCAGTTGGCTGTAAATGGGTTTTTAAGACCAAACACGACTCAAATGGCAATATCGAACGGTACAAGACTAGACTTGTTGCTAAAGGTTTTACTCAGAAAGATGGTATTGATTTCAATGAAACATTTTCACCTGTTTTAAAGAAATATTCATTTAGAATAATTATGGCACTAGTAGCTCATTATGACTTAGAGCTGCATCAAATGGATGTGAAAACGACCTTTCTGAATGGAAATTTAGAAGAAGATATTTACATGAACCAACCTGAGGGTTTTTCAGTTGAAGGAAAGGAACACATGGTGTGTAAACTTAACAGATCGATATACGGACTTAGACAAGCTTTTCGACAATGGTATCTTAAGTTTAATGATACTGTAATGTCCTTTGGATTTAAGGAAAACACAGTTGATCAGTGTATATATTTGAAGGTCAGTGGGAGCAAGTTTATATTTTTGATTCTGTATGTCGATGATATTTTGCTTGCTACTAATGATCTTGGTTTAATGCATGAGACCAAGATGTTTCTTTCTAAGAACTTTGAAATGAAAGATATGGGTGAGACATCCTTTGTGATTGGAATTGAAATATTCCGAAATAGATCACAAGGAGTGTTAGGATTGTCTCAGAAAGCATATATTAACAAAGTCTTAGAAAAATTTGGAGTGGAAAAGTGCTCTGCATCTGTTGCTCCAATTCAGAAGGGAGATAAGTTTAGTCTTACGCAATGCCCTAAGAATGAATTGGTGCGAAAGGAAATGGAAAATATTCCTTATGCATATGTTGTTGGGAGTTTGATGTATGCTCAAACATGTACCCGACCAGACATTAGCTTTGCTGTCGGGATGCTTGGTAGATATCAAAGCAATCCTGGTATGGATCACTGGAATGCTGCAAAGAAGGTGTTGCGATACGTACAAGGCACAAAGGAGTACATGCTTACTTATAAGCGGTCCGATCGCCTTGAGGTGATAGGATACACAGATTCAGATTTTGCCGGGTGTTTGGACACAAGGAAGTCCACATTTGGATATCTGTTCCTTTTAGTCGAGGGGGCTATCTCTTGGAAAAGTGCGAAGCAAACTGTCATTGCTGCATCCACTATGGAAGCTGATTCAGTTTGTGGCATGTTTTATGGCCACAAATCATGGGTTGTGGCTGCGGAATTTTATTTCAGGACTTGGAATTGTCGACAGTATTGCCAAGCTGCTGAAAATTTATTGTGATAATGCCGCAACAGTCTTCTTTTCTAAAAACGACAAGTATACAAGTGGTGCTAAACATATTGATTTGAATTATCTTGCCGTTAAAGAAGATGTTCGGGAACGAAGATTATCAATTGAACACATTAGCACTAGATTAATGATTGCAGACCCATTAACTAAAGCCTTGCCACCAAAGGCATTTAATGAGCATGTTGAGAGAATGGGTGTTATTGAAAACAGTTAACATTATGTTAAGGTTTGTGTTTTTGGTATATTTGATACTTAGAGCTCAATATAATTTTGTTCTTGTATTAAGTATCCTGTTTAGTTTGGAAGTATATATACATGAATGTTTTAAGTCAATATGAACAAGATTTGTCTGTGACAAAGACATTATCGTGGACCATCATGAAAAATATCATTATGAGTCTTATTAAGTTTGAAATTAATATTGTGATACATGGAAGGGACTGCGTTAAATTAGTGACGTATTACCGCCATGATTCTTATTAGTTTCTAACTGAATGATAACTTATGTTCTGACCAATGTAACGAAGGAATTAGCTTATACTATGCATATTATGTTTCACGTTCATTATTAAATTTATGATTTATGAGACAAGTGGGAGAATGTGAGAATAATTATCATTATTATTATATGATTCATTATTATTTTCTATGGCTCATAATATTTATTTAATAATAATACTAATTCTATTATTGGTCAGATAATGTATGGAGCAGTTTCAACTGATCAGATAACCATCTCATGCACATTGATGGAACTGTGAGATGGTTTATCAACCTCTCAGGACTGTAGTCCTCTCCCCAACCTTCTGTAAAACTAAGATTCTCTCTCCATCAGAGTTCTTAGGCTAAGGGAAAGCTCAAGGTCGGGAGGGAGAAACCAAGTCTCCCATTGAAGCATCTGCAGTGAAACCATGGAGACAGGTATATTCATTAAATGCTAACTTAAGTATTTGTGAAAATCATGTGTTCCTAAGGCCCCGTATACTTAAGTTTTGACTTACATGATTGTATTGTCATACTTACAATAAAAATGTGTGTCAGTAATTGGAAATGAATCATTCGATATATGAAGTAATGATAGATTTTGGTTATCAAATATCAATGCAGTTGTCCAACAACCATCTCATCTTCTACTAATATTGACGTCATGCATTTCATTACCAATTTAGTTACAGATTACTCATTTAAAAATTACAAACATGATTTTAGTGTCAATCCCATAATTAAAAGTAAATGTCTGTAATTGAAAATTAAATGAACCATTAAACACAGAATGGTGATGATTTTTGTCATCAAATATCACGAAAGAAGTAGCCTAAGAACCTTCTCATCGTCTACAAAGATCAGTTTGAACTAGTAGTAAATAAACACATGATATCAATATTTAATTTGTAGACAATGAGAAGGTTCTTGGACCACATCTTTCGTGACATTTACTTTTAATCATAGGATTGACACTAAAATCATAGTTGTAATCTTCAAATGAGTAGTTTCTAACAAAATTAATAATGAAATGCTTGACATCAATATTAATTAGTAGAAGATGAGAATTTTATTGGACAACTTCCTTGCCATTTGATGACAAAAATCATCATTACTTCATGTTGAATAGTTCATTTCCAGATATTTACTTGCACTTTTGATCGTGAGTTTTGACATCAAAATCAGATCATGTGAAAAAAGTGTGTGATGAATTTAATTAACCCGGGGTGTCAGGATTCATTAAATCCAATAAATAAAGGAAGAATATTAATGAGGTGATTGCAGCGAATCAACAACAATAACACAAAGATATTTAACGTGGAAACCAAAACGGTGAAAACCACGAGCCTTTTTGGGCTAAGCCAAGCCGAAATTCACTATGTTTGAGTGGAGTACATGTACAAGGGCAGCCATGACCGTAGAATGAAAGAGGAAGAAGAAGGAAAAGGTAAGGAGAGATTATATGTAGAAGAGAATGAGCCTGGCCTTTGCTGAATCTTCCTGAGCCTTTAAATAATGTTTTTCCTTTGCAGTTGCAACTTCCCGTAGCATTTCCTACTTTCTTGCTGGACTTCTTCTTGCTTTGACTAATACCATTACTATTATAAATAATAATATTACTAATAATAATGGTAAGCCATATATTATTCCATCAGTGTGATATGAGTAATTCGTAGACAATCAGAAGGTTTAATTTAGAGAACACATCTTGCATAATATCGACAAAGGAAATCATCACTATTCCATGCTAAATTTGAAGACAACAAATAATGACATAAGGGAAGAAACATGTTTAAAGTAACTTGATAATTACGAAATTAAAAATGGCTCTTAAATTGAATTCTTTTTCAATGAAAATTGATTGTTAAGAATTACAATTAGCACGAGTAGATAGAAGCATTCGTAATAACTTATCGGTTCACACAATTGTATATAAATAGCATATATATTCCCTAAATAAACATACATCATCAGCATCATCTATATATCTTTTTCTCCTTCTTCATCCTAGTTCAATGGCTTCTAGCTTAGCTTGTTCTTTTAAAAAAGAATCAAATTCCTTTCATTCAATTTGTGAGTCAAGATGCATGTGCTTTAAGGTTGTTTCCTCTATTTTTAGTGAAGTAGTGGTGATGGTCTTTGAGTGGTTATTCTTCTCTTGCTATTCAAAATGATTGCACTTTTTGTTTCTTAATTACTAGTGTTTTACCCGTGCGGTGCACGGAAATTCTTTTTTTTATTATGAACTTAAATAAAAAAATTTAAAACATACAAATATATTAAAATGTACAATATAATAATATAGTTGAATTTTTATATATTTAGTCAAGTATCTATTATCGTAGCATAAAAAATTAAAATTTTGTATGATTAATATAATCTCTATTCATGTAAATATTTATATAAATTTATAGAGAAAAATTTACATAATTAAATTGAATTATTCCTAATCTTATTTCATATATATTATAATTCTAACAATATGAATAATAACTAAGAAAATTATACTTAGAAATTAAAAAATGTAAATTTTAAATTTTGTATATGTGATTTTAAACTCTAATCAAACACACTTTCTTATATGATTGTGTAATATAGTGTAATATAGTGTATATACAAATAATATTTATTAATATGTATATATGCAATTTCTGTAATTATAATTTATATTGATATATTATAATTAAAATAATTAATTATATAAATTAAAAAATAGCATTTTAATTTTGTATGATTAATATAATGCATAAGTATATGTATGTATGCATGTTTTTAAAATATAAATATTTATTAATACACATTTTGTTAATTTTATAATTTTATTCTTAATTATAGTTTATATTTTATTAATTTTAATTAAGAAAATTACATTTAAAAATTAAAAGAAGTTAATTTTTAAATTTATATGGATTAATGTAGTCCCTAAATATATTACATATTTAGACACATTTTTAAATATTTTTGAATTTTTAATTAAGAGTATGAGTTTAGATATATTTTAAAATAAATTTTTAATAAGTAACCATTGTAGTAATTAACGTGTATAATTATGTCAGTAATCACAATTCTATTAAAAAATATGTATATATTTTCATATTGTACAAAATACTATAAATATAATATATGTCTACATAAATGGATAAAAATAGAAATTGGTAATTTTTTGTTATATAGATATTGATAAATATTATATTTTTTTCCTTGCATGAAAATACATTCTTATTTTAAAATTTTACATTGATATTTGAGTTTTGTTTCAAAATCTACTTTGGTGTTATTTTAAACTTTGAGTAACACTTGTGTGAGACCGTCTCATGGGTCTCAATCCGTAAGACAGGTCAGATCTTTGACATCATTAATTAAAGATTTGACCCGTCTCACGGATTGATACCATTAGACAGTCAAACACAAATTTTTGCCTTAAACTATTGTCTGTTATCATAAATAGTAATAGATCATATGTCTGGAAACCACTTAGTTTTGTTGCTAAATATTTTTCAACCCGTAAATATAGCACAATCAAAACATCTCTAGATCATCATTTAATTAATAGGTCCACAATTGACTTTGTGGTTCAATTCAATATTTGTAGATCTATGATATGTTTTTAACTAATTTATTGAAAGGTCATTTCTTTTAGTTCTATTGTCTCTTATTATTTTATCATTTTAAATTGATAGATCTCGATATGATGCATCATTCTTAAAAATGTGAATTTCAATTAATTTAATAACATTACATTTAAATGTGAGACATTTACCCAATAACATTATATATTTTTCACACTCCGCAAATGTAAGTTAATTCAATTAGTTCATTTTTATGTTAGTTTTCTTCAGTTATGTTATTAACTTAAATTAATTTGTTTTGGGCTCATAATATTTAAACAATAACTATTATTTTAGATTTGTAAATTTTTATAATTTATGGTATTTTATAAAATTTGTTTACAACATTTGTATTACAAAACATTTCAATTAATACAATAATACTTATATTTGTTACTCCCTCCGTCCCATTTTATGTGTCTTACTTTCCTTTTTAGTTTGTCCCAAAATGTTGTCATCTTTCTAAAAGTGAACATCACCATCATTCTACTTTTCCCACTTTACCCTTATGACTTTTCATTTCTTTATTGCTTTTATTTCCAAAAGTGAAAAAGTTGGGGGCATAATTGGAAAGCATATCACATTTACTTTAATTTCTTAAAAAGCGTGCAAAAAGCAAATGAGACATCCATTTCGGGACGGAGGGAGTATTAGTAGAATGCTAAAATCATAATAATGATATATTTTACAATGTACCCGACAGACATTAGTTGCTGTCGGGATGCTTGGAGATATCAAGCAATCCTGGTATGGATCACTGGAATGCCTGCAAAGAAGGTGTTGCGATACGTACAAGGCACAAGGAGTACATGCTTACTTATAAGCGGTCGATCGCCTTGAGGTGATAGGATACACAGATTCAGATTTTGCCGGGTGTTTGGACACAAGGAAGTCCACATTTGGATATCTGTTCCTTTTAGTCGAGGGGGCTATCTCTTGGAAAAGTGCGAAGCAAACTGTCATTGCTGCATCCACTATGGAAGCTGATTCAGTTTGTGGCATGTTTTTTGGCCACAAATCATGGGTTGTGGCTGCGGAATTTTATTTCAGGACTTGAATTGTCGACAGTATTGCCAAGCTGCTGAAAATTTATTGTGATAATGCCGCAACAGTCTTCTTTCTAAAAACGACAAGTATACAAGTGTGCTAAACATATTGATTTGAATTATCTTGCCGTTAAAGAAGATGTTCGGAACGAAGATATCAATTGAACACATTAGCACTAGATTAATGATTGCAGACCATTAACTAAAGCCTTGCCACCAAAGGCATTTAATGAGCATGTTGAGAGAATGGGTGTTATTGAAAACAGTTAACATTATGTTAAGGTTTGTGTTTTGGTATATTTGATACTTAGCTCAATATAATTTTGTTCTTGTATTAAGTATCCTGTTTAGTTTGGAAGTATATATACATGAATGTTTTAAGTCAATATGAACAAAATTTGTCTGTGACAAGACATTATCGTGGACCATCATGAAAAATATCATTATGAGTCTTATTAAGTTTGAAATTAATATTGTGATACATGAAGGACTGCGTTAAATTAGTGACGTATTACCGCCATGTTCTTATTAGTTTCTAACTGAATGATAACTATGTTCTGACCAATGTAACGAAGGAATTAGCTTATACTATGCATATTATGTTTCACGTTCATTATTAAATTTATGATTTATGAGACAAGTGGGAGAATGTGAGAATAATTATCATTATTATTATATGATTCATTATTATTTTCTATGGCTCATAATATTTATTTAATAATAATACTAATTCTATTATTGGTCAGATAAGTATGGAGCAGTTTCAACTGATCAGATAACCATCTCATGCACATTGATGGAACTGTGAGATGGTTTATCAACCTCAGGACTGTAGTCTCTCCCCAACCTTCGTAAAACTAAGATTCTCTCTCCATCAGAGTTCTTAGGCTAAGGGAAAGCTCAAAGGTCGGAGGGAGAAACCAAGTCTCCCATTGAAGCATCTGCAGTGAAACCAGGAGACAGGTATATTCATTAAATGCTAACTTAAGTATTTGTGAAAAATCATGTGTTCCTAAGGCCCCGTATACTTAAGTTTTGACTTACATGATTGTATTGTCATACTTACAATAAAAATGTGTGTCAGTAATTGGAAATGAATCATTCGATATATGAAGTAATGATAGATTTTGGTTATCAAATATCAATGCAGTTGTCCAACAACCATCTCATCTTCTACTAATATTGACGTCATGCATTTCATTACCAATTTAGTTACAGATTACTCATTTAAAAATTACAAACATGATTTAGTGTCAATCCCATAATTAAAAGTAAATGTCTGTAATGAAAATTAAATGAAACATTAAACACAGAATGGTGATGATTTTTGTCATCAAATATCACGAAAGAAGTAGCCTAAGAACCCTTTCATCGTCTACAAAGATCAGTTTGAACTAGTAGTAAATAAACACATGATATCAATATTTAATTTGTAGACAATGAGAAGGTTCTTGGACCACATCTTTCGTGACATTTACTTTTAATCATAGGATTGACACTAAAATCATAGTGTAATCTTCAAATGAGTAGTTTCTAACAAAATAATAATGAAATGCTTGACATCAATATTAATTAGTAGAAGATGAGAATTTTATGGACAACTTCCTTGCCATTTGATGACAAAAATCATCATTACTTCATGTTGAATAGTTCATTTCCAGATATTTACTTGCACTTTTGATCGTGAGTTTTGACATCAAAATCAGATCATGTGTGAAAAAGTGTGTGATGAATTTAATTAACCCGGGTGTCAGGATTCATTAAATCCAATAAATAAAGGAAGAATATTAATGAGGTGATTGCCAGCGAATCAACAACAATAACACAAAGATATTTACGTGGAAACCAAAACGGTGAAAAACACGAGCCTTTTTGGCTAAGCCAAGCCGAAATTCAC
The DNA here is from genome assembly GCA_003576665.1 of Ipomoea trifida. Classification (NCBI taxonomy): domain Eukaryota; kingdom Viridiplantae; phylum Streptophyta; class Magnoliopsida; order Solanales; family Convolvulaceae; genus Ipomoea; species Ipomoea trifida. The sequence continues at coordinate 9,553,990 of CP025652.1, read as the reverse complement.
TATGTTTGAGTGGAGTACATGTACAAGGGCAGCCATGACGCGTAGAATGAAAGAGGAAGAAGAAGGAAAAGGTAAGGAGAGATTATATGTAGAAGAGAATGAGCCTGGCCTTTGCTGAATCTTCCTGAGCCTTTAAATAATGTTTTTCCTTTGCAGTTGCAACTTCCCGTAGCATTTCCTACTTTCTTGCTGGACTTCTTCTTGCTTTGACTAATACCATTACTATTATAAATAATAATATTACTAATAATAATGGTAAGCATATATTATTCCATCAGTGTGATATGAGTAATTCGTAGACAATCAGAAGGTTTAATTTAGAGAACACATCTTGCATAATATCGACAAAGGAAATCATCACTATTCCATGCTAAATTTGAGACAACAAATAATGACATAAGGGAAGAAACATGTTTAAAGTAACTTGATAATTACGAAATTAAAAATGGCTCTTAAATTGAATTCTTTTTCAATGAAAATTGATTGTTAAGAATTACAATTAGCACGAGTAGATAGAAGCATTCGTAATAACTTTCGGTTCACACAATTGTATATAATAGCATATATATTCCCTAAATAAACATACATCATCAGCATCATCTATATATCTTTTTCTCCTTCTTCATCCTAGTTCAATGGCTTCTAGCTTAGCTTGTTCTTTTAAAAAAGAATCAAATTCCTTTCATTCAATTTGTGAGTCAAGATGCATGTGCTTTAAGGTTGTTTCCTCTATTTTTAGTGAAGTAGTGGTGAGGTCTTTGAGTGGTTATTCTTCTCTTGCTATTCAAAATGATTGCACTTTTGTTTCTTAATTACTAGTGTTTTACCCGTGCGGTGCACGGAAATTTTTTTTTTATTATGAACTTAAATAAAAAAATTTAAAACATACAAATATATTAAAATGTACAATATAATAATATAGTTGAATTTTTATATATTTAGTCAAGTATCTATTATCGTAGCATAAAAAATTAAATTTTGTATGATTAATATAATCTCTATTCATGTAAATATTTATATAAATTTATAGAGAAAAATTTACATAATTAAATTGAATTATTCCTAATCTTATTTCATATATATTATAATTCTAACAATATGAATAATAACTAAGAAAATTATACTTAGAAATTAAAAAATGTAAATTTTAAATTTTTATATGTGATTTTAAACTCTAATCAAACACACTTTCTTATATGATTGTGTAATATAGTAATATAGTGTATATACAAATAATATTTATTAATATGTATATATGCAATTTCTGTAATTATAATTTATATTGATATATTATAATTAAAATAATTAATTTATAAAATTAAAAAATAGCATTTTAATTTTGTATGATTAATATAATGCATAAGTATATGTATGTATGCATTTTTTAAAATATAAATATTTATTAATACACATTTTGTTAATTTTATAATTTTATTCTTAATTATATTTATATTTTATTAATTTTAATTAAGAAAATTACATTTAAAAATTAAAAGAAGTTAATTTTTAAATTTATATGGATTAATGTAGTCCCTAAATATATTACATATTTAGACAATTTTTAAATATTTTTGAATTTTTAATTAAGAGTATGAGTTTAGATATATTTTAAAATAATTTTTAATAAGTAACCATTGTAGTAATTAACGTGTATAATTATGTCAGTAATCACAATTCTATTAAAAAATATGTATATATTTTCATATTGTACAAAATACTATAAATATAATATATGTCTACATAAATGGATAAAAATAGAAATTGGTAATTTTTTTTATATAGATATTGATAAATATTATATTTTTTCCTTGCATGAAAATACATTCTTATTTTAAAATTTTACATTGATATTTGAGTTTTGTTTCAAAATCTACTTTGGTGTTATTTTAAACTTTGAGTAACACTTGTGTGAGACCGTCTCATGGGTCTCAATCCGTAAGACAGGTCAGATCTTTGACATCATTAATTAAAGATTTGACCCGTCTCACGGATTGATACCATTAGACAGTCAAACACAAATTTTTGCCTTAAACTATTGTCTGTTATCATAAATAGTAATAGATCATATGTCTGGAAACCACTTAGTTTTGTTGCTAAATATTTTTCAACCCGTAAATATAGCACAATCAAAACATCTCTAGATCATCATTTAATTAATAGGTCCACAATTGACTTTGTGGTTCAATTCAATATTTGTAGATCTATGATATGTTTTAACTAATTTATTGAAAGGTCATTTCTTTTAGTTCTATTGTCTCTTATTTTTTATCATTTTAAATTGATAGATCTCGATATGATGCATCATTCTTAAAATGTGAATTTCAATTAATTTAATAACATTACATTTAAATGTGAGACATTTACCCAATAACATTATATTTTTTCACACTCCGCAAATGTAAGTTAATTCAATTAGTTCATTTTTATGTTAGTTTTCTTCAGTTATGTTATTAACTTAAATTAATTTGTTTTGGGCTCATAATATTTAAAAATAACTATTATTTTAGATTTGTAAATTTTTATAATTTATGGTATTTTATAAAATTTGTTTACAACATTTGTATTACAAAACATTTCAATTAATACAATAATACTTATATTTGTTATTAGTAGAATGCTAAAATCATAATAATGATATATTTTACCTTTCACATTTTTAAACTTTCAAAACCAACATTATTTATGTAGGAAGAAATTTATATATAGTAGTAATAATATTGTAGTTATTTTTAAAAGTTAGATGAAGTAAACAAATTGACATATAATAATTTTTTTGGGGTGAACTTTTGACATGCAACAATGATTTAATATGTATATATGTATTATAGTTATTATTTTCTCTTTTTAGCAATATACATATATATATATATATATATATATATATAAGTGTGTGTGTGTGTGTGTGTGTGTGTGTGTGATGTATGATGATGTGATGTAACATATATATATATATATATATATATATATATCATACCACACACACACACACACACACACACACACACACACACACACACACACACACACATATATATATATATATATATATATATATATATATATATTACTTTAAATTAAAATTTTATCTTATTAGAATAAATTAAATTTTACCAATCTATTTTGATTTAGAATTTATTTTATTTTAATAGAATATATATTTTCGTTTTTATAATTTCTATTACCAATAAATTACCATATTATTATTTATGACTTTATGAAGGATAGAGATCTATATATATAGCAATATAATGATGGAACTTAAGTTGACAAATAACAATGAAATTTTTTTTTTTGTTTTATTTTTCACCGAAGTTTACTTTTATGCGAATGAAACGTTTGAAAAAGAATTATTTCAATTGTCGTACGTAATTATGTTGATTTAATATAATTGTATGTTAATTTAATACATTAAAATAAAAATATCAATATAGGTGTTATGTAAAAAATTTTAATTAGAAATTTTTAATGATATGTATATATATATATATATATATATATATATATATATATATATATATATATATATATTAATTTTATTTTTTAATGATATATTTTTTATATATTAATTTTATTTGTATATAAAAAAAACTGAACTTAAGTTGAAAAAGAATATACTAAGTATTAGTTTAGTGTACCTTACAAGTAGACCATGATTCATGTTATAATAAATATTTAGGTAATCATTACTATAAATTAAATTCACATATATATCATTTTTTTAATTTTTTAATTAGGTAAAAAATGTTTGTAATTTCAAATTTCAAAACAGAAGTATTTTCTTAGGATGGATGGGAAAACAACACTTCTGTTTTAATATATATTATTATGTAAATTTATGTTAAATTTAATTATATATTGCAATAGTATTGTAAAAAATCAATCTACAACATTTTAAAAATGAACCAATATTATATTGAAAATGATATAACATAGTGATTTAATATAATTGTATGTTAATTAATAAATTAAAATAAAATATATCAATATAGGTGTTATTTAAAAGTTTTTAATTAGAACTTTTTAATGATATAATTTTATATATTAATTTTATTCTTGTATAAAAAAATTGAACTTAAGTTGAAAAGAATATATATTTGTTTAATAATTATTACTTTCCGTGTGACTATTTTTGTTAATATATGTATATAAATAATTTTGTTAAGTATAGTAATATTATGTTGACTGATTTCAAATTTTTAAATAAATAAATTAATAAATATATAAATACATATATAACTTACAAACACGCAACCGTATACTTGAATAACATTTAATTACATACATTAACATAATATAGTAATATTCTTTTAGAATACTATAATATACATCATATAGTAATTTGATTGTTGGAATTTTTATTTTTTGAATATTATCATGAGAGAAATTTAATTACGTACATTAACATAATATAGTAATATTTTTTTTGGAATACTATAATATGCATCACATAGTAATTTGATTGTTGGAATTTTATTTTTTATTGTTGGAATTTTTTTTAATATCATCATGAGATGAATTTAATTATAATATACATCATATAGTAATTTGATTGTTGATTTTTTTTTAAAAAAAATATCATAATAAGAGGAATTTAATTACGTACATTAACATAATATAGTAATATTTTTTAGAATATTATAATATACATCATATAGTATAAAATATTTCATACCGTTTATTTCAGCACCATTTTCAATATAAATAAAATATAATTAAAGTAATTAAAATACTAAATAGTAAAATGATAGCATTCAAATTACTTTAATTATATTCAAAAATTACCGGTAGTGCACAGAATTAAGTAGTTTAATTATATAGATTATAGTTCAATTTGAATGCTATGGGGTGCACGAAATTAACTACTTTAATTATATTAATTAATTATAGTTCAATTTGAATGCTATCATTTTTTTTGGAATGTTTTGTCAATTTTAGCCATAAATAAGGAATGATAAGGAATGCTAGAATTTCTGATAAGGAGTTATTATATAATATTATGTTGACCGATTTCAAAAATTTTGGACTAAAATGAGCGGGAAAGCTAGCACTTCTGTTTTAATATATAGATATAGATATAGATTATATTTTTTAAAAACTTTAATCCGTATCACTTTAATCATTTTAAAAACTAACCGTGCGTGTAGTGTGCAAACTTCATTTTCCTTTTCATTTTTTAATTTTCTAGAAAAGAGAATTTTATTTTATTTTTCACTTGGCAAATATGTTTCAAATTTTATCAATTTTGAAATCAATAGAATTACTCATCCACTCTATATAGAATTATATTGTTGCAACACATTCCACATTACTCATGGCTAGCTTACATTAATCTTCGAAACCAATTTGTTTCCAAATAGCATTTCTGAGTCTCCACAAGTCTCTCCCCTTCACACTCCTCCCTGATAGGGACGCCCCTTTGGTCCTAGCCAAGTACACATGCGGCCGCAATCCAAAGTACTCGTCCTCGTCCTCCTCCACCGACCATGCCGCATTATAGTCGCTGTCTTGTCGGGATCGCTCAACTTGCTGGTACGCCACGCCCAGAATCCTCCTCCAATCCGGTATCTTCATCGGCAGCGACTTCACAGCCACCGCCGTCACCACCACCTGCTCAACCACGCTACTTTCACCGTTCATCACCGCCGTTTTCACATGGCACATATTTGGTTCTACGGCCGACCACCTCGTCCCGGACACTGCAACCTCGTTGTTGGTGGCTGTTGTACTGCGGACCCAACAATCCTCGGATTCATCGAACTCGAATTGAAGGTCAGAGGAATTCGGCTTGAAGCTGATCTCAGAAGCCATTGAATGGCTTATGTATCACTTTAATCATTTTAAAAAAGTAACCGTGCGTGTAGCGTGCAAGCTTCTTTTCCTTTTCATTTTTTAATTTTGATTTTGTAGTGAGGTTTTTTTTCACTTGGAAAATAATATGTTTCAAATTGAAATCAAGAACTAAAAATGAAAAATACAATAATTTATTTAAAGACTAAAGTAACCGTGCGTGTAGTGTGCAAGCTTCATTTTCCATTTAATTTTTTAATTTTAATTTTGTAGTGAGAATTTTTTTCACTTGAAAAATTTGTTTCAAATGTTATCAATTTTGAAATGAAGAACTAAAAATGAAAAGTACAATAATTTAAAGACTAAAGTAACCGTGCGTGTAGTGTGCAAACTTCATTTTCCTTTTCATTTTTTAATTTTAATTTTGTAGTGAGGGTTTTTCACTTGGAAAATATGTTTCAAATTTTATCAATTTTGTAATCAAGAACTAAAAATGAAAAATAGTAAAATACAATAATTTAAAGAATAAAATTAAAATGAATTATTGTTTTTCAATCAATACAAGGAGATACTAAATTTAGACGAAATTAAAGTATACAAATTTTGGTTGAGTCATGTCCACGATACCTATAAAAAGGCCTGTTAAAATGCAGTATCTCTCCCATGTGGGGGTGCAACCAGGTGTCACTAGACCAAGGTCTTTGTGTCACCATCCAATATTAGTCTTCCAATAAATAAGTCTTCTAGAATATAATAGTGTCAATCTTAGTTAACTCAAATCTCATCCCAAACATGTTATTATGTTAGTATAATCCTTAATATTGTCTAAATTAATATTTTTTTTATCGTCACTAGAAAATCACTCTCAAATTTCATAATTCAAAAAGTTTTTTACATAATATCAAACCTTAGTAACTCATTTTCATACTCTTTATATTCTAATAAACATATTTTTATTGTTGTTAAACGATTAGAGAAAAATTTTTGGTATGAAATTTTATCTGGTACAAACATGATAATTCATTGGATGAAAAAATTTAGACAAAAAAAATCACAATAAAAAGAAAGGAAAGAAAACGAAATTTGAGTCATAGCCAATGATGAACACCAAAATTTGTTGGTACATAATCATGTTTAACTAATGTTGCTCATCAAAACCTTGTGAATCTACTGATCATTCCTCAATAGCTACTTGTCAGAATAATTGAAATGTTTTTAATCTTTTAATACTCCGTAAAATAATACGGAGTAATAATAAAAGAATAACAATTGTTGAGACATTTCATTCTATAAATGTCACGACATCAATCAACCTCTATTTCATTATCTTTTATCTTGTAATATTGATTGTTATATTTTGACCAGTGTTGCAAAAATTTCACATTGGCACCATTTAATCGGCGCCAGCCGGCGGTCTAGCGTATCACCAAAATCGATGATTATTTAGGCAGTCAGCCGACTAGGTTAAGCCGCTTAGGCGCTGACCGCCTAAGCTTCCTAGACACCTCCCAGGCCTCCTAGGCACCAACTAGGCATTCTAGGCACCGACTAAGTGACCTAGTCGGCCGTTATCAATTTTTCTTCTATTTTTTTTTTAAATGAGTTATTTCACTCAAAACTAAATCGTTTTGAACGAAATCATAAATTATTCAAACTCTAGATGTTTTTTAAGTTAATATATAATATTTTAGTATTAACTATTAAATATTAAATAGTTTATAATTATTAGTATTACGTACACTTTTGATCGTGAGTTTGACATCAAAATCAGATCATGTAAAAAAAATGTGTGATGTGAATAATTAGTAGAGGATAGGAAGGTTTAGGGAACACTTCGTGCATAATATCTGGCAAAGGAAATCATAATCACTATTCCATGCTAAATTTGAAGACAAAAAATAATGATATAAGGGAAGAAACGTGTTTAAAGCTAAGTAGCCTGATAATTATGAAATTAAAAGTGCGTTCGTAATTTAATTCTTTTCAGTGAAAATTGATTGTTAAGACTCACAATTAACAAGAGTAGATAGAAGCATTCGTAGTAACGTATCGGTTCTGGCAACTATATCTAGCATATTTCCCTAAATAAACATGCATCATCAGCAATGTCTATATATCATCTTCTTCTTCTTCATCATAGGTCAATGGCTTCTGAGAAAGGTAATAAATGATAATCTTACAATAATGTAAAGACTTACAAGTTACAAGGAGCATCTTCATCTACATAAAAATCATCTTCATCCTTAAAACCTCATACATTTAACCCGAAGTAGTCCGTGTAAATATTCTAAGTTCAAAAGCTCTCTAAAAATATACATACACCAAGAATTATTGAAATATAATGAATTTTGGCTTGGTACCATTAAATAAAAAAAAAAAAACAAACAAACCTGTGATATATCCCTTATGGTTTCCACGTAAAAGATATCTATGTCAATTTATTTTCTTCATAAATTATGTATATTCTATTTTCGAATTTGTGTTGGGTCAACTCCTACAAAACTAACTAACTAACTAACAACAACAATAATCTACTATACTAATAATATACTATGTATATACTAATATAAGAACCAAAGAAAGTTAGGCCTATAATGGGTAGAAAAAATGACGATCAAATTATATATCAAATGGATGGTTCAGATTGTTTAGATTTATATTTTTCCCTTGAGATTTCCTAATTTATCCTTAATTATATATGATTATCTGATCTGTTAAATATTCTCTTTTCCGTTAATATTCCGGTAACTTTTAACTTACCAATTAATTTCTATAAGTAAGGTCTTAGGTTCGAACCCCATCTCAATCAAAGTTAATTATTGAACAATGAACATATACTACGAAATTATCAAAAAAAAAAATAAAAAAATGAACATATACTACGAATATGTTAGAGTATTGAGTATATTATTCAAAAGTAAGTACCTCACTCTATTACTCTTATTAAATTAAATAAATTAGTAGTTACAATAAAAAAATAATACATATGCATTTCTTTAATTTATAATTTGATGTCTACAATGCCTTTATTCAAAAACAAATATTCATTATCAAAAAATTTAAAAAGAAATATAATTTCCTTACCTTCCAATTTATTGATTAATTATATTCACTACATTGTTCATTGTTTTCTTTTTACACTATCTTGTAATTAAATATCAAAGTTATACTAAAAAAATAATGTTATATATTTATTTACCAAGTATTATGTTAATACATGGAAATTAAAAAAAAAACAGTTTGGAGTCAATCATATTAACTACTTAGGAAAGATTTGTTAACAAAGAAAATACATTCAAATAACCCAATAAATTGATATAAAATTCATGGCAAAAACTTGTGTGAGACCGTCTCTCCATGAGACGGGTCGGGTCGGGTCGGGTCGGGTCATGATGCAAATGTAACACTTATATGCACAAATATCATACTTATATGCTCAAATGTAATACTAATCAGGAATAAAATTTTTGTTACTTATTAGGATAAATGTAATACTTTTAAGGGAAAATACAATACTTTTACATTTCGATTTAAAAAGTATTACATTTTTCCTCAAAAGTATTATATTTGCCCTTATAAGTGAGAGGCACTTGTCAACATTACTTATTATTAAAAATGTATTACTTTTTCTCTTATAAGTAACAAAAATTGTATTTTTGATTAGTGTTATATTTGAGCATATAAGTATGAGATTTGCACATATAAGTATGACATTTGCATGGTGCTTTGACCCGACCCGACTCGTCTCACAAATAAGGATCCGTGAGACGGTCTCACACAAGTGTGACCTCATATTATTAAAAATGTCAATGTAGGGATAATAGAACATTGTGATACAGTTGATGCATTGAAAAGATACTGAGACTACAACATTGTTAGAATCAATATTTTAAATTCAAAAAAAGAATAACATTTGAAGCATAGCTACCGTTGCAGTATTCATTAATCTTGTATGTCAAATACTTATTGTGCATTCTTTAAATATATTATAACTAATATAAGTTTACAATTCATTTCATTTTCTACAATCAACCTGTTTGGATTAAAGACAAAATCAGCATCAATCAACAAAAATAATTGGTATATAAGATGTAGTCATTGTTTAAAAATGTTTATGCACACAAAGTGGCAAACTATTAACTGCATGCATTGTGATGAAAAGGTAGCAGTGGATATTCCAAGATTATTAGTATCAAATCAACAAAAAAAAAAAAAAAAAAAAAAAAAAAAAACACACACACACACACGCACACAAAAAATAAGTACTACACTCATTTATACTAATTCCAAAAATAGGAAGTTTAAAATAAACATGTGAAAAATAGATGTATAAATTGTTGATGAAATTGGACATATTGCAGCATCAGTATTCGGACAACCTGCAAAGTTATTGTTGCTACTATTAAGTAAATAAGTTATGAAACTAGAACAAAATGTATTACTCATTAACCTTCTACAAATATAATAAATATTAATATTATTTTCAATACTTTCACATGAGAATGTACGACACACATTTCACAGCACATGAAACATGTAGGGGGAAAAACTACCACTGTCAAATATCAATAGGCGATTGCAAGATCGAGAGTTTATAGAGCAACTAAGATCTCCGTCATATACAAACACAACGAGACAAATCCACAACTTCCTATATTATAATCTCATTGCATGGCGCTGCCTTCTATACTACTACAATAACTCAATTGCATATGACACATTACCAAATACCAATAAAAAATTTAAAAAAAAAAACTAAGTACTGAAGATAAAGACAATGACAATGCTACCTGAAAGAGAATTAAAAGCGGTTAGAGAAATTCAAACAAAAAAGTAGTACTTATTTATATTATCATTTTTAGACTAAGTAATTAGATTTACAAAATTACAAACATTTATTTTAGTGACAATTACAATTAATCTCTCATATATTATCTTGCATTCATAAACTTTGAATTACTAATTTTAATAAACAAATTCAATATTCAATTACATATGCATGAACATCTCCTATATAATTTTGCATTGAATATACTTTAAAATACTTATTTAATAATAAAAATTGACATTATCTCATTCGCGCAATGCACGTGAAAAACTAGTAACTATAATAATACTTATTCTTATTGTAGTTGTTGTAGTAGGCTAGGCAGCCTATGCCACCTCTGGCCACTAAATTGCAGGTCAACCCAGCAGACTAAACATGACAAATACAGTGCTATGTAGATCATATAAAAGAATACATTATTTGTGTACTAAATGTACAATATATAAAATAATGTAATTTTAGAACTCAAATAATATATTTTTCTTGAATACAATTTACAGTTTTAATATACTAAAAATCACTGTTGCAGAAATTTCCCGCCTAGCCAGGCGCCCCTAGACTGAGGCAAATTGCTCCCTAGGCGTCCGCCTAGGTGGCTGGCCGCCCAAACTCGACCGACTGAGCCGAGTTGACGGCTGACTAAGCCGAGTTGACAGCCGACTGAGCCGAGTTGCCGGCCGACTCGGCCGAGTTAACTCGCCCAACTCAACGGAGTTAGCCAAATTAAATCGAGCGAGTCGGCCTTGTCAATTTTTTAATTGTATTTTTATATATTTAAATTTATCTATTTATATAAACAACAGAAGTATGACATACAACCACACACATGAATTATTTTTTTATTTTTATAGATCGTCGCCTAGGTACCGCCTCGGCCCTGCCTAGACTGCTTAGGTGCTAGGCACTAGTCTATCGCTCGACCAGTGCCTAGCGCCTACTGCAACCATGCTAAATATACATTATTTGTGTATAGAATGTACAATATTTGATAGTATGGTCTACATAGCTGTGTAGACCATGGTTCAAACAATAATGATTGATTAAACACATTTTGACAACCCTATATGTCTTTCGCCAACTACTATGTAGTGTGATTGCATCCCCGTTACGACCATTCAAATGAGCGGTCATAAGTTCGAACCTCGGTGATGGGGATTTACATTCTTTGGGCTAAAAATATTTGAAAAAAGTATAGAATATATACTACCTTTGGGCTTTGTAGGTATCCTATTGTGCCTCACAGCCCGATTAATAATATTTTTATTTTCCTATATATCCCGTTCAATATTATTATATCCATGGTGGGCTCAGTCCCGATAAAACCATCAAAACAAAAAATGTGATTTTCCATTTATTTTTTTTCTTGCATATTTCTTGCAAATGAAAGATATAACTATGTTCTAACATAACATTATATCTAATTTTTTAGTTTGAAATAAGTAATTTACATTCGCTTTCAATGAGAATTATTTAACCTATGATTTTTTAGTAAAGAATTAAGAAGTTTCTTCTTTGACTAACTTCACTGAAACCATATCAATCTATAGTTTTTTTTTCTTAAGTTAAAATGTAATATTATTATACTTAAAATTATATTGAGAGCTGAAATTTGAAGTGAACAAAATTTGACTAAACTCTATCTAATGACTGGGAATTAGAATAGAAATATCATTATTGCATAATTAAATTTGCAAGATCCATTACTTTCATACTCCTGTCAAAACCATTTGGTAGAAAAGAACTAGGATCCAATCAAAACCATCTATCTGAAAATGTGTAATAAATTTGAAGCAGTGCGGCGATTTTTTTTTTTTTTTTAAATTTTTTATAAATAACTCAAATTTTATACTGCAACCTTTAACTCTATATATGAATTATAATATTATTGTTTGGTTAATACCTTTAAATTTTTGCATTGTATATAACAAAGAATTAGATTTTTGCTTTTTTTGCCAAATTAAATAAGGACATTATGATTTTCTTGACCATCATGTATCGAGTCATGACGATGAGTTGCAAATAAAATATGGAAAATACATTACCAGCCTAGCTAGCTATATGATCTATGATAGAATATGATCTATAATAGAGGTGGATGTATAGATCTTGAATTTATTTAAATGTCTTATATAGACATAAGTATATATACCAACCTTTTTTTTACTGGTGATAAGAACTAGTTGTCTAGTCCCACTCTATATAGAATTATATTGTTGCAACACATTCCACATTACTCATGGCTAGCTTACATTAATTTTGGAAACCAATTCGTTTCCAAATAGCATTTCTGAGTCTCCACAAGTCTCTCCCGTTCACACTCCTTCCAGACACTGCAACCTCGTCCTTAGTGGCTGTCGTACTACGGACCCAGCAATCCTCGGATTCATCAAACTCGAATTAAAGGTCAGAAGCCATTGAACTTAATTGGATACGATGGAGAAGAATTTAGGGAATATGCTATATATAGTTGTGTGCAGTGAATGGATACGTTACTAGGAATGCATCTATCTTCTTCTTCTCTATCCGTGCTAATCGTGAGTGTTGTTTTTGAAAGCATCTAAGCGTGAGTGTTGTTTTTGAAAGCATCTAATCGTGAGTTTGTAATCTTGGATCATATATTTCGTGACATTTACTTGTAATCATAGGATTAACACTAAAATCATGTTTGTAATCTTCAAATGAGTAATTTCTAACAAAATTAATAATGAAATGCGTGACATCAATATTAATTAGTAAAAGAAGAGAAGGTTATTGGACAACTTCCTTGATATTTGATGACCAAAATCATCATTACTTTATGTTGAATAGTTCATTTCCAGCTATTTACGTGCAGTTTTGATTGTGAGTTTGACATCAAAATCTGATCATGTAAAAAAAAATGTGTCATATGAGTAATTAGTAAAAGATAAGAAGATTTAGGGAACACATCTTGCATAAAATCTGGTAAAGGAAATCATCACTATTCCATGCTAAATTTGGAGACAAAAAATAATGACTCTAAGGAAAAAACATGTTTAAAGTAATTTGATAATTACAAAATTAAAAGTGTGCTCCTAATTTAATTCTTCTTCAATGAAAATTGATTGTTTAGACTCACAATTAGCACAAGTAGATAGAAACATTCGTAGTAACGTATCCGTTCTAGCAACTATATATAAATAGCATATATATTCCCTAAATAAACATACATCATCAGCATCATCTATATATCATCTTCTCCTTCTTCATCCTAGTTCAATGGCTTTTGAGATCAAGTAGTGGTGATATTTTCAGTTAGTGGTCTTTGAGTGGTTATTCTTCTCTTGCTATTTAAAATGATTGCACTTTTAGTCTCTTAATTATTATATTTTTTAAAAACTTTTATCCGTATCACTTTAATCATTTTAAAAACTAACCGTGCGTGTAGTGTGCAAACTTCATTTTCCTTTTCAATTTTTTCATTTTCTAGAGAAGAGAATTTTTGTTTTCACTTTGCAAATATGTTTCAAATTTTATCAATTTTGAAATCAAGAACTAAAAATGGAAAATACAATAATTTAAAGACTAAAATTGCCAAAGACCTTGCTGTCAAGCGGCACCTGATGTACACTCTCATATGAAAGGGAGTATAAGGTAATGCATGATCATTTCCAGTTATTTACGTACACTTTTAATCGTGAGTTTCACACAAAAATTATATTTTTAGTTTCCAGATTATTCATTTGTATGTAACAGACTATGTGAAAAAAAATGTGAGATATGAGTAATTAGTAGATGATGAGAAGGTTTAGAAAACGTAACACATCTTGCGTGATATCTGGTGATGGAAAGCATTAGTATTCCATGCCAAACTTGAAGACAAAAAATAATTTATATTAAAGACATGAGTAAGTGAAAAATCTTGTTTAAAGTAACTTGATAATTACGAAAAAAAAAAAAAAAAAGTGCCTTTGTAATTTAATTCATTTTCATTGAAAATTGATTGTTAACACTCACCATTAGCACGAGTAGATAGAAGCATTAGTAATAACTTATCCCTTCTGACAACTATACATAAATAGCATATTTCCTAAATAAACATACATCATCAGCATCATCTATCATCAAGATATGTCACCATCCAATACTAATCTTTAATGAACATGTCTTCTAGAATATAATAGTGTCAATCTTAATTAACTCGAATCTCATCCCAAACATATTACTATGTTAGTATGATACTTAATATTGTCTAAATTATTATTTTTTGATCGTCACTAGAGAATCACTCTCAAATTTCATAATTCAAAAAGTTTTAATATAATATCAAACCTTTGTAACTCATTTTCATACTCTTTATATTCTAATAAACATATTTTATTATTGTCAAACGATAAGAATAAAATTTATGGTGTGAAATTTTATCTGGTACAAACATGATAATTGATTAGATTAGAATCTTTAAGACGACAAAAAAAAAAAAAAAAAAAAAAAAAAAAAAAAAAAAAAAAAAAAAAAACCGAAAGAAATTGAGTCATAGCCAATGATGAACACCAAAATTTGTTGGTCCACAATCATGTTTAACTAATGGAGTGAGTTAAAGGATCGAATTCCAACTTAATGTTGCTCATCAAAATTAAACCTTGTGAATCTACTAATCATGCCTCAATAGCTACTTGTTAGAATAATTGAAATGTTTTTAATCTTTTAATACTCCGTAAAATAATACGGAGTAATAATAAAAGAATAACAATTGTTGAGGCATTTCATTTAATAAATGTCACGACATCAATCAACCTCGATTTCATTATCATTTATCTAGTAATCTTAGTTGTTATATTTTGACCAGTGTTTGCAAAAATTTCATCTAAGCGTCGTTTAATCGGCGCAGGCCGGCCGTCTAACATATCATCATAATCAATGGTCTAGCTACAGCTGGCCGACTAGGATAGGCCGCTTAGGTGCTAGGCCTCCTAGGCACCGATTAAGCCACCTAATCGGTTGATTAGCTATTATTTTTTTAAAAAGAATTATTTCACTTAAAGTACATCGTTTTGAGCGAAATAACTCTAAATTATTTAAACTTATGTTTTTAGGTTAAAATATAATATTTTAGTATTAAATATTAAAATATTATTAAAAAAAACTATTAAAATATTAAATAGTTTATAATTTTTAGTATTAAAAAATTTTAAACTTTTAAACAAATTTTTAAAAATAAAATATATATACAGGCACTTAGCCGCCCCGATTAATTGCCGCCTAGATTTAAGTACACTTTTAATCGTGAGTTTGACACAAAAATTGTCATATTTTTAGTTTCCAGATTATTCATTTGTAACAGACTTTGTGAAAAAAAAAATGTGAGATATGAGTAATTAGTAGATGATGTGAAGGTTTAGAGAATGTAACACATCTTGCGTGATATCTAGCGATGGAAAGCATCACTATTCAATGCCGAGCTTGAATTGAAGACAAAAAATAAATTAAAGACATGAGTAAGTGAAAATCTTGTTTAAAGTAACTTGATAATTACGAAATTAAAAGTGCCTTTGTAATTAATTTAATTCTTTTTCACTGAAAATTGATTGTTAAGACTCACAATTAGCACGAGTAGATAGAAGCATTCGTAATAACTTACCCGTTCTAACAACTATATATAAATAGCATATTCCATAAATAATCATACATCATCAGCATCGCATCTATCATCTTCTTCTTCTTCATCCTAGTTTGATCAATAGCTTCTTCTTTTCCTATACAAAATAATTGCACTTTTAGTCTCTTTATTATAATATTTTTTTTAAACTTTTAACCATATGTATCACTTTTTTTTTTTTTTTTTTTGGAAATACCATATGTATCACTTTAATCATTTTAAACGTAACCGTGCGTGTAGTGTGCAAACTTCATTTTCCTTTTCATTTTTTATTTATCTAGTGAGGTTTTTTTTCACTTGGAAAATATGTTTCAAATTTTATCAATTTTGAAATCAAGAACTAAAAACGAACAATACAATTATTTAAATACTAAAATTAAAATGAACTATTATTTTTCAGTACAAGGGCATACTAAATTAAAATAGAACTATACAAATCTTGGTTGAGTCATGTCCACGATATCTATAAAAAGTAAGACAAAGTTGTAGATCATTGAGGAAAGTATCAAAAAAGACATGCAATATAGGATGAGCGATCAAAATATGTCATCCAATATTAGTCTTTCAATATATATGTCTTCTACAATATAATAGTGTCAATCTTAGTTAATCCTAATCTCATCCCAAACATGTTACTATGTTAGTATGATCCTTAATATTGTCTAAATTAATGTTTTTTTATCGTCACTAAAAAATCACTCTCAAATTTCATAATTCAAAAAGTTTTAACATACTATCAAACCTAATTAGTAACTCATTTTCATACTCTTTATATTCTAATAAACATATTTTATTGTTCTCAAACGATAAGAAAAAAATTTATGGTGTGAAATTTTATCTGGTACAAACATGATAATTGGTTAAAAGAAAAAATGTAAGATATGAGTAATTAGTAGATGACGAGAAGGTTTAGAGAACGTAACAAATCTTGCGTGATATCTAGCGATGGAAAGCATTACTATTCCATGCCAAACTTGAAGACAAAAAATTAAATTAAAGTCATCAGTATGTGAAATATCTTGTTTAAAGTAACTTGATAATTACGAAATTAAAAGTGCCTTTGTAATTTAATTCTTTTTTACTGAAAATTGTTTGTTAAGACTCACAATTAGCACGATCGATTAGATAGAAGCATTCATAATAACTTATCCCTTCTGACAACTATATATAAATAGCATATTCCCTAAAGAAACATACATCATCAGCATCATCTATCATCTTCTTCTTCATCATCTTAGTTCGATCAATGGCTATTTGGAAACGAATTGGTTTCGAAGATCAGCGCTGCCAACCCATAAGGTTGTTCGGTTCGATAGTCACCTTGTGGTTAATTCATTTTAGTAGAAGTTTTAAGGTTGTCCGTTCAATAGTAACCGCGCGTGCGTGTAGTGTGCAAACTTCAATTTCATTTTCATTTTTTAATTTTAATTTTCTAGTGAGGTTTTTTTTTTCACTTGGAAAATATGTTTCAAATTTTATCAATTTTGAAATCAATAACTAAAAATGAAAAGAGAAAATATCATTTTTAGCCCCTCGACTATAATACATGTATCAATTTTCGTCCTTTACTATTAAAATTTTCAAATTAGGTGCATGACTATTCAATTTGTATCACGTTGGTCCTTGACTATGAACATTTTTAAATTAGGTGCATGATTATTCAATTTGTATCACATTTCGTTATGCTGTTAAATTTTTCCTGTCAAATTTTCAGCGAAATCACCGGTGACCGGCTAGTTTATTTAATTTTTTATTTAAAAACTTATTAGAATAATTTTTAAACTATAAAATTTAAAATTATATAAAAAAAAAAAAAA
>CP025652.1:9476236-9535908 GCA_003576665.1 Ipomoea trifida | reverse complement strand
AAAAAAAAAAAAACGCCGGCCACCCCCTGCCTCCTCAACTCCTCATTCATCTTCATCAGACGGAGGCGAAGGCGGAAGGTTGGGTGGGGGATGGCCGGTCACCGGTGAGTTCAATTCGTCGAAAATTTGGCTGAAAAATTTAACGGCAAGACCAAATGTGATACAAATTGAATAGTCATGCACCTGATTTGAAAATGTTAATAGTCAAGAACCAAATGTGATACAAATAGAATAGTTATGCACCTAATTTGAAAATTTTAATAGTCAATGACTAAAATTGATACATGTATTCTTTAAAAAAAAAATTGATACATATATTATAGTCGAGATACTAAAAATGATATTTTCTCAAAAAATATATTACAGTTTTTAATTATATATGTTTGTGAACATGCATGTTCGCGAACATTATTAAACGAACACTTAACGAGATTGTTTGCGAACATTACTAAACGAACATAAACGAGCTTGTTCGCGAACATTACTAAATGAACAAAAACGAGCTTGTTCATGATCTCTTAGCAAACGAGCCTACCACTGTTCAGACTCTGTTCGTTTATTAATCGAGTTCTAAATTTTGTTTGCTAATGTTTGTTTACCTTAATAAACGAAAGCTTACCGAACACGAACACGAGTAGTTTGTCGAAAGCTCTGTTCGCTAACACCCCTAAACATAATGTAACATTTTCCATTGTAATGACATTATTAAGTGGATGGTGTAAGTTTAATAGGTCATTTGTGGTCATTATGTTATGGTTTGAAATAGAAGTAACGGTTTCCGTTACTTAGCATATAATGATAGTACGTAAACTATTTAAGCATGATCCTCCTGCTATCACAACTACGTCATTTAGTTACTACAGAAGATTTGTGGTAGTAGACAACAAACTTTAATCCATTGCAGTTCTTGAGGCAATAATGCAATGAAGGTATCAACTATAGGTGGAGTTAAAGTTATACTTGATCCTATGCTTCCACTATCAGAGCATATATATATATATATCATCACTGCATAGTTGATCTATTTGAATATGCTTATTTTGTTAAGGGCATACTGATACAAATATCTCTGCTTTATTGTTTACAGTATGCATGTATACATATATTTGGACTTCATATGTGTACACAAATTTTTCTGATATAATTTTGAGACATATTGGTGAACAAAGACAAACGACAAGGGTCATTAGGTCGGTTCGCTAATATCTCTAGGTTTAATAAATTATTATCATGAAAATGAAGAAGTTTAGAAAGGAGAGCTGGGAAAATGGATAAGAACTCCACTCTACACCTCAATATATATTATATTTCAAACATAAATAACAAGCGTCTGTAGCTCAGTGGATAGAGCGTCTGTTTCCTAAGCAGAAAGTCGTAGGTTCAACCCCTACCTGACGTGAATGTTCTTATTTCTGTTTTTTGGTTTGAATAGAAAGCTAGGTTCGACCCCCGGAGGATGAAATGGTTGAATCTTTTTAAATTAATTCTTATTTCTATTTTTGAAATGAATCGGAGAGCAAAGAGAAAGCTAAGTTAAAAATTATGAGAGAAGTTCAATCTAAATATCTAATTAAGTCTATATAATAAATACATTTTAAAAATGAGTACTGTGTACACTAATTAATTAGGTGCAATTTTAGTTTTAGTAAAAAGATATATTGAACTTTCTATTTTAATTTAATTTTATATTTGGTATTTTTTTTTTGTTGGGTAATATTCATTAGGTAAATTAGTTTTTCAATTATTATATGTTAGACGAAACATGGTCTCAAAACGCCGCCGTTACATTAAGTAAAGAAAAGGCTACCATTATGTATTAACGCAGCTCCGTAAATAAAACTACAGTTCATCTTAAAAGATACTGCCTCACATTTGTTTTTATATTATCAAATGAAACTGTAGTTGCGTTGAAAGAATATATTACTCAACAAATTTTGGGTTGAAACTGACCAAAATGAAAAGTAATTGTATTAAATCCAAAACACACAAATTCAAATGTTATACAAGATTAAAACACGGCAAATTTTAAATAGCAAAATATGAGGTGTTCATTAGATCGTCGAACTGAAGACTCTAGTTGTGAAGGAGACTGGACATTTTAAAAAATAGCAAAATATGAGGTGTTCAACGCACAAAGACAACGGTTTTAAAAAATTGTTGTCTTTCTAGTGTTGTGTATTCAAGTGAACTTAGGGTGTGTTTGGAAAGCAGGAAAATGACTTCTGAAAAATGAGTCATTTTCCGGAAAATGAGTTCATTTTTGGTGTTTGGATGTACTCTGAAAAATGAGTATTAAAATGTGTTGTGTATTTAACCGTTGTCTATGTGCATGACTTACAACAACATCGACTTCAAAAACACTCAATAGACAACGATTTTTAATTACCAATTTGGTCCCTTGACTATAGCAAAATTACTAATTTGGTCCTGGTTTAACGTATGTTTAACGGCAAAATAAACGGAGGACCAAATTGGTTGAAATTTTCAAAGTCGAGGAACTTAATTGGGTACGAAAAATTGTCGAGGACCAAATTGGTAATTTCGCAATAGTCGAGGGACCATTTCGGTAATAAACTCTTATAAATTAGTATATATTAAAAAGCAATATTTTAAAATATGTAAAATATTATTGAGTAGTGCAACTGGATGTGCGTGTGCAATATTTATATTTACATAATAATGTGATTACCGTGAATTTGAAAAGTATATTACCGTGAATTACGTTATTACCGTGAGAATTACAGTATAATTTATGTCCATCAAGAGAATTAAGTATAATTTGTGAAATTGGAAACAATATTACCAATTAATAGATATTAATTAATTTTCATATAACATTTTCTTTCCAATAAAGCTTTATTAATGATTTTACCAATAAATTATTAAAGTTGAAAAGAAGGATTTTACTTTTATAGATAGAATAGATAGATAGATTAAGACACACACACCCAATTTTAATAAATTATTATGTGCAATAATTAATAATAAGAGAATATAATTAATATTAATAGAATATAATTAATAGAATATATGGATTAATTAATTTATTAGTGTATACTAAATATATTAAATATTAAATATATTTCCACAAAAATGATTTACATTTTGTATCCTATTTTATTTATTGATATTGTTAATAAACACCATTTAAGAATGAATATGTTCTATATTTATTGTTCATATACCAATTGTTTAATTTGGTCGTGATCCCCTAGCATATTCTTAAAATATTATAATTATTGCACAAAATAATTTATTAGAATTGGATGTGCGTGTGTTAATAACGTATTATTGATATTATTAACATGAATTTGCAAAGAATAAAATAAATGATTATTTCCTTATTGGTGTAGACATATTAGAAACAATATTACTAATTATTAGATATTATTTAATTTTCATATAACATTTGTTTACCAATTAAGCTTTATTAATAATTTTACCAATAAATTTTATAATTAATATTAACAAAAGTTTGGGCGGTAAATTTGGGAGGAGGATTTTAGTTTTATATATAGTATAGATAGATTAGATATAGCATTTGATATGTTTTCGCAGATTAGTACTCTGTACTGGGACTCTGTCCCACCTGACTTTATTTCTGCACTTTTGCATTGATCATATTTGCTGATTTGCTTTCAAAAAAAGATATAGCATTTGATATGTTTATGAATTTCTATTTAGGCTAAATTTACTTAATATCAACAATTGTTTACAATCACGTATCTAACTTCAAATCATAAAATTTAATGAACACCTCATATTTTGCTATTTAAAATTTGCCGTGTTTTAATCTTGTATAACATTTGAATTTGTGTGTTTTGGATTTAATACAATTACTTTTCATTTTGGTCAGTTTCAACCCAAAATTTGTTGAGTAATATATTCTTTCAACGCAACTACAGTTTCATTTGATAATATAAAAACAAATGTGAGGCAGTATCTTTTAAGATGAACTGTAGTTTTATTTACGGAGCTGCGTTAATACATAATGGTAGCCTTTTCTTTACTTAATGTAACGGCGGCGTTTTGAGACCATGTTTCGTCTAACATATAATAATTGAAAAACTAATTTACCTAATGAATATTACCCAACAAAAAAAAATACCAAATATAAAATTAAATTAAAATAGAAAGTTCAATATATCTTTTTACTAAAACTAAAATTGCACCTAATTAATTAGTGTACACAGTACTCATTTTTAAAATGTATTTATTATATAGACTTAATTAGATATTTAGATTGAACTTCTCTCATAATTTTTAACTTAGCTTTCTCTCTGCTCTCCGATTCATTTCAAAAATAGAAATAAGAATTAATTTAAAAAGATTCACCATTTCATCCTCCGGGGGTCGAACCTAGCTTTCTATTCAAACCAAAAAACAGAAATAAGAACATTCGCGTCAGATAGGGGTCGAACCTACGACTTTCTGCTTAGGAAACAGACGCTCTATCCACTGAGCTACAGACGCTTGTTGTTTATATTTGAAATATAATATATATTGAGGTGTAGAGTGGAGTTCTTATCCATTTTCCCAGATCTCCTTTCTAAACTTCTTCATTTTCATGATAATAATTTATTAAACCTAGAGATATTAGCGAACCGACCTAATGACCCTTGTCGTTTGTCTTTGTTCACCAATATGTCTCAAAATTATATCAGAAAAATTTGTGCACACATATGAAGTCCAAATATATGTATACATGCATACTGTAAACAACAAAGCAGGGAGGATTATGCATGCTTAAATAGTTTACGTACTATCATTATATGCTAAGTAACGGAAACCGTTACTTATATTTCAAACCATAACATAATGACCATAAATGACCTATTAAACTTACACCACTTAATAATATCATTACAATGGAAAATGTTACATTATGTTTAGGCGTGTTAGCGAACAGTGCTTTCGACAAATTACTCGTGTCCGTGTTCGGTAAGCGTTCGTTTATTAAGGTAAACGAACATTAACAGACAAAATTTAGAGTTCGATTAATAAACGAACAGAGTCTGAACAGTGATAGGATCGTTTGCTAAGATATCGTGAACAAGCTCATTTTTGTTCATTTAGTAATGTTCGCGAACAAGCTCGTTTATGCTCGTTTAGTAATGTTCGCAAACAATCTCGTTAAGTGTTCGTTTAATAATGTTCACAAACATATATAGTTGTGTTGTTTGTTTGGTTATTGTTCGTAAACGTAGATTATGTCTTGTTCAGGAACGAATTGTGTTCATAAACATGTGCAGGTATTTGGTAATTAAGTTGTTCACGAACCTCTTCATGAACGTACACGAACATGTTCGTGAACGTGTTCGCTAACGTACGTTAACAAACACGTTCGTGAACGTGTTCGCGAACATTAACAAACACTAATAAACGCTTAACAAACGAACACGAACAAGATTTTCAAAAACCTTAACAAACGAATACGAACAGGATTTTCAAAAATCTTAACAAACGAATATGAACACGAACATCCCAAAGTCCTTTACAAACGAACACAAACAACCTCCGTTCATTTATGTTCAGTTCGTTAACAACCCTAATTATGTTCACAGTCAAAGCTACTAAAGAAGCCAATTTGAAGAATATTGTGGAATATTCAAAATCCATCTTGTTAAGCTGGAGAGCAAAACAAGACTCAACACCAAAAAAATGTATTTCGTTGTATTAATCCTAGAAATTTCATACTGCTTTGCTCAATCGTTATACCATGACTCATGCTTCACCCCACTAACAAAAGGCTGAATTTTTTTTAGTACTACAGGCTCTATTACAATGTAATATCTGTTCATACCTACTTTCTCAACCTACTGGCTATGTTACAAAAGGTTGATTTTATTATACTTAAAGTTGATTTTTATTATATTGAAGCGTTTTTTTAGTGTATACAACCTAAAAATGAACTTTCGATAAAATAAAAATATGTATTTAGTATATTAAAAATGAATATTTATTAATGGTCCATAGTCTAATACAAGAATATTTTTTTTAAATGCATGCTTTGGTACATCAAACTGTGGATCACGGTCCAAAAATATATAAAGTTGATTATTCTAACTTATAACATACATTATTCTAACTAGTAAAATAAATTATCTTAATCTAGAAATTTCATTATTCTAACACATAAAGTACATTATCTTACCTCAAAAATTTCATTATTCTAACACACAAAAAGTACATTATACATTATTCTAATACATAAAATACATTATTTTAACACATAAAATGGGGTGGAACTTAGAATAATGTGCTATATATCTTATCCCATAAATTTTAGGGAAAAGGGTCAAATAAGCCCTCAAACATTACCCAAAAGTACAATTAGGCCCTCGAACATTCAAAAAGTTCAATTAAACACACAAACTTACCATTTTGAGTCATTTAAACCCATACGACCGGTTGTTGAAGGTAAACAACCGGTCATAATTATTCCGGCGAACATTCCGGCGGCTGGCCGCCAGAATTTCATCCCAAAATGCCCGGTCGTCTTCTCCATTGGCCGGCGGCCGGCCTGTTCGTCTTCTGATCTCCAGTGGAGAAGACGAACGGTCTTCGTCTTCTCCGGCGGTCTTCGTCATCTCCGCGCCCAGTATCTCAATCTCGTCTTCATCATCTCCGGCTCATCACTTATATCTAGATCGGAAATCGGACCGGGCAGGGGATTTCCTACCAACGACGTCGTATCGGAATCCGTCGATGCCAAAGTCGTGGACGACGACGACCGCGAAAAGCTGCCGCCGCCGTAGTGCCTATGAACGGCGCAATAGAGCTCCATAGCCGGAAACGTCCGAGCGAGTTTCGGATCCAAACGGGGCGAATCGGGGTCGAAGCCGAACCCTAATTCGATGCAGCCGCGGAGCTCATCCAAGTCGTCGTCGGTCATGCTCTTGCTCCGCTCCCGTCGATCACCGCTATTCCCCTTCCGCCTGAGCCACGCCTCCTCCCGGTGCGAATCGGGGGACCACGATTAGTGCTTGAGCAGCGGCGGCGGAGCTCTGGATTCCGAAATGGCGCAACAATAGAGCGTCGTTCGTCTTCTCCACCCTGGAGAAGACGAACGGCCTGTCTTCTTCTCCAACAATTGGAGAAGACGAACAGGCCACGACCGGCCATTTTGGGATGAAATTCCGGCCACCGGCGGCCGGAATCTTGGCCGGAATAATTATTACCGGTTGTTAACCTAGAACAACCGGTAGTATGGGTTTAAATGACTCAAAATGGTAAGTTCGTGTGTTTAATTGAACTTTTTGAATGTTCGAGGGTCTAATTGCACTTTCGGGTAATGTTTGAGGGCTTATTTGACCCTTTTCCCTAAATTTTATTATTCTAACGCATACAAAGTACATTATTCTAACACATAAAAGTACATTATTCTAATTCATAAAACACATTATATTACCCCAAAATATTTGTTATTCTAACACGCTTGTGGAGCAAGGAATTTTTTTTAACATCAAAACAACGTCGTTTTGGCGGTTGTTATGTCATGGACCGGGTCCATGTTCACAATTTTAGTACTCTATATTTACAATTTTAGAACTCTATGTTCACAGTTTTATATGTTCACAATTTTTGAACTCTATGTTCACAATTTTTGAACTCTATATTCATAATTTTGAACTCTATGTTCACGTACAATTTCAGAACTCTATATTCACAATTTCATAACCCTATATTCACAATTTCAGAAGTCTATATTCAATAGTATAACACAATTTTTGAATCCATATAACAACATTGTAAATATTGAGTAATATAATTAATTTTGTATATTGAGATTTAAAATTGTGAATATAAAGTTCTAAAGTTGTGAACATCGAGTTTTAAAATTATGAATATAATGTTTTTAAATTGTGAACATGAACCTGAGTCCACTTTGAAAGGTGGATCCGAATCCATAACATAATTGGACTCATTTTGGACCATGAAACACGCAGCGGTATAATTTGCCGTTGCAGTTTAACTGGGCCAAAATCTACATCGTATTTACAGGGCCGAAAACTATGAACGGTGTAGAATTGTAGAGGCCCAATTATGATTTCAATTTTTAACTACTGAAAATTATTTGCAATTTTATGCCATGTTTTTGCAGAGCTTTATCCATTTGTCGTCCTTTTTAAGTAAAGCCGGCAATCGTTTTCTTTTTGAAAATCGGCAATCGTTTTCTTAATTCTATTCTCTGTAAGTTGTAGAAGGCATATCCCAATTCCAATTATTCACCAATAGTATGTTCAAAATGTTTCCTAAAATGGAAGGTCGGGTGAGTGAAATATAATAGTTTTTTTATACATTAGATTTTTCAGCTTTATTTATTTTTATACTTGATGGTTATGAGTTTGGTTCTTGTAAAATATCCTCATCTTATTTATTTATTACACAAGAATAGGTTTCCCTCATCACAAATGATGATGATGTAGTCAACTACTATGTAGTGTGATAGACACCTCTGTTACCATTTCAAATGGGTTTGTCACATGATCGGGCTCCAGTGGTGGAGGCATTGATTATTTAGGCTTAAAAAGATTGAGAAAGTATAAAACATATATTCAAAAATGTGTACTCAAAGGTACAAAGATGTGCAATCAAAGCAATTATGGTATCAAAAGTGAAAGTTATTCAACTTCAGTGTTATTGAAGCGATTACCCTCGCAAATCCTTTGTACATTTTAGTATGTTCAACTTACAAATTTCATTAGAAATTTAGTTATATATTGAAAAGACAAAATTCGATCACTCAAGGCAAAATATATAATAAACAATGTCTTGCTAGTATGTCAACCTTAATAACATTTACTAATTTGAATGTGGGTCTTTAATTTATGAACAATACAAGATCTTCAACACAAATCATATATGAGCTTTGCATGAGGAGAGTGAAAATATAAAACAGAATTGTTCGTGAAGTTTGCACTTGTTTAAAATTGTGCACTCGAATGCACAAAATTGTGCACTCAAAGGATAAATTTGTGCACTTAAAAGCACTAAAATGTGCACTCAAAGGGAGAAGCTATGCACTCGATGAGACAAAAATATCCACTCGAAGAAAGAAAATAATGCACTCAAAAAAAATTAACTTACACAAAGTTATCATGCTTCCGTATTTTTTTTTTTAATTTTTATTCATTCTGAACGGGAAACTAGATCAATGATTGAGATTTAATCCTATTTTTTAATGAGCAACTCTTTGATTCTGATCTCTTGTGTGTGTGTGTGTAATGCATTGAACATAGTAGGTATTGTGTTTAAAATAAAAAAAAAAAAGATTTAAACTTTTAGCAAATGCAATTAAATTTTCTTATAATTTATTCTATTATAATTAGATTTTAATTTTAATATCAATGACATAATAAATAAAATAGAAATGTTTTGTTGACAATAAATCAATGATGCATATATTCAACATCAAATAATATACAAATAAAAACTAAACTCTTTTTTTAAGGTGAAATCAATTTAAATTAAAAAAGATGTTAAAATAAATAAAATTTAATTTTCAAATAAGAAAATCATATGAAAATAGATACATATTATTCATTAATTAAAAATTATTATTGGATTAAACTATATTTATAGCAACTACATATACACATATATGCATGTATTTGTATTTTACAGGCATAATTAACAAAAGAAAGAAATATTGAGAGTAAAAATGGTAATAAGTTACAAATGTACAACACAAAAAGCAACAAATAAAAACATTTAATGTCACTTATATTGCTAACAATCTTTTTTTTTTTTTTGAGTACTATCAAATTAAAGAGTTAGCATCGCCTCCATTGAGGCTCGAACCTGCCCCCTCCAACATGGGGTGCAACCAAATGCCACTACCGGATGCCACTAGACCACAAGGCCATTAGCACTGACAATCTTTAATTCCAGTTAAAGATTAATGTTCAAATAAAGGTTAAAGAAAAAATGTGAAGGGTAAAATTGGAAAAAATATACAACTTATACTAAAAACATAATTTTCATTCCAGTTAAGGATTAACATAATTGGCTCTTATTAAATTTTACTAGTTACCACATGCGCATTGCACGAATAGTCCAATGCCCAATGTGTATTTTTAAATTAGTGTTTCAGAAGTTATCAAAGTATCTTTCAGTATTCTAGTGTATATCAATGCAAGATTATTAAATTTTTCATAAAAGTAAATATTTCAAGAATGCGTAACTATGACCTGTGGCAAAAATGTTAGATTAACTTATTCAATAACAGTTTTAGAGTGAAACACGCTCACTGGATAGTACCCTAAGATTAGTTTTTGCAACACAAAATCCTATTAATCGGTGTGCTTCATGCTTCTCTTGTTGCCACTTTTGCCAGGAATGAATTCTTGATTTGATATAATCTTTTGGTGTGCTTCACTGCAATTTTAGTGTCTTGACACAGTGCACCGTCAAAAACATAAGCAAATCCTTCTTCCCCAAAAAGATAATGATAATAGGCATATTTTCTCATTTGTGTTAAATATACATTGTAAATTAGGTACACCGCTTCATCAATGACCAATGCGTGATTTAAATTAATTGATCAAAGTTCATGTTAACTTTTTATATTGTATCTTTTTTTTTAAAACAACCACTAAAATGAACTATTATTGCGAAAATTAAATCACGAATACAATTAGAGATATCTGCATCCCACACCTCCCGACTAGTATATGAGCAAGAAACTCTATCCAGGGAGTGAGCAATCACATTATCTGTTATATTGTATGTTGGGATAGAGTTGTTGAAATAAGAGCAAGGCCATCCGTGCATATTAGGGAGTTATTGTTGGATGTAATGTCCACTTGGAAGAGAGAGAGAGGGGTAGAGAGAAGGTGGAGAAGCATCTGCTAAAATGGGGTTCATACTGACAGGGGGTTGGGCATTAATGATGGGATGAACAGATGTTGTGCGCGCGAATCGCGCACAGCAGCGCCCACTCGGGCGCGTGCATTGCACGCCTCAGGCGCGCCTGACTGTTCATCTTTACTTATTATTTTTTTTAAATCTTATTTATTTTATTTTATTTTTCCTCTCCTCCCACTATCTCTTTCCTAATTACACTTACAAAAACTCCTCAATTACCGTGAAATAACCCATTGATGAGGATGCTCTTATGTCAATAATTGAAAGGAAAATAAGTTGTTTTGTCCCAATATTTACTATAACTGTAACTACTACAATGACTGATGGATTATGACTAAAATGATGTTTGCAAAGTTTGAGGATATATGCAGCCTTTTCGCAGAAACATATGCACACGTTTCAACTTCCCATTCAAAGTAGGCTCTTTATCAAAGAGGAAAAAAACTTGGGCAGCAATCACTAAACGAGAACCAGATAGGTCCATCAAACATCATCGTCCGTCCTAAAATGTCGTAATCAAACCATTTGGTCCTTCAATTCGTGTGTGATTGGTGGGATAAGCATCATCTGGTCTCCCATGGCACCTCACCTCAACACCAACCACTTTAATTAATTTCTTCAAAGTTGAGAAATTTTAGTTGAGGCATTGTCACTCGCAACTCACTACGCTTTGGCAGCTGGCCCCCTTTCTCTTCTCCTCTTATCTTTCGAGCTTCGAATGTATGGTCATTCACCAATCACCTCTCATCCTATCTATAATTCTTGATAACATATTACTAATATATAATGGGTGCGTAATCTAATTGGTTTTCTATAATACGTACACCGACCATCTCATAAGTAATTAAACTTAGAATCTTAAGGAACATCAGTTGCGCCTTTTTCAAGGACATCACAAATTAAGTTTTTTAATCTAAGAAACACATGCCACATCTTCTTTAAGAATATTGCAAACTTAACAAGGATAAAGGCGGTTTCTACTAATGACAACTCAAACGTGGGAATTCTCAAACATCAAATATGTTCTTATACATGACCGGCAATTTCTCTCTAATATTATATTTATTTTTGGCTTATTAAATACAAAAAAATTTCAATTCTTTACCATTTGTGGACAGTATAACCAAAATTTATAAGATTTATAATTTTAGTATTAAATTGTCAAATTATATAGAGAAATATTTAGCATTGTCTTTTATGTGAAAAATAAGTCAATTATTCTTTTAAGATTTACTCTCTCTGTCACATTTTGTATGTCCTACATACTATTCATTAGTTAAGCCAACTCTTTCTTCTTCGTTTATTTTCTTTATTATTTTTTACTAATTTTTAAATTTGAATTTTTGTGTTTAGTAATACTTTTAGTCTAGTTTCTAAATATATAAATTTTGTATACTAATACTAAACTTAATATTATGATAAATTGAATTAAAAATAACTTCAGTCAAGTCTCGTTAACCGATCCAGACACATAAAATGGGATAGAGGGAATATAATTTTAGTATTAAATTGTCAAATTGTATAGAGAAATATTTTAGCATTGTCTTTTATGTGAAAAATAAGTCAATTATTCTTTTAAGAAATGACAAATTTAAAAGTCATTTAATGTTAGGTTTTATTTTTTGAACTGAGATCAGTGTTGCAAAAATATTGCCTAGGCGCCGATTAATCCCCGCTTAAGCGCTAGGCGCCGATCGACCGCCTAGTGTATCACCTTAAATGGTGGTCTAGGCGGTTGGACGACTAGGCGGTCGCCTAGGCCGCTTAAGCACCACCTAGGTCTCCTATGCGCCGACTAGACCTCATAGACACCGATTAGGCTGCCTAGTCGACTAATTAACTATTTCCTTAATGGGTTATTTCACTCAAACACAACATCGTTTTGAGTAAAATAACCCTTAATAATTGTACAAACTCTAGATATCTTTTAGGTTAATATTTAATATTTTAGTATTAACTATTAAAGTATTATACGGAGTATAATTTATAATTATTAGTCTTTAAAAAATTAAAATACTTAAAAAAATATTAAAAATAAAAAAAATACACGGGCGCCTCCACCTAGGCGTCGATTAATCTCCGCCTAGGCGTCCTAGGCGCTAGGCGCTCTCCGAGCGTCCGAGAAGCGCCTATCAATTTTTTCAACCATGATTGAGATAAAAGCTTAAGTTGTATTGCATTCATATTTTATTTTTTGGTACTTTATTGAATTTAAAACATTTTAGTATCAGTCAAATATTTTATTATGAAGGATTCCTGAATTATTTGTTAAAATACAATTAGACCTTAAATAACAAAACAAAACAAAAATCTTCAAAAGACACCCATGAACTTAGAAAAACAAATGGAATTGAGTCATTTTGAGTAACTCATAATACTTTGCTGCTTTAGATATTACTTGGCATATTATTATTTTTATTATTATTAAGAAAGTGAGTAAGGTAACCCAATGAGTAAGAATTTCTTAAGAACTCAGGTTTCGAAGGCCCCTTGAGAGGTATTTATACGCATTCCACCTTCTCAATGGACGGTAGAGATCTACTTAATCTCAAATGAGGCCCCTTAAGGGGTATTTATACACATTCCACCTTTTCAATGGACGGTAGAGATCTACTTAATCCTCTTTAGAATCCTCAAAAATTACTCTAGAACTATGTAACAAACCTCGAAATCTTGTAGAGCTTTACCGGCGCTACAATAATGCCACTTTCAATGCATTTCTTAAACAATATAAGCAAAGGCTTTAGCCATAATTGCATTTTCGATTTTAATCTCTATCCTAACTCGAATTTGAACTTTTGGGCGTTTACGTAATTCAGTGAAATCACTTGTGTGTCTTTTTTTTTTTTTTTTTGAAATACCACTACCTCTATTACAATGCAGTATCTGTTCATAACTACTTTCTCAACCTATTGAGGTACAAGAGTCAATATTGACTCCACTGAGACTCGAACACACCACCTCCCGTATAAAGGGAAGGGTTTGATGCCACTGGACTTGTGTGTCTGAGGTGCACAACTGCACTCACAAGTCACAAGCGACAAGCTACTGGCCTACCTGCATTATAACACATTTTTCGTACTAACGATGCCATTAATAATAACAAAGTGCTGATTCCAAAGAGAACAATGGGAGGAAGAAATGGATTGTTAAGGAAAATAGAAGAATAGATGATTCAAGTAAAATAGAATATTAAGGAAGGCGGAATAAAATGATAAAGAATATGAGAGAGACAAATATAGATATAGAAAATACTTTAGAAAAATTATTATATTATTCTTTTTTGGAATAAGGTTCAAATTGGCTACTGAACGTAACGTGAAAGTGAAATTACGCCACTGAACCAAAAAAAAAAAAGTGCAATTAGACCACTGAACACTCCAAATGTATGCAATTTCACCTGATAGCAGGTTACCATCCATTTCATCAGGTTACTTGCTTACATGGACGGTGAGTTGACATTTTAAAATAATTTTTAATAATAAACTATTAAAATAAAAATAAAAATAATTTTAAAAATTAAAAACACACACACACACACGCACGGGAGGTCATCCAAAATCATAAAGCAAAAGTTATTTTGTGAAAGAAGTTGACTTTCCGTAAAAAAAAAAAAAAATTATAATAATAATAATAATAATAATAATTAAATTTGATTCATTTGTAGGTGTTTTTTTTTTTTATTATTAAGGAGGGGGTGGCCACATGTGTGTTTTATTATTATTATTATTTTAAAATGTCAACTCACCGTCCAGGTAAGCAAGTAACCTAATGAAATGGATGGTAACCTGCTATCAGGTGAAATTGCATACATTTGGAATGTTCAGTGGCCTAATTACACTTTTTTTTGGTTCAGTGGCCTAATTGCACTTTCAGGTTACGTTTAGTCCTCAACTATTGTGGCATTGTCACATTTATTCCTATTCTTTTAATTTTGTCATATTACATCCTTGACTTGATCAACTTTCACTTTAATCCTCGACTATTGTGGCATTGCCACATTTAGTCATACTCTTTTAATTTTGTCATATTACATCCATGACTTTGAGCAAATTTAACTTTTAGTCCTCGACTATTGTGGCATTGCTGTATTTAGTCTTATTCTTTTAATTTTCTCATATTACATTAATAACTTTCATTTGATTGCCACCATCAATCTTCCGTTAAAAATTCTGTTAATTTACCATTAGAATTGACAAATAACAAAGGAAAACATTATTCCACATATCGTAACTCATATTTCAAATATATTAGAAATATCGTAAATATCAAAGGATGTAATATCATAACTCAGAAATATGAGTTACGATATGTGTGAGGATCTTTTTTTCCTTTGTTATATTTCAATCTAAGAATATCACTATATTTCAATATCGTAACTCATATTTCGAACATATTTCTATAAGTTACGATATTACATCTTTTGATATTTATGATATTTTTAATGTGTTCGAAATATTAGGTTATGATATGTGTAAGAATTTTTTCTTTGTTATTTGTCAATTCTAACAGTAAAGTAATGGAATTGTTAACGGAAGACTAATGATGGCAATCAAATGAAAGTCATAGATGTAATATGACAACATTAAAAGATCGCGTAGATTGGACTCCTGGAATCTCATCACTGATCTTGCGGCGAGGAGCGACTTACCTTGGTTACTTATGGGAGACTTTAACGACTTGCTCAACCAAACGAGGTATATATAGGTATTAGATCATATGAGAAAAAGTCTTTAGAAGAAAACTAAGAATCAATCTCAACCTTACATTTGGAAAAATTGAACGCACTAGATCAAATTTAAAAAAAAAAAAAAAATAGTGACATTTTCGTAATTATCACCAACTTTACTATGCAAACTTGAACACCAAAATTTGTAATTTTTAGATTTTTCCATGTTTGCACATTTAGTATTAACAATTTGCACATTTAGTATTAACATTTTGCATATTTAGTATTAAAAGATTGCACTTGCAAAAATTCGAAAGTGCACTGCACTGCGAAGGTGCATTGCAGTTAGAGTTTATGACTGGGTTTTTTGTTTTATTTGGTTTAGTAGTTCACTTACTAATTAGGGTCTAGCATTTACGGTTTACATTTAAATTTTAGCTTTTTCATTGATTTTATAAAATTTACCAAGTTTGCATATTTAGTTGTTAAAGATTGCATATTTAAGTATTAAAGTCTACATGATGAAGTTGATGATAATAACGAAAATGTCATTGCGTCTTTTTTTCAAAAAAAAAATCTGATCAAATTCGTCAAATTTTTACGTATGTAAAGCTGAGATTTGTTCTTATTTTTCTCGTAGAGGTGTGTTCTCATGAGATCCTAAAGTGCTTTGTTCGTGTGCTTAAGGTGCGTGGCTTGTGTACTAAAGGTGCACCATATAACAACTTTTTCTTAAGGTGCTTTGTTTGTGTGCTTAAGGTGAGTAATTTGTGTACTTAAGGTGCGTAAACGCACGGAAAGATATACCCGCACATGAATCCTTCCCTCTATATATATATATATATATATATATATATATATATAGGGAATACTCATTTAAAAGCTAGTTTCTTATATATTCTAAAAATGTTACATTATTCAATATGGTCCATGTCCAATGGGATGACCAATATTTTGTTGATAATTAAATCAAATGTTCATAGTTCACCCTCCATCCAGTAATGGTGGACGCTTTGTTCAAGGTTTTCGGGGCCAACTCCAGCGCTACATGTTCCCATGTCGGTTGTTCACATCATGCCGTTCATTATTTTGCATTTTTAAAAACGACAAATAAAAATTAAGAAAGCAAAACCAAATCTTAATTTTAAGAAGAATAATTTCATTTGTACACCATAACTTTTTACATAAAGATATGTTAACTTTATGTATACATTGATTTAAGTGACGAAAGAAATCAACAGCCACTATCCGAAAATATGCACTAGGTAAATCTCATTTTGTAATTCTATCCGTTAAATGACCACAAAGAAGTAAAACAATCAGGCTAAAGTTACACTTATGCATTAGTTTCATTTCAAAGATGGAAAAAATATAGTCATTTCAGCTTTAATTTGTATAAAAATATATAAAAATTAGTCACACATGTGTGAGACCGCCTCACGGATCTTTGTCCATGAGACAGGTCAGGTTAAGATGAAATGTAATACTTTATTCATGATTTAGTATTGCATTTGTTAATTAGTATAAGTATTACATTTTCTCGTCTCACCGATAAAGATCACACAAGTTATTTTTTATAAAAATTAATGGATAATGCACTACTATAAAAATCAAATTTAAAAATAAAATTAGATAAGTTACTTAAATCTATAAATATTTATTTACCAATTTTTTTTTGGGTAATAAAGTGACACCATCTGATTGGTTATTAAAAACAAAAAAAACAAAACTGATCACAGTTTCCTTTTTTTTTATTTTTAAAAAACTTTCTTCTTTTGATAAAATAAGGTTGTGTGGCTAAAAATTTATGTCTAAAAAAATCTGGCATTACAAAAATTGATACACCACTGAGACGCTGACACATAGAAAGATACATAGGGAACAAAAAAGATAAAAGGGTAGTATGAAATGTCACAAAATGTTGATAGGGGTTGCTATCATGGTACAAAGTAGGCAAAAGGCATCATTCAGTAATAAGCTTTCTTCCTTTCTTATCTGTTAGCTACAATGGTTGCTCCCTCCCATTAATCCCAGATCAGAGTATTGGGGTGATGAATGTCTAATCTTTTTGCTTTTTCTTTCCATGAATGTGTATTGTCTTCTTGAGCCTATCACTGTGTGGCAAATATATATCTACAAATGAGTCATTTCCATTTTTGGTCCTACTGTTATTGGAGCATTGCCAATTTTAGTCCACTTCATTAATTTTTGTCACACTTCGGCCAGTCTTATTTAGTCCTTGCCACTTTTAGTCCACCCTTAAAATTTTCGTCAAATGGCCATCCAAAACAGGGGTATTTTTTGTCTTTTCATGCTTTGGTTATCTCCTTGACCCTTTGCAGTGGTTTTCCTTACACATTTTCATCCAATGAAGAGGTCCGGCGAAAGCCATGTGAGCCACATTACAAAGACATGGCTTTTGCCAGACCTCTTCATTAGATGAAAATGTGTAAGAAAAACCACTGCAAAGGGTAAAGGAGATGATCAAAGCATGAAAAGACCAAAATATCCCTGTTTTGGACGATTATTTAACGAAAATTTTAACGGTGGACTAAAAGTGGCAAGGATTATATAAGACTGGTCGCAATGTGGCAAAAATTAATGAAGTGGACTAAAATTGGCAATGACCCAATAACAGTACGACAAAAAATGGAAATGACTCTCTACAAATCTAATAAGAGAAGATAAAATTAGGCTCTCGAACTAAAAAAAATATTCGTAATTGTTTGATAAAATGAATGGTTTAGATTATTTTGATTTTAGTAATTTTTTATTTTTCTATTTTATCCTCTATTATATCATTTAATTTTCCTAAATATCCTTGCAACTCCGTTAGTATAAACTTGAATAACATAATATTTCCGTTAACTATTTATTATTCTTAAAAAATATATAATATAAAATTTAACATGAACTTTTGTCAATTAATTAGCCCAAATTATATACATAACATTCAAAGTTGAGAATCAAATATTACTAATATGTAAATAATGTTAATTATATCATTATCTTACGTAGTTATATTTAAAACTTATTATAAAAAATGTAAATGTATGACAATAGAACATCGTGGCACACTTGACACATTGAAAATATGTCAAGACTACAACAATGCTGCAATCAATTTGGCAAATCTAGAAAATGAATAAATTTCAAAATAGCCATTGTTGCTGCATTTATTGATCATGTATGTAAAATACTTAGGGTGTGTTTCGTTCGCACATGAGAATCGGAATCGGAATGGATATCAAATACTTGGTAATGGTAATGAGTTTTAGTGAAAGTATTTTGCATGTTTGGTAGTATGGTGGAATGAGAATGATTATTAATCATTGGGGAAGCGAAGGAGGAATGGAGTGAAATCCTTATTTTATTAGGGAATGAGTTTTGCAATTAAGGGGTAATCAAAACCCATAGTAGTGTTCTAAAAACCTGTCAACCAAACAATAACAATGACTTTGATATCCATTCCTAATAGTTAAACCTATCCACCAAACACACCCTTATTATGCATTCATTAAATATATTAGAACTAATATAAATTTACAATTCAGTTCATCTTCTAGACTCAGCCTGCATCATGGTTGAAAAAATCGTTAGGCGCTCGGGGAGCGCCTAGCGCCTAGGACGCCTAGCCGGGGATTAATCGGCGCCTAGGCGCCCGTGTATTTTTTTATTTTATTTTTTATTTTTTTAAAATTTGTTTAAGTATTTTTAAATTTTTAAAGACTAATAATTATGAATTATATAATACTTTAATAGTTAATACTAAAATATTAAATATTAACGTAAAAATATCTAAAATTTGTACAGTTTAGGATTATTTCGCTCAAAACAATGTTGTTTTGAGTGAAATAACCCATTAAAAAAAAGAACAATAGTTAATCGACCGACTAGAAGGCCTAGTCGGTGCCTAGTCGATCTAGTCGACACCTAGGCGGTCAACGCCTAAGCGGCCTAGGCGGTGCTTTGGCGGCCTAGGTGGAGGTTAGGCGGCCTAGGCGGTCGCCTAGCCGGCCAGCCGCCTAGACCACCATTTAATGTGATACGCTAGGCGGTCGACCAGCGCCTAGCGCCTAGGCGGGGATTAATCGGCGCCTAGGCGGGATTTTTACAACACTGGCCTGCATAGATTAAAGGCAAATTCAGTATCAACCTTAACAACAAAAGCACTTGGTGTATAGGATGTAGCTACGGTTTAAAAAGAGGTTTATTCACAAAGTGATAAACAATTTAATTGCAAAGTTAGTATCAATTCAATAAAAACAAAAAAAAAAAAAAAAAAAAAAAAAAAAAAAAGCAAACACACACGAATGCACAAAATCAATTACTACACTCATTCATATTAATTCTAAAAATATGAACTTGAAAATGAACATGTGCAAAATGCATGTGAAAATTGTTGATAAAATTGGACATGTTGGGACATCAATATTCAGACTACTTTAAGAGTTATTATTGTACTATCAAGTAAACAAGTTATGAAAATATAACAAAAGGTATTACTCATGAACCTTCTACAAATATAATAAATATTAATATTTTATTCAATACTTCCCGATGAAACATGTAGGGAACAAACTACCACTGCAAGATCAAGTAGAGTTCATAGTGCAACTAAGATCCCAGTTATATACACAGCAAAGCAACCCAGACATATACACAACAAAGCAAATCCACAGCTTCCTACGCACGTAAACAAGTTATGAAAATATAACAAAAGGTATTATTCATAAACCTGCTACGCACTGCACGTTGATCTAGATTTGATCAACAGCTCAAATCTCATATCACCCATCTTATCACATATTAACGGTTCAAATTAAACAAATTTTATAATATTTATGAAAAAGACCCCGCTCATTTTTTTACTTGATTTTTCATCTATCAAATCTTGCAAATCACTGGTTTGGATTTGTCTACACGTTCTCACCTGTAAAGTTGTTCTCATATGATTAGGATATATATATATATATATATATATATATATATATATATATATATATATATATATATATATATATATATATATATATATATATATATATATATATATATTTATATTTATATTTATATTTATATTTATATTTATATTTATATTTATATTTATATTGTATAAATTAAAGCATGCTTTATACTTTAATTAAAAAATTTGAATTTTTGAATTTAAATAGTATCATTCAATTTTTTTTAGGACTACTAACTCTGTTACAATGTAGTGGCCTTGTTTGGTAAAATAGTTAGATTATTAGCCAATATTGACTTATGTGATCACTATTAGTTGTTTGGCTTCGTTAATGAAATATAAGTGTTTAGTTAATTAGTTTTTTGCAACTTCAAAATACAAAAATTCAAAAAGTTCTCAAAACAACTTTTTCAATTAGCTTTTTGAAAAAGGAATTGAAATTATACCAAACAGCTATCAGCTAACAACTAATTTACCAAACATTTTTCTACAATCAACTAATGTTATCAACTAGTCATATCCTCTAACACAATCAGCTAACCGTCTTTACCAAACAGGGCCAATATCTGTTCGTATATCATTCAAATTTAATAGTAGTACTTATCATTAAAAAAGAAAGAAAAAAACTAGTATATCGAAACAAATGTTTATCACATAATTAACCATTGCTAATACGTTTTTCATAAAACAGTTTAACTATTTATTGTTGTTGTTTGCTTTTGTATATATGCTCAACCAAAACAACGCAAAGTTCATGTACTTAAAAGACACTTAATATAAATTTTCAAAAAAAAAAAAAAAAAAGACACTTATATAACTCACAAGACACTTATATATGAATCACCCTCGTTGTCTAACCAATTGAATATGCCATCTCCTTCATCCTCAACCGTTATGTTGTACAATATATATAGTGCAAATATACATTATTTACTTTCTTTCAAGTTTTCCTTGAACAAAAAGTGCCCAAGACCTTTAATCAACGAGATTGAAGTACCCAAATTCCTGCTCAACATCTTTTCTTATCGCATCATGTATATCTTTAAAAGTTTTTCTTTTGGTATTCGAACTAGACACAAGCTCTTCATAGATGTTGATCATTCTATATAGTTGTCCGTCTGTAAGATAATACAATTTTTTATATTGTATATCATTCACGATAAAACAAACATTAAGTACATATCTTCACAAGAAGTCATTAAATAATTAAAGTTAATTAACTCATTAAGCACATTGATATCATTACAATCCAATGGGATAGCTCAAGTGACAAGTGAGCTTTCTTTGTATGGAAGAATTTCGAGAGAATTTGGATTCGATTTCCACAAGCGACAATCTCCCCTATGCCTCTCGGAGACAACAAAGTTTGAATAAGCATTTTAGAGCAATTGTTTTAGTCATGCTTTGGTATTCATCCATTACGCTATCTGCACTGGCTTAACTTGTTGATTCAGTGGGAATTATGCTCAACGTGGACAGATCCGATCCCTTAACTTGTGGGCACCGGCTAATTAACAAATAATCACACTTGTTCTACAATGTGTGGCCTTTAATATGCAGCCATTGAAATTATTTGCTTCATAATAGTTTTGTCAAATATTGGCAAGTCAAATTCATTTAAGATGCTCTAAATTAAAGCTACTTCTCATAAGTTTGTTTCATACCCAAGAGTGTCCATTAACCATTGATGTCTACACCATACTTGTCCACTTCATAGAAAAACTCGACTAAACGCAACATTCAATTAAAAATCATAACTCTGAAAAGTCTTTAGTACAATGTTGTAGTAATGGTATGTCTGATTTTTCAAAATTGTTCTTTTATTATACTAGATTTGTATTGGACCATTAGTTTAGGAATTGAATGGGAATAAGGCATATTCCTCATCCCCACCCGATTTCTCTCTCGTCTTTGTTCCTACTAGGAAAAAGAATTTTTCTCGATTTTCGTGTTAAGTCAATTCCACAGTCAAATATATACAATTCTTATTTTAAAGAAAAAAAATTATGTAAAAAAAAATAAATAAAAAATAAAAACAGAGAAAAATTATGCATTTGCAATCCTACCAAAATAAATTTTTAAAAAAAAATTAATTAACCAAAATTTTAAAAATTTAATGTTAAAATACATAAATATTCATCAAACTATACCTGTAAAGGTTGTTTGGTTCAAACATTGGAATTGAAATGCTAATAGGAATCAAATAATTGGTAATGGTAATGTGTTAAAGTCGAAGAAGTCACATTGTTTGATAGTAAATAAGAATTGGAATCAAAATAAATAAATAATTAATTAAAATAGGAAATAAATAAATAAAAATATATAATACATATATATACACATATATATTATATGTGTAAATATAATCTCTATTTTTTCTCCCTTATTTTTTATTCCCGTGTTCAAAAGTAGATGAGTAAAAGAGTAATGATTTTTGTAATTACTAAAAGGATTTGAATAAGATAACAAAAGTAGGCAAACAAACATAGTAATAGAGGTATCAAAACCTACAGTAGGACGTAAAAAGCCTCAACTAAACACCACCTAACTAGCTACATGCTTTTTTATATGAATATTGTTATTGGGGATAATGACAGGTCTCACTAGTCACTACCCCGTCCCTTTTGAGATAGGAAATTGAGTTTACGTCGGTTCAGAGTAAATTTGTCACCATACCTTGTTTATCATTGACGTGTAAAAAAACTATTGAGTTATATGATAATATCTTCCTCGATCAACATTTGTGTCACCTACCAATTGAAAAGAGGTCCAAAGATGCCTGGTTTTCTAACATTTGCCGCAAAGGGAAAATCTCAAAATCCC
Organism: Ipomoea trifida; assembly: GCA_003576665.1. Classification (NCBI taxonomy): domain Eukaryota; kingdom Viridiplantae; phylum Streptophyta; class Magnoliopsida; order Solanales; family Convolvulaceae; genus Ipomoea; species Ipomoea trifida. The sequence continues at coordinate 9,512,581 of CP025652.1, read as the reverse complement.
AAACAAATGGACCAGAAAAATACCCTTCAACCACTGGATGGCCTTCGATCTGTGCTATCCATACATACTCACCAAACAAAAACCGGTTGAACACATCAGCTTTCACTCCCCATGTCTTGAGGGACCAACGCCACGCCCATCATTTTTGTCCCAACTAATAGAATCGCCCACATGCCCTTTTCCTTCACCGTCCATCACAAGTGTCGTCTCCTTTGTCTCCCCTTCTCTCGGGACCGCTCCCTCTTCTTGCCTGAAAAGGAAGCAGCCCTGTCTCTGCTTGCTACCTGTTGCCGCCCAGTTGATTGATGATGTTGGGCAGTGACAGGTGAAGAGCAAAGTTCACTGCCAGGTGGCTAGTCGATTGTTGGGCTGATTGATAAAGGGACAAGTCCAGTAACTGGTGAAGAGGGGATTGTTAAGTTAAGGTATGAAAGGTCAAGTGTAGCATCTTACCTTACGAAAATATGGTTCTGAAGGGGATTGATGATGTTGGACAGTGATTGGTGAAGGACCAAGTTCAGTACCAAATGGCTAGAGGATTGTTGGGCAAAGGTATGAAGGGCAGTGATCGATGAAGGGGCAAGTCCAATTACAGGTGAGTTAGTGAGTAGGGGATTGTTTGGCGGAGGTCTAAACGGCCAAATCTAGCATCTTACCTCTTGCAAATGTGGTGTGAAGGGGATTGATGATGTTGGGCAGTGACCGATGAAAGACCAAGTTCAGTACCAAGTGGCTAGGGGATTGTTGGGCGAATGTTTGAAGGGCAGTGATCGATGTACGGGCCAATCTAGTAACATGTGAGTGAGGGATTATTGGGCAGAGGTATGAAGGGTCTAGCATCTTACCTCTCAAAAATGTGATATATAAGGATTGATGATGTTGGACAGTGACCCGTAAAGGACCAAGTTCAGTACCAAGTCTAGTAACAAGTGAGTAGGGAATTGTTGCGCGGAAGTTTGAAGGGCCAAGTCTAGCACCTTTACTCTCGAAAGTATGATGGTACAAGGAAATAAGATTATCCTTTCGCTACGAGTTAGAACTTATATCAGGGTCATGAGTTCGAATCTCAATGACCAAGTTCAGCACCCTGTGCGGTGCTTTGATCCTAACAGATGACAAGCGTCGTTGACACTTTAGATGGCCACAATGTAATAAAAGACAATAGGAGGAGAGACAGAGTTGAGTGGAACATAACTTAGTAAATTGACATTAATCAGGCAGGCTGGGAATTCCATATGCACCTTAGACCCTTACTAGTTACAAGTTGCAGAATGCCAAATTTTTTGAGTTGAAGGGAGAGATTTGACAAGGTGATCATTTTCTAGAGTACTATACATAATAAGAATCCCTTCTTCACAGCAAAAATCTAAGAACTTGGGGTTAGCATCTTGGGGTTTCATATTTTCATAATATCCTAAGCAGTAGCCTCTCTTCTATGCTGCACACCCTGCTATCATCATCACCGCGAGATTTCCTGTGTTTGAGGGTATCCGAGCTGCTCTGTCTCCCAGCTCAACTTCAACGCCGCACCTTCATGGCAAGGAACATAGTCCTGTATGTGATCATCATAAAAAGCGTAGATTTAATACACATATCCTAAGTTGTATCTATAGATTCTGCTTCTAAAGTGAAAGTAAACATTCAAATCATTGCAAAATTGGAGTAATTACCTCCAATTTCTTGACCAGCTCCTTCGGGGTAGGTGCAGATATAATGATGTGACGAGCACTCGGGCTGATGAATCCCTCCTCCACAGCTTTGTCAATGAACGACAACAATGAATTATAGTATCCATCAACGTTCAGCAGCCCCACCTGCAAGAATGCACATATTTTGCGGGTTTCAGTTTAAAGAAAACGCCATTTTCGATCAAAATCTCCCCAACCTTGGCTCAAGTGGCCAAAGGGAGAATTGAACTCGGTCTAGCCTAATTGTTCGAGATAAATGTGATGTTGAGGTGGTCTGAAAACTAGGCATCGTGACATACCGGTTTATCATGAATGCCAAGCTGAGCCCAAGTTATCACTTCAAGTAGCTCCTCGAGTGTTCCATAACCACCTGCATGTAATCGTCACAATTACGTTACTATATTGAATTAAGGATGGTTAATACCTATGAGTATTAATAAACGTAGGACAATCTCATTCATTTTTCGTAATTTTGAAATAATTTATAATTGGTTAGTCTAGTTTAAATGTAAAAGTTTCCTCACCACCAATGAGTAAATAGGTGTGTAGAATTATTGGAGTAGTACACCAATTTCTTGAAAGGAGCAAGCATGATAGCTTTAAGTACAGAAGCTGGTTTGCTACTATAAATTTGTATAAGTTATGCAGTGTCTCCTTTCTTTCACTTAAGGAAAGTTTTGTGCAGTTGAAACCAGAGGGCTATGGACCCAATAAAGGATAACTCTGATTCTCACTGCAAGATGGTGATAGGTCAACAACTAGGGTTTGAACTGTAGCTCTCTAATCATGGGTCTTGGGGGTTGTGAATAAGAGATAGAGGGCTGGTTTGTGATCATTAATATTTATTTATATATAAAAAAAAGCTTCACATAGTTTTTGGGTGTCGAGAGAAACCAGCAGTCACTACATATGGTGTGCACAGAGTAAACTCTGCTTTGTAACCCTAGCTGGTAAAAAACCACATTGAGGTAAACTAGTCTAGACTGTCCAGAGCTGATCGGCTTAAACTAAGAAGACCAATAAGTCGTTCTAGTTGGGAGTTGAACTTGTAAAAAGCTTCACATAGACACACATAGTTGCTTTCTTAGCAGTACACATTACTGTATTAGTACAAAGTGGAATAGTCAAAAAGGCAAAACTTCAATTTACTGTTTCTTTTTTGGTAACATTGTAGTTGATTGTATCAGTATTGTAGTTTATGATCATTAAAAAATACTCTCCTTTTCTCAGAACAGCAAGCCCCACAATACTAAATAGTCCACAAATTCACCTCTAGGCAAACCCCAGAATGCCACCAAGAAGGTTGACACAGGAAATTAAATTACATTTTCGGGATTTCGACATTAGTCATATTCCCGAGAAAAATTTTTTAAGCCCAGAAAATGAAGAGCTGTCTCTAGTCTGTCTCAGCACACATTGTTTTTCCCAGGAACAGAGCAGGAATATATGGCAAATGAGCTAAAAGGAACAAATGGAAAATGGAAAACTGAAAAATTGCCTAAAAATGTTAATGCCATGCCAAGATTAGGGGATTGTTTCCCAGACAAAATACCAACCTGGTAAGGCAATAAAAGCATCTGAGTGTTTAGACATCTCTGCTTTCCTTTGATGCATATCTGCAACAGCCTTAACTTCTCCCACAGTTTCACCAGTTAACTGTTGAAGGATACCAGATCCCAGAAGGCAAAAAAGATGCTGAGTTAAAAAATCACCAAAAAAAAATACCCTTTTTGAGGTTTGGATGAGAAAGACAGCTTTAGGGGGGTGGGGTAGTAGATGCATAGGGTTTATAGAGTTGTGCAGTAAAGCAATGATGAGGATTGCAGTGAAAATAAATGGACCTAATCCAAAAACCCTTTAAGAAATAGCAGCTACAGAGCTAGAAGCCTATATACAATTTCTTGGAAAAATGCCATTTATGTGAACATATGATATGCCCAGCAATCTGAACCATAGAAACAACCAAGGAGGAAAAGACCAAAGATCCATAATCATGGCTGAACCACACAGGAAATGAAGGATGGCAAAGAAAAAGGAAAAACCAAACAAAAAACAGCCGCCAAAAGTCCTATGTTATGTGGATAAGATAAGACCACATCAAGAAACAAGCCTAGAAATTTTAGAAGACAAGAAAATAGCACCTCACACACAAAACAAACATGCATAGCATCATTACAATCAACACTGCTCCATATAAATACCATAATAGGAAGGTTTTAAACACATTTCAAAACCAAAGCAGACATACCTCTCGAGGCATGAGTGTCTTGGGAATCACTCTGCAGACAAAACAATAACATGACAAAAATTGGTTTCAGTATAGGAAAACCCCATAAACAAGAAACTAGCTATAGTGTATATTTTATATCTCAAGTTTGAGAGTTTTGAGAAAAGAACAAAAAAGATTGGAATAGAAAGGCAACTAACTCATTGCTCACCCAATAACATGCCTCCCACCATCATGAACAGCTTGTGAAACCAGACCCATGAGGCCTATGCTTCCTCCTCCATACACCAAATCAATGTTCCTTGAAACCTTCAATATGAGTAAGCCACATCAGTGTAAAGTTATTAAGGACTTGTTCAAGATTGACCCTCATTTTATTAATATTATTACAGTGCTTCTTTATGCTTGAAAACCACATTTACATTATTTTAAAAACAGTAAAGGTGAAAAGGGGGAAAATGGGTTCTTTACTATGCTCACAAGAGAAAAACACACCATGTACTTGTAAGTACCACATAGTTTACAAGCTCTGATCTATATGAGGAGCCAACAAGGCATAAATTCCAAGGATAATGCCTCTACTTTTTGGGGTTTTGAGAGACAGAGATGAGACACACAGAAGAACACATACACACAAACAGGAGGGGGGATAGGGGGGCTGCATGCTTGAATAGTATCAGAGAAATTTATGGCAAACAAGAAATGATCAACCCAAAATTCCATAAACAAGAAGGCAAGGAAGCAACATAGAAACAGAGACAAACTTGCCCCCAGAGCATTTTGCAGTGATGCAGAACAAGACATTGGAAAAAAGACCCCATTTTTATGAGAATACATTCGACACGTTCCAGTCCAAGAGGGCAACGCCAAAAATACAAGGGAGTAAATGGGCAAGAGAGAGAGAAAAAAGAACAAAAAAAAAAAAAAAGGTTCCTTTTTTATTTTATTTTTGTTACAGTATAAAGAGAGAACAAAAAAAAAAAAGCAAACAATACCAATTCTTTGCCAAGCTCAATAGCAGCATCCTGATAGCTACTCTTCTTTCCTTGGCTACTCCCACAAAACACACAAATCCTCTTGAATCTTGATGCCTCACTTTCCCTCTCCATCTTCCTCTCTGTATAAATCTCTTTCCAAATTACCAAAGAAAAAGGGGAATCTTTAGCTTTCTTTCTTGGTGAGAGTTTGTATATTCTACAGAGGAGGGTATGGGTATAGATAATGAATGAGAGTAAAACAGAGAGTGAATAAAGAAAGAAATAGAAATAGAAATAGAAATTGGATATGATATGAAGAAGACTTTGTTCCACAGAACAATATTGCGTAGACCTTTTTGGAGCTCCCCCAAACCCGAAGGCTTCGTTATATAATGGCCATGGCACGTGACCAACACTTAGCACGCTTGTGCTCATGCACTCACCACCGGTGGACTGTGGACCACCTTATATTATATATATATATATATATATATATATATATATATATATATATATATATATATATATATTGTTTACTACTACTTTCATATTTTAATTATTTCTTTTGTTTTTCTTTTTTTACTTCCCTAATGTTGTTTACTTGTTTTTATCAAACACAATTCTCCCCAACATTCTTTGTCTTTTTCCAACAAATGCTAATTATAATAGATTTGAACACTTCTAAGTGAATTCCAGTTATATATAGAGTATGTATAGGGAAGATGGATAAATAAATTTTAAAATAATTATGTAAAATGGATTTTTTTTAAATAACTAATTAAATGATGCGCTAAAAAGTTACTTTTGAAAATTTTTCTCAAGCTGTATGTATTGTGGATTGAATTTATGAACCAAATTTGTTATTGCAAAATAATTTGTGTTTTAAGTTATGTAATTCTAGTTAGAGAGAGGACAAGGTGTCCTGTATAAACCATAACTATATAGGATAATTAATTTAATCCTCATTCACATCAGTTCCTCTTAATATAATTAAGAGGCAAACTAATTATATTGATTTTCCACATGAAAAAGATTATAAGGAAATGACATATTCAACTATTTAGCTACTGATTTTACTGGAACTCAAACCCACAACTTCTTATTTACTTGTGGCGCTAGACCATAATGTCATTGTCACGCCATGCGTTTAAGTTAGAGGCCATTCAAAATTGAGCAGACCACCTCGTCCATACCATATTCCCACAATCCCACATTCAAAGTGAATTGAAGCCAAACAACAAGTTTCCTATTCCATCACGCAAGTGGTAGTAGTTGCATTTTAAAATAGTTTTAAAGCAAACAAATAATTTGTGATATTTTGTTAAAATTTTTATTTTTTAAAGAGGTGAATTCGAACTCAGATAGAAAAGTTAAAGGTAATAAATGGTAAACTAAATAATGTTAAATAAGGATGTTGGATAGTGGGATTTGCAGTTAACCCCAATGCAGTTAACATTGGGGTTACTGATAGCTTCCTTGTCGAGTTGTGAGGTCTAATAAGGAAGGGTCTACGACTTAATAAGGAGAGGGGTTTTGGACGTTGGTTGTGGAACTGGACTCGAAGCCGTGGTTAAGATGGATGAGTAAAAATTATAAAGTAGTGATTTCATTATTAAGCTAATTACTGATTGCAAATATTTATTAGTCTTGAAGAGGTGACATTCACGCATGTGTTGAGAGAAGAAAATAGATGTGTTGATTTTCTTGCCAACATTGGTCAGACCAAGGACTGAGGTACAACGGTCTTAGAGGATATGATCCATCGGAGGACATGTTGGTGCTCCTTTCTGTCAATGCAAGCGGGGCTAGGTTCAGAAGGATTAGTTAATGCCCGCACTGAGCGGAGGCTATCTCACCCAAAAAAATAATAAAGTTTCAGAACAAATAAACGAGTAAATCTAACCTTGTGATCTTAACCAGTAAAAGACCACAAGGAGATAAATCAGTCTAAGTTATCCAAGCTAACCGGCTCAAACAAAGTAACCCAATAGACTGCTTCCACTAAGAGTTGAACAATAGGCCGTTTTCACGGGGAGTCGAATGGTAGACTGCTTTTACTAAGAGACTAATAAGAGTGGAACTTGGCAAATGGAATAGTTTTAAGTGTACAAGTTGATATATTTGAAGATATATTGTGATAAAAGAAAACTACAAAGTAAAGAGCTGACAAAATCCATAAAAAGAAGATGAACAAACAGGCTGGCAACTAAGCTGCCATACATGCATACATGATCCTAAAGAGTAGTATGAGAAACATTATGATGGTGGATTACTTAGTAACTTTTTGTTAATCTGGGTTCATATGCCTTTTCACCCTGCAAAACATGAAAAGATAATCACCTTTACAACAGGAGAAAAAGGTTGGGAATGGACAGTGCAGGCAGGCAGACAGTCAAAAATGATTATTAAAGTAATTAAACATGCAAACATAACAACATGGGTATTGTATATACTAATGCATTAATGCATGTATGTATGTATGTGATTTGTAGTAAACTAGTGCATGCGTGACTGACTTCACAAATCACAATATACCACAATGATGCATTGCATTACACTACACAAATGTATGGGGAAAACAGTGCACAGGGGGTGGGGGTGGGGGTATTAGGGCATAGAGCACTGTGCAGCTACCAGACATGATTGAATATATATATATATATATATATAGTAGAGTTCAGGTGTGGTCGCGTCTTCCTGTGCGGTCGGTGCTGTTTACACCTAACAAAAGACACCACTCAACGTTAGGAAATACACAACACAAATATGCACCATTAGGTATTTTGGTAAGCATCACCAAAAAACACACCATTAGGTATGCAAATATACACCACACAGTGTTCAGAAAGGCACAAATTCGTGGTAGAGAGTTATGTGGGTGTTTTTGTGCATTTTCAATGTTGTACATTTTCCTAACACTTAGTAGTGTATTTTGTTAACACTAGTGGTGTATATCGCACCGACAGTACGAGAATGAACGGTCACATTTGAACAGATTTATATATATATAAAATTTCAGGTGCGGCCGTGCTCTCCCGTGCGACCGTGCGGTCACACACCACTCAATGTTACGAAATACACCATGTTAAGAAACACACCACAATGAAACACACCACAGTGCATATTTGTGTAGTGTGTTTCTTAACATTGAGTGATGTATTTCGTAACATTGAGTGGTGCGAACCGCACGGGAGAGCAGGGTCGCACCTGATCATGACTCTATATATATATATATATATATATATATATATATATATATATATATATATATATATATGAAGATGTGTGTGGGCATTGAGTTAAGGCATTGTACCCTAATCTTCCCGCACTTTGCTTTGCTCTTAGGAAACATTTGTTTGTTATATTCATATCATCCCATTCCCTTCCCCATATCACTACACTTACCATCTTGTCTCTCCATCACCCCCTACTATACATATTAACAATTCACTGCTGTCACGTTTCTCGTTTTACGAGCTCAGCCTCCATTGTCTAAAGCCCGGCCGGCCTACTGCCATCTCTCAACTGTGTTTACTCATACCAAAAATTCAAAACTCACATTTACTTTTCAAAAATAGAGATTGAAAAACTAAAAAAAATTAAAATAAGCGCAAATTGATTATTTCTTTCTTTTGTCCTTTCATCTTTTAACTTGAAAAGATTAAGACTACGTCAAACTTTTCAAGATATGACCTAAGTTGAATTTATATTAACCTCATAATGTCAAAGATATTATATATCACATGCACCTAAAACATAGTAAACTTAAAATTCTAACATTCTTAGGATAACTAACTTTAATCGGTCATTTGGTTGAAATGAGAGAATTTAGTGGGAAAGAAATTAATTATACTTCCGTGAAAAAGAAATAAGGTGAGAATTAAGAAGGAATTCAAATTTCATTGTTTGGTAGGCAGAAATATAAGTGTTTGGTAAATATAGTAATTGAAAGGGAATAAGTGATATAAACACTAAAATGTCTTTGTAATAATAAAAAAAAATAATAGTTCCCCCAAAAAGAGGGAGCGCTAGGATTCTCCACACAACAATTTTTTTTTTTTTTCCCATCTAGCTTGGAATTGCAATTCTTAGGGAGGGGGTAGGATTTTCAATTTCATGGAATGTGAGAATTACAATTCCGTCCAAACAAACAATGGGTGTGTTTGGTTCAAACATTAGAATCGGAATGGTAATGAGAATCAAATACTTGATAATGGTAATGAGTTTAAGTAGAAGGAGTAGTCACTTTGTTAATAGTAAATAGAAATTAGAATCAAAGTAAAAATGAACCTACAATATACTAAAATAAACATTTATATATCAATTGTCCACCTTACAATATAGTTTATATATGATCCACAATATAACGATTGAGTATTTTTTTTTTTTTTTGGTGAGAATAACGATTGAGTATTGTTATATAACGTTTTGTCAAAAAAAAAATATTGTTATAGAACTTGAACTAAACGCTAAGTATTTAATTTTTTTTTCTTTGGTAAAATGAGCATGCATTACAATTATAATCCATTAATACAATATACAAGAATTTATAATAAATTTATAATAAACACCTATTACAATTAATTGTATACACCTAAAATACTACTTCACATGTTGTTATACAGGAATGCGGTTACTCAATTATATTTTCAAATAGCAGCTATATGTTTCTCTTGTCATACCAAAAAGAAAAAAAATATACACCTATAACACTACTAAATAATAATCCATTAAATTCTTTTAATATGGAGTCACTAAATTACACCGATCCACGTACATGTGATTTCATCATAATATTAAAACTCTTAACTTCATGTCATGTTTGGAAACTTCACCTCAACCGCCAAATTAATTAAGAGTAATTGACAATGTTTACTAAATAATGGCAAGATTCAAGGAACTAGTAGCTAGACTGTTTGGTCCGTGAAATATATCAAGATTAGACTGACATTTGAGAAATTGACCCATTAATAGATTTGGATTAATTTTCTGGAATAAAATATTAGCTATTCTTTTGATGTAGGATATGTAAGTTTGCCTGGGAGGATGATCCTAGCGATTGTAACATGTGTGAATTGTATGACCATAACGATTGCAAAGTTGACATTGACTTTGATTGCTCCTACCACAATTGTCGCCGCAACCTTCACCTCGTCGGCCACCACCGGGGGCGGTACCACCACTGCCGCCTCGATTCGGCAGTCCATAGCTATTGCCTTGCCAGCCACCACGCCGAGGCTGCTACCCTCCACGCTGAGTGGCGTATGCCGTTGCACCGACCCTATGCCACCGTCACCACGCTGGGTGGTGTATGTAGCCGGCACTGGCCCTATGCCACCGTCACCATGAATAAAATCATAGGCACCAAGAAAATCCGTCAATTCCGTGAGAGTCACGGCTTGTCTGCGAGAAATAATGTTAAGTTGCGACATTCAAGCCTTTTCAGGCTCATTTTGGGATTTGATTTGCACCCCTTGCGTGCGAGATAGAGCCTCTATGCTATACAAGTTAACTAGCCATAAAAGAACCCTTGTATATATAGTGTTGCAAAGTCACTTTCCCACAAAAGTTACATAAGCTTTTTCCTCACAAATTCCATCTCAAATGGGTCTACTTTGAAAACCAATTTCTCATTCACCCATTATCCATTTTGAGCGTATAATATATCGATATCTTCGTCTAACTACGAAGAATCCGAATTCACTTTGACCCGACCCAAATCAGAAGTGGACCCCACATATATTTACACCACAAAATGGCCACTTAAAATGCCATTTATGCCATTTTTTTCAACAGATAATCAGATCGTAAGCTACGAAAAATATATAAGTTCATCTCGTCCAAACTGACCGGCCGACCGGCCAGAGCAAGGTCTTCCATTAGAACACGTGCACGACCAATATAATCGGCCACAGAGGAGTTACATACCCTACTGAAGGGATAGAAGTTGACCAAGAAGATGAAGCGACCAGGCACGAGATGAGGATGCTAGTGATTGTTCTATTGACTCTCAAATTTATTGCGATGTCCTGCGACCAATTGCAAGGTGTATGCATAACCTCTTCTGAAAGAGAGGAAATTAACATGGACATCAAAGCTTGATCATGACGAAACCAAACTCTATGAGCCGGATTGGCTTGTGAAACTGCATTGTCTGCCATGGTTGGGAGGAAAGCATCCGGACATGTGTGACTACCATCAATAAACCCCATTAACCCATGTCCTTGGAGGAAAGGCACAACATGTGTCTTCCAAAACAAGAAATTCTTGTGAGTAAGCTTAATACTGATAAAGTGGTGTGCAGTAGAAAGCGACTTAACACCCATAAAAATAGAGGGATGTAACAGCCGCATCGGAGACGGTCCGTTTAGATGAGAAGCTAACAGATCCGTCGGCCATAAGGACAAAGGGAACAAAAAAAAAAAAGAATAAGAACCCTGGCTAACTGATACCAGGCATGGGGATATATATACAAGTGGAATCATAGGAAGACTAGGATAGATAGTCATATTTTGGCTCAAATACATAGAGTCCTAATAAGTCCGTCGCTATTCAAAAGGGTACTTTGGATAAAACTCACATTGTGATCCTAGCCTATAAAAGATCTCAACACATGGACATGGTTAACTAGTTTAAATTGTTCATAGCTTACTGGCCCAAACCAAGAAGATCAATATAATTCTCATGGGGAGTTGGACTTGGAATATGGATACCAAGCCAACTGTCTGACCAACTTGCCTGGGGTAATAGTTATTCCGTTTATGGAAGAAATAGTCATTCTAAACTCTCCATTCTCTTATAGGGATATTTGGTACAATGAGGGAATTAGAAGAGAGAAGAAAAAAATAAGCTCAATTTCATAGGAGAAAAATAATGTGAAATTAATAAAGTAGAAATTCACATCTCATTGTTGATTGTTGGAATAGAATTAAAATGAATTTCTACTCTAATTTTTGTTTACATGAGAACTAAAAAAGAACTAATAGCGTAAATACCAAAAAAATATCCATACAATTACAATTCCTAAGGGAGGATGTAAGATTATTAGAGATTGGTAATTTAATCCTCACAGCTAAACATTTCTTCCCACATATAATGAAATTATAGTTTTTAGGGAAATGTATGATTTTGCAATTTCTCTTTTCTTTTTTTTTTTTTAAGAATTGTAATTTATCCCACTATTCGGTGAAAATTTTCACTTTTTAGAATTAAATAGGAACATAATTACAATTCCGCTCTACTAAATATATTGTTAAACATTATTATTAGTTATTCTACTTCCTTAAAAGTAAATAATATTCTATTGCCTAATCCCACTGGGAATCAAACCTGTGACCTTGCACTTAGGAGATCTACAACTATGTTGCTTAACCACAAGGCCTTTGGCTCATAATTTACCTTTTAAAAATTTACAATCTATACTACGAACATACAATGTTAAGTGTTAACATGTACAATTTATATATTTTGACTTAGAAACACAATTTATTTTCTAGAAGTTCACAATTTTAATACTAAAAATACACAGTTTAAGACCAGGGTCCACCTCCCTGGTACATGGTATAACAACTCATCATACCAATCCCTAGGCTGCTTGCTGCACCTAAACTTACCAGCTGCCCACTAGCTAGCTAGCTCCAAGCTAGAGCTTTGAGAAATTAAATTAAAGCTAATGAATTAATAAATAATGTAGTAATGAGCAATTACTATATATAGTGGGGGGGACTGAGGACATATATAAATATAGAAACAATAATATGGGTGGGTGGGTGCATGCTTGCACGCGCGTCTCGTAGTAGCATATATGCATCTGTGTGTGTATGTAGTGGAAATGGTGCAGACCAAATTGGCTTCTTCAATGCAAATGGGAAAATTATATTTAGACAGGGATGGAAGTTGAATAAAACACAGATGTGAGGACCAATTTTGTAATTAGCCCAACTGTCAATTTGGGGACTGGAAAATGACCCTCACCTCCGACCATTCATTTTGCTGTATGTAGGACACTTCTACAAGTTTTTGTTTAAAACGTTTTTGCAACTTGTTACTTGTAATGGTTATACAAGCCAAATTTTCCGTGGTCCTCCACCTTAGCTAGCTTGCTCTCACTCCCTCAAATATTATTAATCAAATAATACATATATATATATGTGTAAATTTTATTGGGAAGAGTGGTGATATCATATCAGAGCAATTACGTTAGAGATGTTGTAGTCAGGTTGTGTGGCAGTCAGATTTGGTTTGATTAAAAAAACGATGCTGGGGTGAGACAAAGATGATAATTTGTCATTTTATAGATATTTGCATAAAAATTTTGGGGTATTTGTAGACAAATGTCTTTGAATACTCTCATTAAACCATTTTTTGGTTCAACGATAGATCAAGAATATGAGTTAGAGTGGTGAATTTAGGGTATCGGCGTTTCATTACCCAACCAGTCGCTAGGCATCTAAAGAGACCTATTTAAGGCATTTGGAGTAGTCGAATGCCCCCACAACTCTAAACATCACCCTAAAGACACCCTTATAAGTATTGCTCATACTTTCACAAAGAGACTATATATATTATGATTAGACGTTGCAGTGCATCATAATCAGTTGTTCTATAGAATCCTTATTTATGAAACACCTTTTAACCATTTAAAGTAGTTGCTAGTTACAAATATATACTAAGAAAATGCATGAACAAAAATAAAAGGTTATATAATCAAAATAAATGTAAAAGTACATAATCTTATAGCTATAATAAAAAAAAAAAATAGTCATATAAGTAAAAACAGAAAAAAGAAAAACAAATCTATACATAAAGGACAAATATAAAATTGAAAATAATTTATAAATATAAAAAAATAATAATAATAATAAGCATATTATATTGATAATAATGCAGTGTCATATGTATTCCTTGTCCAATATGTCCCCACTACAAAATGTATTGCTTCAATTCTAGCTTCAACAAAATATTAATGACATGCATTCCTTTTCCAATATTGCTGAAAATATCTTGATAATAATTTGGTAATTTTAAATAAAATTTAAAATGTCGTCCAAATTTATCATATTTTGGTATAATTTTAGTAACATTAATTTTTTTTAAAAAAAAAATTGTAATAAAAGAAAAAATATTATGACAATATCAAAAAAGTTACTGAATTAAGGGTCAGTTTGGAAAGTAGCAAAATGACTTCTGAAAATTATTTTCTGGAAAATGAATCATTTTCATAAAGCAGTTTCATTTTCAATGTTTGGTTGCATTCTCGAAACTGTCCTTGTGTGTTTGGTTCATTTTATGGAAAATGAGTAGAATTCTATAATTATATATTTTGATTATTTTATTAAAATATTAAAATATTTATAATAATATTAAAAATAATATAATTAAGAAAAAAATGAGAGAAACCTCAACCCCCCGCCCCAGCACTGCTCTGGTTTTCGGCTAGAAACAAGAGCAGGGTGTTGGCGTGCGGCTTTTTTCTTGTGGTTTAAGTCATTTTTCGTCAAAATGGGGTTATTTTCCCTAGTAATTTCCATTGACTGGGTTGTTTTCCGAGTAAGTATTGTATAAGATCATCTCACGTAAAACGTGCAATACTTTCTGGTTAAAATGTAATACTTTTGACTTTTCTATCCACTCATTAAAAATATTAAATTTTAATCAAAATTTAATTCACGTCTCAGAGACGATCTCATACAAGATTTATTTATATTCCTTATGTAATAGAATTCTCATTCCCTTAAAATTCATTCCTTGAACTAAATATGATGTAAATTTGATTAAATTAAAACTCAAGAACTAAAAATGACAGTGATATAGTAGTGGTGTGACTAAAAGTAAAGTTTTTTAGAAGTATTACTTTATTTAATTTACTTTTATTTTCCATTTATAACATCACCTGCTCTACTTGATAAAAAAAAGTTTAATTTTTAATTCTTTCATTTTTTTTTTCTTTTAATAAAATTATAGCATGTGATGTGAGTTTTTTGTTTTGTTTCTTTCACAAATTAAATACACTCATCAAAAAAAAATTTTAATACTATTGACTCTGTTACAATGTAATATCTGTTCAGACATACTTTCACAACCTACTGAAGCACAACGAGCCAACGCTCTCACTGGGGATTGAACCTATGACCTCTCACTTGGGAGGGTCACAACTATGCCGCATAGTATA
The DNA here is from genome assembly GCA_003576665.1 of Ipomoea trifida. Lineage (NCBI taxonomy): Eukaryota > Viridiplantae > Streptophyta > Magnoliopsida > Solanales > Convolvulaceae > Ipomoea > Ipomoea trifida. Next base: position 9,497,518 of record CP025652.1, on the reverse strand, counting down.
CATACTCCCTCCGTCCCGAAATGGATGTCTCATTTGTTTTTTGCACGCTTTTTAATAAATTAAAGTAAATGTGGTGTGCTTTCCAATTATGCCCCCAACTTTTTGCACTTTTGGAAATAAAAGCAATAAAGAAATGAAAAGTCATAAGGGTAAAGTGGGAAAAGTAGAATGATGGTGATGTTCACTTTTAGAAAGAGGACAACATTTTGGGACAAACTAAAAAGGAAAGTAAGACACATAAAATGGGACGGAGGGAGTATTAATTAAATGAGTTCTTATTGTATATTGATGACATATAAATTGATGTCACATTTAAGTTATAAACTACTTGTCAACTATCAATGATTGAACTTGCATATTAAATATTCACATAATATATGCATTATTTAACGTACAAATAGAATATAAAATAATGTAGCATAAGCTCCTGATTGATTGAATATTTACCGTAACAATAGCATTACTAATTGCAAAACATTTAAAAAAACTTTTTTATGAATTTGATTTTATTTATAAAACTAGTATTTCCTATGCGCGATGCACAAAAATAGATACTCAATATTAATACTGTATATTAAAATTTTATTTTAGATTTTAGATATTTAAATTATTATAAATAATAATAATAATAATAATAATAATAATGTAAAACATTTTTATAAATTTGATATTTATATTTTAAGAAATAACTAACATCAAATTTTAATATATAATCTGTATATATTATTATTATTGAAGAAGATAAAAAAAAAATATGGTGGATGCATGTACATGGTAACAATAGTGGAAAAAAAGAACGGAAGTTATAACGGTTAGGGTATGTTTGTCCAAAATATTGTATAGTACAACTTTTATAGCATAATGTATATAAAAAAAAAACATAACGAAAAAATAGATATAAATAAATGGTATAACATTCATTCACACTTATTATGTTTTAGATTTTAGATTTTATGCACTTCTAGTCAATTATTATTTTCTAGAATCATGTTTTAAAAAATTATCTAGAATTTCTATTTAAAATATGGCTACAATTCTGGATAATTTTTTAAGTGAACATTAGAAAGTTATTAATATTTAATAAAGTGAACATTGTATTCAAAAAAAAAAAAATAAAGTGAACATTAGAAAGTTATTAATTTTAATAAAAATAATATTTTTATATTTAATATCTATTTAAAAAAAACAATTAAATAATATCCAAACTTAGTCTCTCTAGGGGTTATACTGCCGCTGTCCACTGGCTCTGAGTGTTGAAGAGAGAATAGACCAAAGACTCCCTTAGCAGACACTTGGCCCCATTCATAATACTTAGTAGAGGTATCCAATAATTATTTTTTAATTTGCAGCTATATTTTCTTCAATAAAAAAATACTTTTTTTTTTTTTTTAATTTCTAACTTGAACATATTTTCCTCAAAAAAAAAAAAAAAACTTGAACATATTACATATGTTATCTTGTCCTCAACACTGATTTGACAAGTGTGTCATCCCTGCCCCATTATTTTTCAGATTATTTAATTATTTTTTTCATATGTTTTTTGAATATTATTGTTTATCTTGTAAGCTTTTGGTCTCACAAGTGTGGAACCTGAATAAAAGAAAAGGTTTTATCTCTTCTCTTGGCATCCCAAAACTAGAAATGCAACTTTTTCTAATTTTAGTCACTTCCATTATTTGATTCATATTATTTGAATGAAGACCACATACATATTAACGGGCCAAATTAATTATAGAAAAACATCCGTCAATATATTGTGATAAATCTTGTTTTAAATAATATAATTTGTGATATGTCTCATGCTTCATTGCATTCAAGAATTTGAAGAACAAATTAGATGTATTAAGTAATTTTAGTTGTGAAGATAGTGTAAATATACTAATTTTAGTATGTCAAAGCTTTTCGGATTGAAATGGTTCAAGATTTAGAGTTTATGATTTTTAGAAATGGTTTGAAGTTAAGGGTATAAAAAATGTTATTCAATTGAAAATGAATTGATAAACAATCACGGATTATCAACTACTACATGTTTCCAAATCAAGACAAAAGAGTGAATTCATCTCAGGACAAACAAGCAAAGTAGTGTACCATACACAAAATTTTGGAAAAGTATTAAGTGTTTAATAACAAATTTAAAAAATATATTTTTGTAGGAAATTAAATAAGAAATATAAAACATGTTTTTTAGCATGTTTTTCAATTTTCTCTTCAAAACATGGGTTTTTTTTTTCATCTTTTTAACTTAACAAAGGATTTTGCAACTTTTTTTTAACATTTTTCAAATACAAAAATATACATAATTTCATTTACCATTATCATTAGGTACAAACTTTAACTTCACTTATCAATTTACTTCTACCATCTACATACCTACCCACTTATATATATATACATGTTCGCCACTCATCTACCTAGCTATCATCACTCTTATGTGTTTATATATCTTCCCATCACCATCATTATTATATTACTTCTATTGTCTATATATGTAGATTCGGTTAACATACAGATTATACTCCTATAAATAAATTAAAGATACATAATATGTTAACTACATGCACATAATATTTTAATTACATACATAATATGTTAATTCTAGTATGTATATAATTTATTAACTGAAGACACATAATATATATATATATATATGTGTGTGTGTGTGTGTGTGTGTGTGTGCGCGCGCGCGCGCGCGCGTGTTAAATACAACACATAATCTGAATGTTATTTTGGACTAAAATTCACAATGGAAGGTGAATCATGATCCATAGTATAACAATTTAATTACTACAGAGAATGTGGTTCAAATTAAGCACAAAAAGAAAGTGATTTCACTTTCCCTTTAGATGTTAACATTTGGGTAATGAGTTAAAACTTAAAAGAAAGCCTAATTTCATGGGTTGATTGGACTATATATTCTATGGAGGGATCGGAGGAGATGAAGCTATATATGCTTTTTGACCCAATAATCCCAATTCCCAAATTAAAGCCACCTCCCTGACTGATTCTTTGGCATGGTTGTTACGGCTTTGACTAATGATCGATCCCCTTTCTTTTGAAAATAAGTAAAATAATAATATCAATAAGGTTTCTATCAATACCAATGGGATATTATATCTATAACAAACAATAAGTTTAGTGAAGTCTATTAAATATATTTTTAGTACTAATTAATATTCATAGCACTTGAGTTTCAAAACAATAGCACTTGATACAACTCGTTACTCAACACTAACATTAATTAATAATACTTAATATCAAAAAATGAGATATGAAATTAAATTTTTTGTGAACACGAACATACAAGTATTTCGAAATACATGAACTAATTGAGACATATATTGCAATCATGGTTGAAAAAATCGATATGCGCTCGAGGTGCGCCTAGGCGGGAATTAATTGACTAATTTTTAAGACTTGATAATTATAAACTATTTAATTAATACTTTAATAGTTAATACCAAAATATTAAATATTAACATAAAAAATATCTAGAGATTGAAAATTTTAGAGTTATTTCGCTAAAAATAATGTCATTTTTAGTGAAATAATCCATTTAAAAAAGAAGAGAATAATGGCTAATCGGCCGACTAGGAGGCCTAATCAACACCTAGGCGACCTAGACGGTGCTTAGGCGGCCTAATCGGCCAGCCGCCTAGACCACTGATATGGAGATACGCTAGGTGACCGGCCAACGCCTAACGCCTAGACGCCGATTAATCGGTGTATAGGCGGGATATTTGCAACACTGATTGCAATTAACTTTCTCCATCAAATCTCTAGGCCAGATAGAAACGTATCAAATTCTTTAAGATTGGAATGTAATCATTAGTAATATTTAGTACGATGTATTGTGCATACAAGATTGTATGAGGTACAATATGAGTGTGTAGAATATAATTTCGATATATACACACAAACGAGTGTAACCTTAATTAGGGTAATGATCTTTGTTGAAGCCACCCAAAAAACACTGGCAAAGGTAGCGTTAATGGCACGTTGCGGAAGGGAAGAAGAAAAGTCAGAGATGGTATATGAGCCCACGGGCCCCACGAGGGTAATTTGTAATAAAAAAGGATGCATGCCTTAAGTCTTAATTAACAGGAATAATCTGGCAGTTAATGCCGTTAGAAAGTGAAACACCAATACATCATGCATGATTTCATCGCCGCGGACCATCCCGCACAAAAACAAAGATTGCTATTTGTTTCATGATATTTAATTTATTTGTTGCATGATTATTCATTTGTTAATTGCATATTAGACTTGTTCAAACTAAGATAGTACCTTTTTTATTTTTAGTACTAGCTAATATTCATAGTACTTGGAGGCTAGAGCAATAAACTGTTATATAAGTTGTTTAACCAAGTCAAACAGCTAATAATAGTCAAATAAGTTAAAATATAATTAACTGATAAGATAACTAAGTTACCCAGCAGGACATATATTAATGATTGTTTATAAAATATTTAAAACATCGATGACCTAATTATGACTTTAATGTGGCACAAAATTTTGTTTACATTGGGGAATGACTATACTTACTACCACTACATTAGTGTAGTTAAGGGTATTTAATTTGGTTCCTATAATGTATTGAGATAATGTAACATTCTTATAAATCTCACAGCGAATATGAAAAATGTGATTTCTATATATGTTGTTAAAAATAAATTAAAAATTAAGTTTATAAATCTTACATTTTTTTACTATAACCTAACACTCTCTTGAACCAAACAAAAAAAATGATATTACGATATTCAAAAATTTGAAATTATGTAAGATAATTTAAATCAAATGTCATCTAAAAGAGTAAAACTTTTGTCACATATTTTATTTTAATTTTATTTGCTTTCATTTAAAAAAGGGAAAAAAGTAATAAATTAAATTAAAAAGTAGAATTTGTTACGGAGTACTTTTTATTAGTCAAAATAAGACATGCCAACAGAGGGTAAAATATAAAACACAAAATTAGAGTAAATGTAATATTATTCTTAAAAATAAAATAAAAAAATAAAAGTCCAAGAACAACTTTCTAGGATTCTGTGATTTGATTGTGAAGTCCCAAATTTATGGTGAATATAATGAGAAGAAGAAGCCCATATGGATGAATTAATTAGCATGCCTTGAGAAAGCATACAAAAGTAAGTTATAGTCACACATATGACTTCTACCAGCCAAAATGAATTGAGTGCTTGGAGTTAGGTAGACCCACCTCCCTTTCTCCTTCAGAAATTACATGAAAAAAGAGACAATCTCTAGCTAACATATTGCCGCCTATTAAATTTGAAATATTACTTCCACTTTACTATAGGTGGATGGCTACAATATCATATTTAAACTTTTCACCTTGCCCACTCATCATAGAGGGGAGCAACTTTAATTTGACTTTGATTTCTACTTTCTTACCCAAAAACAATGTAGTAGTAATTAATAGGAGTTACAGGGACGGATCCTAAACAGGAAGGAAAACAATGAGAACGGTTTCCTCATCCCCATCCCGTTATATTCAGAGCGAGGGGAGGGCAACAGTTTTCCCACCCCACCCCGTTATGTCCGGAGCGGGGGAGGGGGACAATAGGGGCCGTTTCCCCATTCTCACCCCGTTATATATATATATATATATATATATATATATATATATATATATATATATATATATATATATATATATATATATATATATATATAATATGTTTTAATAGAATGGTAATTAATAAGTATTTCATTATTTTAGGAGGTAGTATCTATTCTATATTGTCCTATCATCGAGTTCGATCTTACAATCACTCATTTAGAATGGTAACTGAGGTGTATGTCATCACACTATATAGTAGTTGGTAATTTTTGTTTTGATTTGAAAAGAAGATTGAGAATGACAACTAAGTTGCTCATAGTTTTACCCCAAACAAAAACAAAAATTCAATAAATGAGAAAAAGTGACATGTAGTGATGCTTAGTAATGTAACAAAACACAAGAAATGAGTGGCCAACATAATGTGATTTGCTTTAAAATTTAGAGACTAACACACAAATCAACCGTTCACATATATATGCTTTGTTGGTTAAAAAATCATTAACTTTATTAACAAACAACCCCATTTACTTCAGGACCAAACATGAATGATATATGTAATTTACTCCTAACCCATTCTTTGAGCATTTGCTTAATTAAAGTTAGATGAAAGTGAAAAATTCTATAATGTCTCATTATACTATATTGTTTGTTGTGTTAAAAATTATATTTCCCACTTTACTAGTGGGTATTAGAGAAATTAAAGACACTAGTAAAATGAGAAGTAGTACAACTTCAACTAGCACATAGCATATATGGTATTGTAAGATATTATAGGGAGTGATGCTACATCTCTTTTCTAAATTACATCACTCAGGTTTAGCAACCCCACAATGCCTATACTAAGAAATGGAGTCTGAAAAATAATCTAAAGATCATTATAGATATGGTCATGAAAGTTGGCTAGTTAATCAACGTAACAAAAAGAAGAAAGGTATAACGCGCACGCATCCGGCGGGGCTTTTGCTATGCGCGAAACGCGCACAACTTTGGCCTTTCTCCATTTTTTCTCTTTGGAGTCCATAAAAAACCCTTGCCTTGCACGAGATCGATCAAAATGCTTTCTCTCACCTCATTCCCTATTATATACCTCATTATGAGCCCCATAAAAAATCAAGAAAAAATCACTGGTCTGGATGCTCTTAATTAAAGCCAGGTCATAACTTCACAGCGAAACTCAAACCAATTAATTAGTGAAACTTAACATAATGATGTTAGATTAGGTAATAGGTATTGTCCCAAATGAACACCCATCATCAATATATATGTATGAGTTAGCTAGGGCAGGTTAATTAAAAAGAGACAAATTAAAAAAGCAATATAATTCCCAAAAGTACTGAAACAAACATGATTATATTACTGCAATACTGCCCGCCCCAAGTGGAAACTCATATATATTGACCAGGCCGGCTGAGCTTCCTTCCAAGGCTTTGCGTCAAAGATAATCAAACTTAAAGTTTCAAAAACAATCATTATGCTCTATCATCATAACTTTAATTTTGTTTACTTAATTACTTCAAAAATCTTTAATTACTATACATGCCTGTCCTGCATGCAAGACCTCATTAATTACACCAAATTCAAAGTAGAAAACCATCCAACCAAACATGTTGCCATGCACTCATCATCAACCTTAATAATTGCCCAATTAAATCCTCTCATTAATTAGTCCTTAGTTAGGCTTTTCAGACACCCTTTAGTTTGGAGTCAAAAGTGTTTGCTTTTTATATTTTTTTCATCAACTTTAATTAATTAGCTGCTCAAAGATTGCTTTAGTAGTCCTATCCAACAGACAGGGAACCAAACACCACACTTAGAAGCTTCCACATGCCATACATTCCCCTGTAAAAGAATCATGCATCAAGTAAACCATATTCAAATAATTAACATTCTTCATTTATGGCGTGTTTGGTTCGCACAAGGGAATCGGAATCAGAATGAGAATTAAATACTTGGTAATGGGTTTTGGTGGAAGTATTTTGCATGTTCGGTAGTATGTAGGGTGAAATTGAAATGATTATCAATATTGATGTTTGGTTATGTTTGACCATATAATGAAAATAAAGGTTTTAAAAATACAAAAATAAAAAATTAAGACAATTGATCCTAATATAATGGCATCCAAATTAAAACACCAAGAACAAAAAAATTAAAACAAAAATCTAAAAGCACTAATCCAAACTTAAAAATCATATATTACCAATAAGATGGAATGATACTCATTTTTAATTAGGGAATGGAGTTTTTAATTAAAGCTAAGGTGTAATCAAATCGCAGAGTTGTGTTTTAGAAAGTTGTCACTTGTCAACCAAATGCGTACTAACTATGACTTTGATTCTCATTCCTGGTGTGTAAACCCTGAACGAAACACACCCTTATTTTGCTTAAATACATATTAATAATCATGTTGGAAGCTAAGGTAGCACATTCCTTAGTTAGGGTTGCATGTTGGAATCTTGATCTGAATTGTGCATGTGTTTTTGTGCTTGTGGAGTAGAGCATATACATATTCATGCATGCATGTTGTTTAATCTGGTAAAATTTATGATCATTAGTAGTTATCATTTATGATCTATAATTCATAATCTTTAATTTGTTATAAGTATATAGAAGCAAAATGATGTAATATCATTAATAAACTTCCACACCATTAAATCACCTAACAACCTACTGAACCTAGTACTAGTACTATATTAGACTTCTAACACTAGCTAGTCATCAGTCTTCTGATCTACTAGCTATAGTACTCTAATAAAATTGAGTTAAATGTTTTTTACTCGATATAATGAATATAAACTACTTTACAAATAAAACAGTGATTAAACTACTTATAAATAATGTAATTAAAATGTCACATATAAAAAATGTTGTCGATAAAATTTGAACCCGGCCACGGGGCAATCTTAGCTGCTAACTCTTAACTGATAAACAGTCCAAGATGTCAGCGGCAATATATGCATTTAGTAATAATGATGTTTAATTGAATAAGCTTTAGCAAAGGCTACATAATAATCATTTTTTATCACATTTTCTAGCAGACTTTTAGTTTTATACCTTAACTTACAGACAAAGGAATAGCAAGAAGAGAGAAAAAGATGGAGGATAACACATTATTGGTCTCTTTGACTTTTAAAACTTGGATTATTGTTGATTCTGACCTTACTTGATCGGCATTATATAAAAAAAAAAAAATGAGAAATAAATTTTCAAGAAAGTAATAAATATAGAAAAATATAAAAGAATTTCTTGAAAGTTGAAATTAAAGTTAGTTTGATGCAGTGATGAGATATTGCACATTGCATGATGCATGGGCATGGGTGGTAGTCAGAATGCAAAGCCAAACTCCATAATCATCTCCTTAACGTTAGGAATTATAGTGTCGTGTTTATTGGTAGCCTATAGATCAGATCAGATTTAATAAGGTATGAATTGAAGCCTCAAAGTTGAAATATTTTACATGCAACGTAACTCATCTTGGAATCTTCAAAAATGCCATCAACTATGGACAAATTATTTGTTCAGACTATGATTATATTGGTCGTAAATGGGTAAATATGTCTGCAATTAACATATTATGTTTCTGTAATTAATAAATTATATGTATTCAATTTATTTATAAGTATATAATTTATTAATTGAAGATACAAAATTTTTGGACCATGGTATAACAATTGGTAAATGGGTAGGTGGGCTCCATTTTTGGGGTATCATATAGTCTAAAAACTACAGAATAAGAATCAGAGAAAACACTAACAAATTATGGTATCGATTGCACTTGGCAAATTTGTCTGTGGCCCATGAATACAAGATACATTTTTAATATACTAAAGTATATTATTTGTGTACTGAATGTACATTATTTGATTGTATATAAAATACTCCCTCCATCCCATTTTATGCGTCTGGTTCGGTTAACAAGGCATGACTGAAGTTATTTTTAATTCAAATTTTCATAATATTAAGTTTAGTATTAATATACAAAATTTATATAATTAGAAACTACACTAAAAGTACTATTAAACACAAAAAATCAAATTTAAAAATAAGTAAAAAAAAATAATATAAAAAATAAACAAATAAGAAAAAGTTGGTTTGACTAATGAATATTAAGTATGACAGATAAAATGGAATAGAGGCAGTAATACATTTAGATACACAAATAATGTACTTTTAGACACAGCTATATAAATCATGATCGATAGGATAATGATGGGATTACACTCAGTACCATCTTATCATATATAATATGTATTGGTATCATATAATTTTCTTACAATTAATAATTAAAAGGATAAATTATTAGTTCTAAATGTGGACTGAAAAGATGTGATTTCATGAGGAGATATTGGGCCAAGGCCCATCCCCAACAAGTGGACAGTGGTAATCAATCATGCATTTGGATCACTAGAAAGGCCCAAACAAGATAATCCCAATCATTATTATACTATAAACCATAATCACATTGTAAGGTGACAAAAGTGAACTAAAACAAAGTGCATTTTAATACATTGAATATTCATTTTTGAAAGTAAATTATTTGTGTAATGAAAGTTCATTATTTGATATACTATCAAATAATAAATCTTTAATACACAAATAATGAACATTCAGTATATTAAAAATAAATATTTATTCATGACTCGCATTGCAATGTAAAGTGTGGACCATACTATAATTTGCCAGACAATCCTATACTTTGAAGAGTGGCAGAACTTACAGAAAGCATGGTGACAATTCAAGTAAACAAAATCTTGAAGACTAAGGGGTTCACACCACAATACCACCTAGAAAAAGAGCCAATTGATCCAAGAATTTAGTTCTCTTAATCCACCATAAGCATAAAGCAATAGGTGGCAGGTAACAAGTTGCATTGCCATTTTTACAGGCATACATTGTGACAGAAATACATAGAGAGGGCTTTCAGAAATCTCGTCGTGCTAAGTCCACAAGCAGAGTATGGATTCACACTAACTAGAGCATTTTGTACGGTGTAGCTACGTAGCAGCTCTGCAAAATCAAGCCCTTCATGAGCATCGCTGATTGTCATCTCTCGTCCAACCTGTTTTAGAAATCAATGAGTGATGAGTGTGTACGCCTAGCAGAAAAGAGAATCTTGAACCGAAATATACTTGATAGAGGCAATGAATGTGTAAATTGGCTTTTCGGTATTCAGATTGGAGGCGATACTATTGAAGCTTCTAAATTTATCCAAATCTGTGACAGGTGAATCATGACTAGAATCCTAGTGATGCGTACATGTGTTAAGCATTTCAAAATATAAACAAGAATATAGGGTGTTTACCCTGGGTTCCTGCTCACTTAAATACTCGAGATATCAGGCACGGTTAGCAATCTCAGAACTGGCGCCTCGGAGGTTTTGATTCAGCATGACTTACACGGATTTCCCTACCAATTAGGTTCTACAAAACAAAGTTCAAAACAATAATGCAAATGTAAGTGGGAAATTGTTCAAGTCTAGAGAAAGGTCACTGGATTAGAGTAGAGAACCTTAACAGATAATAAGCAAACAGCAAATTTTACGAAAGCCCACTCACTCATGCATACACTCGGAAACCAACACATTTACATAATTGATACAAGAATATACTTACAACGCAATCCAACATTTTAATAGCATTGTTGGCCTCCTCAGCAGAACCGTAAGTTACAAATCCAAATCCTCTCGACCTTCCACTATCTCGGTCGTACACCACTCTTGCTTCCATCACCTTTCCTTGCTCACTGAATAAGGTTTCAAGCGCCTGATCATCAACACCCCAAGCAAGGTTTCCCACATGGAGTTTGTGGCCTCGGTTGGCGTTGTCAAAACTTCTACCACCCCTTGCTCCACTAAACGTGGAATTTTCCCTCCTAGGTGGAGGTGGCCCCGAATTGACCCTCATTGCCCTCCCGTCAAGTTCCTGCAAAAACATCACATGTTTCACGAAACGCATCCAATCTAATGCTCATATATATACTACATACATGATTTCACATGGTATAGATAAAACAACAATCTAGAATGAAAAAGGAAACCAATTTAAGTCAAAACATTTGTACATTAACTCAAACATCCCAGACATAACCCAACTCTTATGTTCGAGTTTTTTGCTTGAATTTGGTAATTCCATAGTGGCTTAAGAGTGTGTTGGGCTTGAAAATGTGGCACTACCTACTACACAGATATAAGAAAATAAAGTGGCGCCATCGCTCGCTAATATGGCGCCATCAAGGGTGATAAGCTTTTGGTCCCATATAGATATAGTTCTTTTGAACCATTGAACTGCAGCTCTTATCTATACATAACATTTAATTCTAAAGAAAATGTAAAATAAAACAGTGGATTGGAGTAATGAACTTTACATATCCATTGAACTGTTGAGCGGCTAATTTAACTTCCTCCACAGTTGACATTGTGACAAAGCCAAACCCTCTGCTCCTTCCTGTCTGTTTGTCATATATAACCTGGAAACAGTAACAACTAAAATAAGCTCATAGTCCCATAAGGGGAAGAAAAACAACCATACCTTAACTACAAACGACAACAACTACTGGAATTATGTATATACTTGTGTAATTCAACATCCTTAATCCACAAAGAAATCTTATCAAAATTTTCTCAGGAAAATATAAAAATTGCAAACCAATTACCAATCCATAGGTATAAACCTTTAAATACATATAAAGAGATTACCTCGACCATCTCAACATTCCCAGCTTGTTGAAACAGCCCGGCGAGAGCAGCGCTGTCGATATTGTACGGCAAATTGCCCACGAAGAGCTTGAGGTCAGGAGAGAAGCCGTGTTCGTCCGGGTACGAGGAACCGCCATCGCTGGGAACTCCCTCGTCCTCGTCTTCCACTTCTTCAATCTGGTCGAATTCTGACGAAAGCGCCACGCCTCTGACGAAGCGTGACCCGAATGTGGAATCAAAGTGTCTAGCGGAAAATGTAAAAGGCGCAGAAGAAGATAGTTTTAGAGCACGAGAAGATGACGGGAGAGAGAAAAGAGATAAAGAAGCGGCGGGTGCGGCATTGGGTTTGGAAAAAGAAAGGGATTGAGGAGTTAGAGAGAGAAAATGGAGCGAAGTAGCTGAGGTTGCCATGGCTGCACAGATAACTAGATAAGGTTCTTTAGGATTCCGATGAGAAAAAAAGAAGGGAGGAGCGTCAGGTATTTTAGGGATATAGTAACGATAAGCCCAGGGCCGGTCCTGAGCACGGGCGGGCTGGGCGACCGCCCAGGGCCCCATGCTAGAAGGGGCCCATTCATATATATGTATATGTATACATATATATTATAATGTTATAATTATATTAAAAAACAATCCAATAGGGTAGCTCAAGTGGTAAGTGAGCTCTTTTTATAAGAAAGAATTTTGGGAGAATGTGGGTTCGATTCCCACAAATGACAATTTCTCTTAGTCTGGCTCCCACAAAATTGTGGTTGCAGCTAAAGACTGAGGAGAACTTTTTAAAAATATTTGTTTTTTTTTTTCTTTAACGTAGCTAATATAATCACAAAGAGGGGATATAAATATAATCTAATGAAAATTGTGGTTGTTTTTTTTTTTTTTCTTTAACGTAGCTAATATAATCACAAAGAGGGGATATAAATATAATCTAATGAAAATTTGAAACAATCTAAAGAAAACAAATGTATTTCATGTTATTTGAGATTATTATTTTTTAGTATTATTAAATTTTAATTTTTTATATAGGGCCCATTTTTTTTAATTTCGCCCAGGGCCTCCAAAATGTTTGGACCGGCCCTGGATAAGCCCATAGTACATTTTGGGGTAAGTAAATTTATACATCTCTTGTGAAATATCCTTGGGCGTTTTGTTCGAGTTATTTAGAAAAACAAATGTTATATTTGGTTGATTATACAAAATTTTTATGTTTGGTTGAAGTTATCTAACTTTTTCATACAATATAATATTTAATGTATAAATTTTTTTTTTTTTTAATTTGGAGGAAATGTTATGTCCTTCTTTTCATAGGTAATATAAGATTCCCTTACTATTTTAAAATTGTGTACTTCACTTTTCATCTAACACCTTGATTTCTCTCTCGCCACCGCAAACTACAATCTAAGGTTCTATCATCTCAATATTACATGTAATAATACTCTTATCCCGTTGATCTTATGTTTCCTATTTCCCTGGCTCCATAGGCCATAGCTCCTTCGACCCCCTCCCCCAATTTCTCTATTAATTTTTCTTGAGTGGGCTGCATCAAGATCAAACATATAAAACAAAGTTAGTAAATTAGGGATGGCAATGGATCGGGGTGAATCAGGGTATGACCCCACCTATACACTTACCCCACTCGACCCCACCTTCAACCCACCGGATGCAGGTACCCACCACTTTTAATTTAATTAAAAAATTTTAGAATATTAATAATGTCTAGAAATCTCACGTGCACAATAAAATTTGCTAAATATAATAAAAAGATAAACTAATTAAAATATTCAAATGCATTAAGTAAATTGTTCAATGTTTTCCAAAGAAACTTATAATTTTAAACCCCCCCCCCCCCCCAAAAAAAAAAAGAAGAAGAAGTAAATTTGAATATCATTGGAAGATGTTTCATACGGGATCATACGGGAGAGTGGATCGAAGGTTTTATTTACCGCATTGGAAGATGTTTAGCGGCGGAAGCCGAAGCTTGGGGAGTACTTCGAGGCTTACAAATGGCGGCTAGTAAGGGCGTTACCCACCTCATCGTCGAGAGCGATTCGAAGGTGACAATTGATTGCTTGAGGGGTACCGACCGAACTTTGGGTCAGCGCAACAATGTCATCACCCGGTGTATCTCGGCAGCTAAAGCTTTTGAAGCCATCCGTTTCACCCACGTGTTGAGGGACCAAAACCGACTTGCTGATGCTCTGGCCAAGATGGCCCTTTCGAACCACAGCGGATTACTCTCTTGGTCTCACACTCCTGATGAGTTAGTTTCTCTGGCCCTCCACGACCGCATGGCTGCCACTGTACGCTAGTTTCGTTTGGTTTTTTGGGTATACCCCTCTGTTTCTGGAACAAAAAAAAAATTGGAAGATGTTTCATATGGCTATTGTTTCTTTTTTTTTTTTTTTTTTTTTTTTTTTTTTTTTTTTTTTTTTTTTTTTTTTATTTTTTATGGCTATTGTTTCTATTCACTTGATTAGTTGTTTCTTCTTTAGTTCTTCAAACCTTGAGTTCTGTCAAAATATGTTTCCAACTTCAAATTGTTATCACATTGCAAATCAATCCTACCCAAAAAAAAAAATTAATAGATAAACAAATAATTAATTAATCAAAGTAAAATTTGTCATTATTTGAAAAAATAAAAGGTGTATTAAAAATAAAATCGTTACCGAATCAATAATAATTGAATTAACTTCATTTTGCATCTCTTCATCATCATCCAAAATTGTAGCAATTGTACAACTTGATTCCGCATTAACAGCACGTTTGGTTCACGGAATGAATTTGGAGGGAATAGGAATACTATTCCATAAGTAATAGAATAGGTAAGGAATAGAACAGGAATTGTATTATAGTGTTTGGTTCGCTGAAGGAATAGACTTGGGAATTGTATTCCAGCGTTTGGTTGGTTAGAGGAATAGAAATGGAATATATATTTAAAAGACATAAATGCCCTTGTACAAATTATTATTATTATTATTATTATTATTATTATTATTATTATTATTATTATTATTATTATAAATTATTATTATTATAAATTATTATTATTTTTTTATTATTATAAATTATTATTATTATTATTATAATAAATTATTATTATTATTATTATTATAACAAACCTGTATAAATTATTATTATTATTATAAATTATTATTATTATTATTATTATTATTATTATTATAAATTATTATTATTATTATTATTATTATTATTATTATTATAAATTATTATTATTATTATTATTATTATTATTATTATTATTATTATTATTATTATAACAAACCTATATAAACTAGGCCTTTGCCACAGTCATCGGATCTTCA
Source organism: Ipomoea trifida (assembly GCA_003576665.1). NCBI lineage: Eukaryota > Viridiplantae > Streptophyta > Magnoliopsida > Solanales > Convolvulaceae > Ipomoea > Ipomoea trifida. The sequence continues at coordinate 9,481,929 of CP025652.1, read as the reverse complement.
CGAGGAATTAGAATACTTTTTCTCACACACACAATCTCACGCTCAGAAGCTCTAGCCCCTCATTATCGTGTCTTCGTTCATCACAACAGCCTAATTCTGATCATAAGGTTAATCCATTACGAATTCTGCTACTTTTTTTTTTTTTCATGTTTTGATCCCGAATTTTTACTGTTGGCACTGATTAAATGTATAAACCCTAACAATATACATAAACCCTAACAATATATATAAAACCTGTTGCGGCTGCGGCGGCGTGGTGCCGCAGCCGCAGCAGTATATATATATATATATACACTGCTGCGGACTGTGGCACCAGTCCGCAGCAGTGCTGGAGTTTTTATATATATATATATATATATATATATATATATATATATATATATATATATATAAATTATTTTTTTAAAAATATATATATATATAAATAAATTATTGTAAAAAAAAAAAGTTTAGAAGAATACTTTGAAGAAGAATTTCAATTTGCAATGGCGGAAGTAAGATGGGTATGATGATAGAGAGAAAAATGAGCGTAAAAAATTAATGTTTAAATAAGGGTAAAAAAGAAATAATAAAAAATACCTATTCCTGAGCTCTCAGGAATAGGTTAATACCTGGGGGGGACTTGGTAATAGCTATTACCCTTGCAAGGGTAATAGCTCATTCCCAGGAACATTGTTCCTGGGAATACAACTGCGAATCAAACGACGGAATAGGTTATTACTGGGAATGCTATGCCATTCCCTACCTATTCCGTGAACCAAACAGCCCATAATAGCTTTAGTTGGAAAAATATATAAATTAAGTAATTAAAAAACAAAAAAAATAAATTAAGTAATTAAACATAAATTAAATAAAAGAAGAAAATGCATAAATAAAATAACATAAACTTAAACTTACATTTCTTTGCAATAACCAATTTTGAGAACATGCTAGTGCTTCAACAATGTTTGGATGCAATCTGCTTCGATGTGGACTGATGAGCCTACCACCCATACTAAAACAACATTCTGATGCAACTGTACTCACTGGAATAGTCAAAACATCTATAGCAATTGGTTGCAAAGTAGGATACTTAGGACCATCCAATTTCCACCAAGCTAATATATCAAAATTAGATGCCATAGGTAACAATTCTTATACCGTGGACCAAGGTCACAAAACGACGTCGTTCCAATAAGTGAGAGAAACGGCTCCACTAAATTTTCGTAATTGATACTACAGTTCATCTCAGATGATACTATAGTTGTGTTGAACTGATACTGAATTTGTGTTGAACTGATACTGCAGTTGTGTTGAAGTGATACCACAGTTGTGTCCGTAACTAATACTACAGTTCATCTCAAATGATTCTACAGTTGTGTTGAACTGATACTGCAATTGTCGGAGGCCGTTTTATCAGTCTGGAACTGCAGTTGTGTTGAACTGATACTGCAGTTGTGTTGAAAGGGAACTGCAGTTGCGTGAAATGGAGGCAGTTTCATCCGTCTGTTTTCATTAATCAAAACAACGTCGTTTTGTCACTTGGACCATTATGCTTGGTGGTCCGTGGTCCACGATAAAATTTGCGCATAGGTAACACTTCATCTTCCAAATACCTATCTAAATCTATCTTGGATGCACCTCTATTTTTTCTTTTCTTTTTTTTTTTTAGCTTGGAACTGAGCGCAAATACCCTTCCATGTGTTCTTACACTTTTGTTTCATCACTCAATTAAGGACAGGATATACCAATACTTTCATTGCTTGCAAACTTCATTTCATAATATATTAACAATCTAACAAATAATAGACGAATTTCCATAATCTTAGATTCAGCAATATCACCATATATTTGTTCAAAGTAGTATTGCACAAGATTGAGCTTATACCTAGGATCTAAATTACAAGCTAAACCCATGACACCATGAAGTACTGCTTCCCAATACTTCTCAAATTTCTTCTTCTTCATCTCATATGCCATTGTGTTAATTATAACATCCGGATCACATAACCACTTATCAAGAGACAATTTAATATCACACAACTTTGGAAAATAAAGATTATCAGTAAGATACATTGTCTTTGAGAACAATTATGTGATATCAAAAAATAATTTTAATTTTTTACAAATATCACTTGCAAAGAGCTAATCATCATCACTTGGCAAAACCTTTTTTTTTTCCCTTTATTTTAGACCAAGAAAACAAAGGTTGAAGATATTCAGAGTATTCCCTAAATGCCTCATGATCTAGACAAAGGATATTCATGCAAAATAATTATTGTAACTAGCTTTTTTAATTTTCAAGCCACTCTAGGATTAAATGAATGGTATCCATCAAACACTATTTCTCTTTTCTTTTAATTTGCTTTGAATTCAATATCAATTGTCGGATATCAATATCTTTTTTTTTCATCTTAGCCTATAATCATAGCACAAATGACTATTCCACTCTTCCCTTTAGCACTTAATATGCTATTACAATAGTTACAAATTACTTTATATTCACCATCAATTTTTTTCCGAACAAAATGCTCCCAAACCAAACTGCATTTTTGTTCATTTTGTTGTAGTAATGATGATGCTTGCATAAATCAAAATCCAAGCACAAATCCAACTAATAATGAAAATCATCATCATCATTACTACAACAAAATGAACAAAAATGCAGTTTGGTTTGAGAGTATTTTGTTCGGAAAAAATTAATGGTGAATATAAAGCAATTTGTAACTATTGTAATAACATATTAAGTGCTAAAGGGAAGAGTGAGACTAGTCATTTGTGGGATCATTATAGGCTAAGATGCAAAAAAAAAAAAAAAAAAAAAAAAAAACCATATTGATATCCGGCAATTGATATTGAAGTCAAAGCAAAAGAAAGGAGAAACGGTGTTTGATGGATACCATTCTTTTAATCTTGAAGTGGCTTAAAAAAAGTTAGTTACAACAATTATTTTGCATAATACCCTTTGTCTCTGGTGGATCATGAGCTGAGGCATTTAGGGAATACTCGAATATCTTTAACCTTTATTTAAAATTCCCTCTCGAAATAATGTTAGAGCTGACATTCATAATATGTACAAAGAGAAAATGGAAAAAATAATAAGGGAGCTTGAAAAGATTAAAGGTAGAGTTTCTATCACTTCATATATGTGGACAGCGGATCATAAAAGAAAAAAAAAAAGGTTATATGGCTGTCATTGCACATTACATTGATGATAATTGGTGGTTGCGAAAACGAGTATTAAGGTACACTTTTATATTACTTTATATTTTATACTTAATTTTTTTGTATTTATAAATTGTTAATAAATTGTTTATAATATGAATTAGGTTTTGTTATGTGCCATCACCTCACACATCTGAATTGGTAGCTAAGTATTTGATGATGACTTTCATGGATTGGAATATTGATAAAAAGTTTTGCACAATTACATTAGATAATTGTTTTGTGAATGATGGCCGGAATAATTGAAAATGTGAAGGAGAAGGTTCACGGTAATGATCTTTTATTAGATGGTGAAATTTTACATATGCGTTGCGATGCCCATATAATAAACTTGGTTGTTCAAGATGGTTTGTCTGTTATTCGGAAAGGGATAGAAAGAATTCGTGATAGTGTTGTGTATTGGACAGCTACTCCAAAAACAGTTGTAATGTTTGAAAATACTGTTAGACAATTAGGTATTCAAGCGTCAAAGAAGTTGCCTCTTGATGTTAGAATTAGGTGGAACTCCACTTATTTGATGCTTGAGAGTGCTTTGCCTTACAAAATAGTTTTTCTTCGTCTAAAACAAAGGGAAAAAAATATAAGGCTTTGCCAAGTGATGATGATTGGCTCTTTGCAAGTGATACTTGTAAAAAATTGAAATTATTTTTTGATATCACATAATTGTTCTCAGGACAATGTATCCTACTGCTAATCTTTATTTCCAAAATTGTGTGATATTAAATTGTCTCTTGATAAGTGGTTATGTGATCCGGATGCTATAATTAACACAATGGCACATGGGATGAAGAAGAAGAAGTTTGAGAAGTATAGGGAAGCGGTTCATGGTGTCATGGGTTTAGCTTATATTTTAAATTCTAGATAAAAGCTCGATCTTGTGCAATACTACTTTGAACAAATATATGGTGATATTGCTAAATCTAATATTATGGAAATTCATCTATTATTTGTTAGATTGTTAATAGATTATGAAATGAAGTTTGCAAGCAATGAAAGCATTGGTATATCCTGTCCTCAATTGAGTGATGAAACAAAAGTTCAAGAACACATGGAAGGGTATTTGTCAGGCTTTGCTCAGTTCCAAGCTAAAAAATATATATATAGAGGTGCATCCAAGACATATTTAGATAGGTATTTGGAAGATGAAGTGTTACCTATGGCATATAATTTTGATATATTAACTTGGTGGAAATTGGATGGTCCTAAGTATCCTACTTTGCAAGCAATTGCTAGAGATGTTTTGGTTATTTCAGTGAATACAACTGCCTCAGAATCTTGTTTTAGTACTGGTGGTAGGCTCATCAATCCACATCGAAGCAGATTGCATCCAAACATTGTTGAAGCACTAGCATATATGTTGTCAAAATTGGTTATTGGCAGAGAAATGTAAGTTTATGTTTATGTTATTTTATTTATGCATTTTCTTCTTTTATTTAATTTATGTTTAATTACTTAATTTATACGGAGTATATTTTTTCAACTAAAACTATTAATGCGAAATCAAGTTGTACAATTGCTACAATTTTAGATGATGATGAAGAGATGCAAAATGAAGTTAATTCAATTATTATTGATTCGGTAACGCAAGATATGCGTAAATAATGTTGTTCTCATATTTCTGCACAATAATGTTTCTTCATCTCTCATGGGATGATCATGCATCAAGTCTTACTAAAACAGGGTAAGAACAAGAACTCAACTCAGACAAAAGGGAAATCTAGGGGTCATTTAGCAACTTGAAAAAAATGAGGATTTTTCAAAAAAAAAAAATGGAGAATTAGAGAAGTGGAAAAAGAAAAATTAGAGAAGTTGTTTACTAAATTTATTCTTCCAAATTGTAATTCCATCTCATTTCTCTATCTTTCTTAAGGAATTTGGAAAAAAGCCAATTGTTGTTGTTGTTGTTGTTATATATTATCTTTAGTATTATTATTATTAGCTTTATTATTATTGTTATTATTATTATTATTGTTATCTTTATTATTATTGTTGTTATCTTTATTGTTGTTGTTGTTGTTGTTGTTGTTGTTGTTTTTATTATTATTATTATTATTATTATTATTATTATTATTATTATTATTATTATTGTTGTTGTTGTTGTTGTTGTTGTTGTTGTTGTTGTTGTTGTTGTTGTTGTTGTTGTTACTTTATAATTATTATTATTGTTGTTGTTATTATTATTATTATCTTTATTATTATTATTATTGTTGTTGTTGTTGTTGTTGTTGTTGTTGTTGTTGTTATTATCATCTTTGTTGTAGAAATATGCAAATGTTATATGGAATGATTGTATTTAATGAGGTTTTGAGTATTTTATTTTGTACTCAAACTATGTAATTAAACTTAAGAAATGAAAAATTGGAGGAATGTAGAAGGAAAATTGGAAAATTGGAGAAATGGAGAACTGGAGGAATGGAGAAGGAAAAATGGAAAACTGGAGAAATGAAAAATTGGAAGTAGAAAAATAGATAAGTGAAGTAAATGACCCC
>CP025652.1:9451689-9476215 GCA_003576665.1 Ipomoea trifida | reverse complement strand
CCCCCCCCCCCCCCCGAAATCTATCAACTTTCACCTCGACTGTTAGAGCGAGATTTTCCCAGCACTCACTCAGATTATTCGTAACTTCTTTGTCCAAATTCAGGCTAGTCAATTGCACTACCTTTGTTCCTTCTAACTAACAATTGCCCGATATATTCACAAAGAGCCTCCCTGCATATTTTACAACAGTTCTATCTAAGCTCACACATAGGATATTTGAGCTTGAGGGGGAGGGTAGAGATTTATTTTACCATATGTAAATATTCTTTCCTCATTCTTTGTAATGTGATTAGTCAATCATAAGATTTCCTCACCTTTATTTTCTTTGTTATCGTTAGAGTAGCTATATATATATATATATATATATATATATATATATATATACACACGCTTAGGTTTCTTCATTCTCAAGCACACAATCAATATACAATATATTTTTTTCATTCTTCAACATGTAAGGATCACAATTCAAACTAAACTCAATGGACGAAATCCAATCATTGCCCCAATAGGGGCGGAAATAGGGATTTATGTGTAGGGAGTTAAGGATCACAACACCCCTTGTCTCGACCTTAGTTCCCAAACTCGAAGCCCTGAATTTCCGAATATATTATATTTATATAATTATATGTAATATTTAATTAAGTATATTAAATTACCCAAGTATTCGATAACCCTGTGAAGTGTAAGTCAAATGAAATAGCAAAGCCTTTTTGTTTAAATATGGAGAAAATACTTTCATTTGATGGTTAAATACATGGTCTTATTGTTCCTTTGAATTGGAAGATGAAATTGTTTTGTGGTTATTAATTGATAGTTGTATATACCAGTTTCCTTGGTAGATTTGATGTACGGAGTATTACGTAGTCTTAATCTAATTATACCATGAACCACGAATACATATTTATTTTTAGGGGAAATGGCGCTTTTGGCCCCTCAATTGTTTTACTTTTGGAAATTTAGCCCCTCATAATTGATTTGAACAAATTTGGTCCTTTACTTATACATAATGTGTCATATTTAGTCCCTAGTATTATATAATTAGAATTTTTGTTAGTAATATTTTTTTTCATGAGGTTATATTTATCATTTTTTTTTTTCATGAGGATATAATGTATAGATTTGAATTAAAAAAAAACATTCAAAATGCATATGGACTAAATGTAACACATTATGTAGTGTACAATTATTAACAAAATTTTTAATTATATAATAATATATAGTGACTAAATGTAACACATTATGTACAATTAAAGGACCAAATTTATTCAAATCAATTGTGAGGGACTAAATTTCCAAAAGCAAAACAATTGAGGGGCCAAAAGTACCGTTTTCCCTTATTTTTAATATACTGAATGCATATTATTTGTGTATTGAATATTCATTATTTGATACTTGGTAGTATACAAAATAATGAACATTCAATACTGAAATAATGTACATTCAAAAAAATGAACATTTAGTGTATAGAAATATGGTCATCCTTAGTGTCCCTACATTTATCACTCACAAACTTTCACTCCCTTAGGTGCGAAGTTTTAATTGGTTAAGATATGACATAAAATGGAACAAAGAGGAGTATCAAACCAATTAAAATTTGTTACGTCAGGGAGTTACAAATTTGTGACTGGTAAATAGAAGGGTACTAAGCATTTTCCTTAAAAATGTAGTTTTAATGTCAATTATCTTATTGTTGATAACGCTACTGTTTCCTTTCATAAGGAAGGTCTCAAGTTTGATCAATCAATAGTATGAAAAGTCTCAAGCTTGACCAATCAATAGTAATGCCATAGAGGGATTAAGAAGAAGAAGAATTCGAATGAGAAGGGTAATTTGATCTTCACATGTCTAATTTTTTTACCCACCTTCTATTGAATTACAATTCATAAGGACCATAAGAACTTCTATTCCTCAAAATTGATATTAAACTAAGAAATGTTTTTTACATGAATCTCAATTCATTCCACTTTTCCAACTAAACTAAGAAATATTTTTACAGCTTTCAAAAAAAAAATGCTTTTACATGTGTGTATATTGGTTCATACACACACAACAAACACAACATTGAGCCACCTCAAGGCTCAAGCCCAGATCATAAAGAAACTCTTGCTGCTCTCTAATGGTGATGTATATATCTACATGTACATGCCCAATCAAGTGGGAGCTGGCTATCAAGAAACAAATGAAACTGAAAAATTAAAATGTGATCAAAACTCAAACAAGATCATATCAGATCACCTTCCACCGTATATCAACGTGTATTAGTCCGTTTTTAGAATTTATAAGATGGTGTTCTTCATTAATACGTCCATTGTAGACAACATCCCTGAGATGAATGTCGACGTACCCCAGAGATTCCTGCATGCAGACAGAGTGTATACTGTGTGTAAAATGCAAATGAAGTTGAGTGCTGTCTAAAAAACATATTAATTCAGAAATAATGGTGAGTTTAAGAAAGTTAAGGATGTTGGTGATATTACCCTAGACCGAAAACAACGAGCCCTCCTGCGTACGCTCATGACTTCGATATGAACGTGTTCCTTCAAAGGAGGCTCTTCTAAAACAAATTGGAATTCGTCTTCCCATCTTGGATGCCGGGATTTCTTGATTTTCTGCACACAGTAATGAGAGGACAGAATCATGACTTCATGAGTGATCTGAGTTAGTTTGAGAAGGCTAAGGATCGGATTTTGTGTGTGTGGATCACCTTGGTCTTTCTCTCCTCTCCTCTAAAATGGATAACAGCATAAGGATTGGTATGGGTTTTGCCCTCTACATCATCTGCACCTACAACTGTAACCAATAGCAAACCTGCTCCTTGCAAGGCCATCTTCCCTCCTGTGGTCTTGAAGTTTTCCGACTTTTGCTTTTCGAGACTTGAGGCGAACTTCATGCTGTCTTCTTGGAAGGGAACAAATGTCATTTCAAACTCAATTTGACCCATTTGCTGATTGTTCAGAGGATCGTTAGGATCCAAGCTGTTCACCAAGTCAAGTGTGAATTTTTTCTTCTCATAAGGCTTGAGCAACTTTAGGGGGACTGTTTGCATCCCCAGTTTGTCATGTGTTCCAAACTGCAAAACAAAGTAAGAAGCAACAAACTTGTGGCTCTCTCAATTTAACAAAACCCCAAATTTTGCAAAGTAAATTAAACAATTGTGTTTCTAAGAAGAAACAAAAGAAGCCCCCAAACTTCCCAATTGTAGAGGGGAGAAAAAAAAAACAAAAAAAAAAAGATTCAAAATGGTGCAATTTTATTTGAAGATATTAAGACCCTAACCTTTTCCCAGTCATAGAGATGTAATTCGAGGATTTGAGTGTCTGGGTCCTTTACAGTTAATTTGAAGTCCTCATGCCACACGGGATCCAGAGTGTCCATCTTTACAGTAGTCTTCTTCGGTGGTAGCAGCTCCTTGCCAAGGCCGACTGTAACGTAAGGATCAGATTTACTGAAAACATCTTTGTCTAGTAAATTTCGTGCTCTCAAGACTTTCACATTCAGTATTCCGACGGGCCTCTTCACAGCTCCTCTGTAATTTAAGAAGACGAAAGATGACAAAGTTGTAGTGCCTTTCATGCTTTTGCAAATATCTATAGGAGTTAGGACCAAAATTTCCAAGAAAATGAATTGAATAAAAGACAAGCAAGATGCATATTTCCTCATGAATAAACCAATTCCTCATATCAATGAGTTAACTGATGTTTCGACTATGTTTGACCCTTAGACTGGATACTATCTTTCATTTACAACTTACATTGAACCGTCAAGAACTGGTATTTCTAGTGTTTGTGGCCAGAGGTAAAGCTTGGAAACTTCTTTGCTAACAGTTTCCTGCCACCAATAAGGAATTTAGTTAAAATAAATTGCGTACTTTGTTTAACTCTCATTGACTATCACGCATCGACTCTTGAGATGCAAATGAGATTTTGCTACTACAGAAAGTTCACTAATGTGGATAAAACCAAAAAAAATTGTTGGAATGGAAATCCATCATCTATATTCTCACAAATCTTGTTCGATTTTATCTTCATTCTTTTAGCGCATATAAAGCCGACCCTCAATGGTTTCAAAGGATACTTAGAAATCATGCAGGTATATAGGAGAAAAGTAATATTCTATACAAGATTATCTGTGCTAAAGGGATGAAACAAGAGAAGCACCTGAACGTAGTGGTGTAAGCCAGGGATTGCCATCAGATCCCCTCCTAAAAATTTCAGCCCGAAATCTACATTTGGCTGCACACGAGCATGCTTTTACTAGCTAATAGGTAACTACTGTATATGTGCAATTGAGTAGTTTAACCAATCTGCATAGTTCTAAAAATCTGCCTCACATAAGCGTTTTTGCTTACCTTTTCCATCAGTGACACAAGAATGCTTGAAAAGCACGGGAAGGTTGCCAACAAAGGCGTCAAAGTTACTCTTAGTTTTGCACATATTTGAAGTTCTATCAACTGAAAGAAATATGAGAGACATTAACCCTTACATGTACTGTAAGTCTGTAAGTTTACATTATTCAGTTCTGTGAAAAGGTTGGTATTGGTTATGAGATGAAACGGAACTCAAAGATAACGCTAGCTCTAACCTGTACACGGATTTTTGGAGCGAGCAATTTCAGTGCTATAGCAATATTGGGATTACCAGCCCATCTGAATGCAAGCTCAAAAATTAGCTGATTTTCTTTGAGTTTAACTGACTTTATACCTGTCATATTGATCAACGAAATCCCAGAGTCATGTTTTGCTAAGATCAAACGATTAATTCCAGCTGTCCCCTAAACTCTACACAACAAGTTGTTCATAGTTTTCTCGTTTTTTCTCTCATTTCATGTGATTGTCTAAAAATACAAGTGCAGTAATCATGACTTACCATGAATTTTTGGGGTCAAAGTTCCAAGAGTAAGGTGTTCAAACTCGATGGATTTTATCAGATACTTCCCGATATACTCTGCAAATATGGGTTGTGTTGTGCTTCTAATGATTCCGCAAACTGCCTGTACATGAGAAAAGTTCAAGCTACGTGATCAAGCCACAGAATCTGAATCAAATCGAGGCATTTCACGAAACACCAATTAAATGTAAGGTGATTTTGTTTGACATTTGTATTACCTTGTCCAGATATGGCCACATATGCTCTATGAACATATTCAACCACTCAACCTACTCAATCATATAAACTAAGTTCAGTAGGATGAAGCTTGAAAGCTATATAGTAACCAAAAAAAAAAAACTCAATAAAGACTCAGCACTTACGCGTTCAAAATCTGGATTCATCACCCATGATGGAAGTTCAGGAAAAAGATCAATCAAGGAGCTCGAGTCAAACTCCTGAAGTGATCTACTTTCTGGTAGATCCTGCAGTTTAATGTTTAATTTGCAAGGGTGACTTTACTTGTCAAATAATTGCTTTTCCTATATACAAAGTGTGAACTTCACAAAATACAGACAACTAAACTATCCCAGGAAAAAGGCAAAAACTACGACGTAAGCTGAAATTGTATGACACATGATATATCCATTTTTTTTTTGTGCAACCCATGGTATCCACCGTCAGAAACAGTAATTAATCCTTTCGCTGAATTATAGACACCTTTAAGGGTGGGACAGCTGACCTAGAGATTTATGTATGCATTTAAAGTCAAAAATCATGAAAGTACATATTCATTGTAGGTGCTTATCAAATACTCAGAACAACTTTAAGGTAAGATTATATTCTGGATTTCTGGGACAATGAACAAGAAAGGAATATATATATAGTAATACTCTCACCATGCTTCAGAACATACCCTAATTCCACATTACAAATTATCAATTAAGTAACCTAGCAAAGTTCATTTGGCAGAACCAATTTGCAGAACCACACAATACTGATTATATTACCACAAGGAGCATAAAGTGATCAAATGTCAGAAATTCACAAAACAGGATTGCAGACAACATTCAAACATTAAACACGAGGAATTGAACTGAACTCATATATACGAAAATTCAAGCCTTTACCTTATCAACATCTGTTGGGTAATAGAATATGAACAAGAAATAGCCAATTAGAAGGCCAATGGGGATCCCAACCCAAAATCCAAAAATTACCAACAAGCTTCCAAGAAACCCCATTTTCTTAAATCATCATCGACATTAATTAATCAGAGCCCACCCTTCATCGCCGCCGAGCAGAACAAGCTTTCAGAACAAAAAAAAAAAGGGCTTTCAACGCTACAAATCATGAACCACGTGAACCATTCATGCATTATACATATGCATATATATGTGTGTGCATATAAACATACCATGTATCAGAGAAAGAGACATTTGCATAGCTGGATATGGCCTATGGCTATGGATGTTGAGATTTAGGAGGTAACGTATTAAAAGGATGAACGTGTGAGGAGAAATGGAGGGCAACAAAGCAAAGATTGTTCTGCGAATATGGACTTTAGACGTGGCTGTTTGAAAATGAAGTTTTTCTCATTTCTATTTGTAGTAACAGACAATAAAATTCTAATGAAACGTCTGATTCTCAATACATATATATATATACACATAGAAGGTTTAGGTTAGAACATTCCTGTCAAAAAGTGTAGACAAATTTACATCCTCTATTTTGATTTTTCAGAAATCAGAATGTTAAAATCTTACTATTAGTGGACACACATCCTCTATTTTGATTTTTGAGAAATCAAAATGTTAAAATCTTACTGTTACTAAATTTTTAAATTTATAATAATTATTAAATGAACTCCACTTTAAAAAAAATTTAATATTATAAAATTAATTATGTATTTTTTTATTAAAATTATCAACCATTGATGAACTCTAATGGATGGCTGATATCAATCCTTACATTTGATAGGAGGCCTTATTCTCATTTGATCGTGTGTGTGTGTGTATATATATGATCGCGTTCAGGTGCGAACCACCCGGAACGCATGTCATCCGTCCACGTGTCCAGATCTAGTTGCATCTAACGTTATAATTATGTGCACCTAAATGCATGAATGTTAACAAGGTAAATTACTTGCACTTGTAAGTGAAAATAGGTGCACAAGTGCAAGTAAAATGTATTACAGGTGCAAGTACAATGTACACTGAGCATCAATACTAAGTGCACCTAATGTTATAACTAGTTGCACCTAACACTATAATTGACACATAAGTATTTATATTTATTTATATATATTAAGAACTTCGGTTAATAATTGTTCGGTTAATTCGGTTAACCGACCATTTCGAACCAAATTAATCGTCAAACGAAATTTTAGGATTTCTTTAACCATTAACCGAACTTTTTCGGTTCGATCGGTTAACCGAATTTTTTCCATAGTTTGCACACCCTTACCCTCACCTTCTAAGTCTAATGCCTCCTTTTCAGCTATCATGGTTCCTCTTCCCTAACTCACCAAGACTTTCATTTTTCTTGAGGCAAAACCTTCATTCTGTCCTAATCTACCTAGATTTTTATTTTTCTTGAGTAAAAACCTCACAAATAAAAATGGATTAACTGATAATACATACTTTTAATAAAATATTAAAATTTTTAATTAAATATTGTCACCTCAAGAGAAAAATTTATGAGGAAAATTTTAAGAACAATGCGTAATATTACTCATATTATTTATATTTCATTTATCATTTCGTTAAGTAAACGTGGCATTAGTTGATTGAGTTGTGTTTCAAAATTGGTAACTGCCGCGACGGTCCAAGGAATTCATTGGTCCACGTTACATATTTATCACGGGAGTTGGCAATCATTATTGCATGGACCATGGTCCACACAGCTGTGTGGACCAAAAATAAAAAGTACATTATTTTTGTACTGAAGGTACATTATTTTTATACTGTAGGTACATTATTTTAGGGTACATTATTTTTGTACTGAAGGTATATTATTTGATATATACTGTCAAATAATGTACCTTCAGTACAAAAATAATATACCTTCAGTATAAAAATAATGTACTTTTTATTTTTGGTCCACACAGTTGTGTCGACCATGGTCCATGCAATAATTTGCCGGGAGTTGGACACTTGATTGGACTTTTCAAAATTAATTTGGTGAAAAAGATATTTTATATTTCGTGTTGAAAAGTATTACGAACAAATAATTTAAAAATTATATACGGAACTTTGGAGCATTAAAAATAATAATAAATTGACACAAGGTGCTACAAAATGTTTTGACTTTATTTAGTATAACTTATAATTTATTTTAAACTATTAATAACTGTTTGGTAAAACATATGAAACTTAAAATAATAGTTTATTTTGAAATACTATTCTAAATAACGTGTCAAAATAAGCTCCTGAATTTTTAATTTTTTTTATATCATTATTAATTTATAAAAATGACGCAATCTACTTTTCACTAATCAAAATCTTAATATCTTAGTTTATCCTTTTTATATATTTTTTCACTTATAAGCTAATTCAACAATTAATTTCAACCGAACACTTTAATTTTAATTAATTAACTTATTAGCTACTAGCTTTTCAGCTATACATACTAAACATAGCCCGACGTTGAATCCCCCAACTAAAATAAACAAAAATAAAATTTTTAATCTTTTATGATTTAATTCTAATTATTTGTATATTCACTTTTAAATTTTAAGTTGATACTTTAATGGTTCATTTCATTATTAAATAAGCAACTTGTAACAAAATTAGAATGAGAAGACAACATCAATTATCATTAAAATGTGTTTGATTTAACAAGGCTCCAAATTGTAACAAAATTTATTTACTAAACTCATTCGATATCTACTATACTAATAAGAGTCAAAGAGAGTTAGGCCTAAAATGGGTAGAAAAAATGACGGTAATCAAATGGATGATTCAGATGAATTATTTAATCAAATAGATGGCTAAGATAATTCTGATTAATATTATTCATAGAGATTACCTAATTTAACCTTACTTTTATGATTTTCTGTTAAGTTTTCCGTTAAATATTCTCTTCTCTGTTAATATTCCGTTAACTTTTAACTAACCCATTAATTTCTATAAGAAAGGTCTTAGGTTCGAACCTCATCTCAATCAAATTTGACATAATTAAGTTTTTCACTTTATTTTACTCTTATTAAATTAAATAAATTAGTAGCTACAACAAAAAATGATACATATGTATTTCTTTAATTTAGAATTATGTGTCTACAATACTTTTATTTGAAAAAATTATTCATTATCAAAAAATTAAATTAAATAAGAGAAATAATTTCATTAGTTATATTGTCTTTATTTTCTCTCATGCAAATATTCTTTAATTCATTACATTGTCCATTATCTTATTTTTACAATATCTTGTAATTAAATATCAAAGTTATAGTACAAAATAATGTTATATATTTATTTACCAAATATTTTATTAATACTATGAAAAAAATTTAAATAATTTGAAGCTAATTATATTAACTACTTGGGATTGGTTGACAAAGAGAGTACTCAAATAGTCTAACAAATTGAAACGGAATCACTCTATTTTACTCTTATTGAATTAAATAAATTAGTAGTTACACCAAAAAATGATACATATGTATTTCTTTAATACCATGAAAAAAATAAAAAAAAGAATAGTTTGAAACCAATCATATTAACTACTTGGGGGATTGTTGACAATGAAAGTACTCAAATAACCCATTACCCAGCAAATTGAAGCGAGAAATTACCTTTTAATATCTTTGGAATACATAATATTTTAAGTTTTCAAATTTTTATTAATTTATTTAATCTTTTTTCTTAAACTAGGAATTTCTTTATCCACAATAACACATTCAACAATAATGGTTGAACCAAATGAACCCCAAGCAGAGCACCTAAAGGAAAGTCCATAGCTCCTATATCGTAATCTCATTGCATGACGTTGTCATCTATGCTACCGACAATAACCGAATTGCAAATAACACACAACAAACAAAAAGGAAGAGAACAAATAATAAAGATGAATTGAAGACAATGACAATGTTACTCAAAAGAGAATTAAGAACACTTTAAAAAAATTCAAATTAAAAGTAGTACGGAGTATTTATTTAGACTATCATTTTTAGACCAAATATTTAGACTATCGATTTTACAACGTTGCAAACATTTATTTTAGTAATAATTATAATGAATTTTCTATATTATCTTAGATTCATATATATACTTTGAGTTAGCTAGATATTTAAATAAAAAAATTCGACATTCAATTACCCATGTATAAACTTCTCATATATAATCTTGCATTGATATACTTTCAAATATTTATTTAGATATAAACATTGGGCATTAACCCATTCGCGCTATGCGCGTATAAAACTAGTATACTTAGAAGACCAAAAGTATTGCTTTAGTGTCGTCATTTTTATTATAAATAATCATCTTAAAATTAATAGTTTAATATCAAAATTTAAAATGTTAATACTTTTAAATTAATTTTTACTTGATTAAAAAGAAATACAACTTGAATAAAGTGTCAATAAAATGAACCATCATATAATTTGCATGTCACATGTTAAATAAAGTTGACATTCAAACTAAAATATTTTCCTCTTATAAAATGCATTCACAACTTGATAAAAATAATTGATATATTAAATCCTAAAATTATTTTGGGAGAGGGGTTGGAGTGTACCACAAAAAAGCCAATGTATCAACAAAAAAAAAAATTGGTAAATTAAAATCTCTATCTCCCCCTCTCCTTCCCTCAAAGCATACACTAATACTTTTTTTTTTTTTTTTTTTTTTTTTTTTTTTTAAGTTTCAACTTTTAAATCCCAAAGAAATTAAGTAGTTGCCTAGCCCTCAAAAGAGTTGTAAAAATACCTTTAATTTATCTTAGTTACTCATGTGAACCAAAAATGCCTAGCCCGGCCTCCTCACAACCCTCATATTAACATAGAGGAAGAAATAAAAGGAGAACAATATAAAATTTGTTTAAATTCATTGTGAAAACTTTTTTTCTTTTTTCAAAATGGTGTCTACGTAAGATTTGAATAGTCTAAACTAAGAAAAGTGAAATCACTTTACATATTTTAATCGACCGGTTAACCGAATTACGTTTATATATATTTTTTAATTTTTATAATTCATAAAGCATACTATTGGACTAGTACGTTTTTTAAATTTTTATCATTTATATATTGATGTAATGAATATTTTGTTATGTGAAGATATGATTTGAAATTTTTTATTTATAAATTTATTTTTCTAAGAAAAATTGAACTAAAGTATTTTGATTATTCGGTTAATTAACCAACCGATTAACGTATTGAAAAAAATAGTTCGATCGGTTAATTGAGAAATATGAATTACAGTTTGGTTAACAGTTTAAGATGCAATTTTAGTTAATTCAATTTGGTTACTAATAGAATGAACACCCCTACTTTTTTTTGTGAAAATGAACACCCCTACTTAGTAAACCTATAGTAATGACTTAATGATCTTATAATAGTAACTTAATGTGATTGATATACCTACAATAATAATTTAATGAATTTGTTGTAGTAAGTTGATGAATGACAATGTCTTGATTGACATGTGGTAGTAACTTAAATGAACTTATAATATTGACTTAATGAATTTTCAATAATGATTTAATTACCTATAGTAGTGACACTTGATGGACATGAAGTAACATTTTAATGGACCTACAATAGTGATTTAATGAACTTATAATAGTGATTATGAATATGCAATAGTAGATTTATAACTATGTAGTAGTGATTTAATAGACTTGTAGCCCATTAAGAAATTAAAATTAGAAAAATAATATGAATATGGATGTTATTAACAAATCTCAATTATGATTTTTTTTAATGCAATTTTTATTATACATTAATTTTTTATATAAAAAAAAAAGAGAAAAATAAATTTAAATTTAAAAAGTTTAAAGAGAAAAGTTAAAATGTATTTGATATATTTTAATTATGAGTTGAGTTGATATTGCTATATATATATATATATATATATATAGGGGCTGGATCCAATGAAATCACCTTTGTAAATGAGATGTGAGGTTCCATCACAACCATCTAAAATATTAGATTTAATGGATGAGATTGAATTTCAAATGTCATTTATATAAGGATATAATTAATACATAAGGGTGGCATTGTAATTTCATTATATTGTTAGAATTTGATTATAAATGAAATAGAATATTTTCCTAATTTAAAGGATCCTATCCATGGTAGGAATAAATTCTAGATTTTATTTAAAAAAAAAAAAAAAAAAAAAACGCAACAGCCGTGCTTAGAAGAAACTATTGTTGCTGCCGTCTAGATTGCGTCCATGGACGAAGAACTCGCCGGTGTGTGCATATTACGGAACATGTGTGTGCATATTACTGAAAATGTCCATAATAAAGCGGTGGGTGCATATCACCTATCACCTATTTGCTAGCGTGTGCAAAACTGTGGTACATGTGTGATTGGGCGGTGCTATAAATATGCAAATTACTTAATGCAATTTTTTGCACGTTCATGGAGTTAAGTGTGGGTGACTTTGAGATTTGGTTTGTAAGTCGGTGCGTTAATTGGTTTAACGAGGGTTAAAACCCCAATTATGATATTGTAGCAGTGTGCATTTCTTGAAGATGGTGTGTGCGTGCGTGTGTGTTAGCGGGTGCACAACTCTGGGTCC
This sequence comes from Ipomoea trifida, assembly GCA_003576665.1. Lineage (NCBI taxonomy): Eukaryota > Viridiplantae > Streptophyta > Magnoliopsida > Solanales > Convolvulaceae > Ipomoea > Ipomoea trifida. The sequence goes on along the minus strand of CP025652.1, from coordinate 9,463,602 downwards.
TGTGTGTGTTGGTGTATTTTACGAGTTTTTGATTGGTTCCGAAGGTGCGTGCGTCCGTGTTTACTAGCGTGTGCAAAACCCTGGTTAATGTGTGTTTAGGCGTTTTTATAAATATGCAAATAGGTGAATGCAATTTTTTGTACATTCATGGAGTTACGCGTGGGTGATTTTGAGATTTGGTTTGTAAGTTTGTGAGTTAATTGGTTTAGAGGGTGTTAAAACTCACATTATGACATTGTAGGAGTGTGCATTTCTGTAAGACGGCGTGTGCATGCATAGGTGTGTGCTTAACAATTTAGTAGTAAGTGCACAGATTGTTCGCACCAACTACTTTATTACGTCTAAATAAGTACTCTGTGCATTAAAATAAATAATGAGATAAAGAATCCGGGAAACTACTAAACAAAGATATATGACCATAGTCTAATATAAAATATATGAAACAAAAGGAATTGTCTGTGACTACAATTGAACTTCCCCCAACATAAGTTGTAGATCCCAACACGAAGTTGATGTTTTTATCCCGATGTATGTTGCTATGAAACATTAGAATATCTGACATCTAGCACACGCATAGAGACCACAAACATTGTGCATCACCCCTGAAAAGGCCACAATCCCAAGTGGCAAGTGACTGTCCTACATACGTTCCATGTGACGCATCCCTATGTCCCCAGCACAGACTCCAAGCCTAAAGCGCGCACACCTCAAAAAGTCAATGCAACAAAAGTTTCTCATTAAAAACCAACATAACACAATGCACATGTTATAAGTACATCTTGCATCAACCATTTGGAACCAACACTAATCATTAATAAATACAAATTGTAATACAATAATGCCACACGTTAAATGAACACAACAAATCCACCTATCCCCCACCTCAACTCCCTCAACTAAATGAAAAGTGACTTAATATCTAGAGGATATAAAGACATATTCTTTAAAATATATGATATGCCTAATTAGGTAAATAGGCAACTGCAATGCTTATGTGTTGCCTAGATACACATAAGCAACAACGCAAACACACAGACCATCCAATTTTTGGTGAATCAAACAAACACCACGCACAGACTGTATAATAAGGTTGCAACAACCATTAGACACTAACACACCTTCATAATAATGACAAATGCAAATGCACAAAGCCCACACAATAAACACACCCACACAACCCACCACACACCCACAACAATTTCCTAGCATTTGAAAACACCCACACATAAAATGGCGAAGGGACACGCAATAGACATACCCCAAAACTAAAGGCACACACCTCAATACATAACGACACAACACACATATGCACCACCTCACATGCACATACCATCAACATTTTAAAACCTGACCACAAATAATGCATAGACCGCCCATAAAATTTGCACTAAGCAATTGAAATACCACAATTGAAAGTTTTATTTAATTGTGGTCATTCTTTAACTGTGTTTTTTATTTTATTTTTTTTGAATTCTTTAAAATTTTGTAAAATACATTTAGTATTAAAGAAAATATTTGAAAAAAAAAATAAGAAGTCAATTTGAGTAGTAAATATAACATATACAATTAAAAAAAAAAAAAAGAGAGAAAGTTTCACACATTATGCACACACGTCAATTCTGTCCCGCACAAACCAAAATTACACAGTGACCCAATGATATTTACTAAATTTCTTACTTAAACTCTGAACGCACACTACTAACAACTACAATGCACAGACCCAAAACACACTGTGAAGAGTTATCACATAAAATATCCTTAGGATATAAATTTCTTACTTTAACTCTGTATTTCCCTTTCCACACCACAAACTTGGTATATTTCAATGATATAATATTACTAAAAATTTAGGAGTGCTAATAATGATATTATAATCATGCTCTAATTTGGAAGTGTACTTCACTGTATACTCATGCTCTAACTTGGAGTGTACTTCAGTGCCATATTTCAACCTACCCTTACTGCCACACACTGACACACACCCAACACCATAAAAATATTTTTAAAACTAATGAAAAAAAAAAACAATGACAATTTCAAACCACAACCGGAACTCCCAAAACAAAAGAAACATTAATCAAAATGAAAATACAAATACAAATTACATATTAAATTTTCCACAATCAGCAAAATATATTTGCAACAACAAAACAAAATGCACCTACCTACAACAACAAAATAATACTAAAAAATAATAATATCAAATAACATTGACGGTAATAATGTGTTTACCGGTATGTATTTGAGTATTATTGAGTATTTGAATAGCGTTGAGTACAGTGTTGTGGTATTTGAGTACAATATTGAGTGCAGTGCTCAGTGTACAAGTGTTGTCTAGTAGAAGAGTAAGAAGTGTCCTCCCTCACTACGTGTTTGTGAGTCTTTTTATTCCTTTCAACTAAGTAACGGAGCATTGATGAGGATTTGAACGTTGGACATCAATGCTTGAGGAGTTGAATGTTGGGCATCAATGCCTGAGGTGCTGAATGCTGAGGAGCTAAACGTTGGTCATGAGGAGCTGAACGTTGGCCATCAATGCTGAGGAGTTGGACCGTTGCGCATTGATGCTGAGGAGTGAGGTGTCTTGGGTAGTTTGAACGGCAACTGTCTTGCTCATGCCAATGGTTCCGGGTCGGGTACTGCTAGCCTGATTACTCTGTCACCAGTCCCCCCATTCCCTAGCCAACAAGAGTGGTTGAGGTGGTTTGGGAGTAATGACCAGCCTAAAAATTGTTTTTGTTTGTATTTTTTTTTTTCGTTGCATCCTCACCTCGGCACCGTGCAGGGGTCACGTAGCTGTGACTTCGGCACGGGGCCGAGGTCACGTCGCGGTACGTGACCTCGGCCCAGGGCTGAGGTCACGGGCGTGAGTCACGCCGCGGTGTGACCTCGGCCAGTGCCGAGGTCACGCACGGTACGTGACCTCGGCCAGCGCCGAGGTCACGTCGCGGTACGTGACCTCGGCGCTGGGCCGAGGTCACGGCGCGGTTTGACCTCGACCAGTGCCGAGGTCACGTCGCGGTACGTGACCTCGGCCCAGTGCCGAGGTCACGCACGGTACGTGACCTCGGCCAGCGCCGAGGTCACAGCGCGGTTTGACCTCGGCCAGTGCCGAGGTCACGTCGCGGTACGTGACCTCGGCCCAGGGCCGAGGTCACGGGCGTGAGTCACGCCGCGGTGTGACCTCGGCTAGTGCCGAGGTCACGCACGGTACGTGACCTCGGCGTTGGGCTGAGGTCACGGCGCGTGTGACCTCGGCTAGTGCCGAGGTCACGTCGCGGTACGTGACCTCGGCGCCAGGCCGGGTCACGGTACGTGACCGTACCTCGGCGCTGGGGCGAGGTCACGCCGTTGATTTTTTTTATTTTTAATTTTTTTTGTTTTGCTCAGGGCTCTTGCGTGAGTTCACTTCGACCATTCGTAGGTTCGGTCAAAGGTCAGCTCTCCCGTCAGGTAGCTAGCGAGATCGGATCTCGTGCCGGCCCTAAGGGACTAGAGTGTGGTGTTTTCGTAGCAAAGCCTTAAGCTTTACCCAGAAAACACCCTCCGAGGTCAGCTCTCCCGTCAGGCAGCTAGCGAGATCAGATCTCGTGCTGGCCTTAAGGGATTAGAGTGTGGTGTTTTTTGAATCCAAGCCCTTGGCTGGGCTCAGAAAAACACTCACCCGTTAGGTAGCTAGCGAGATCGGATCTCGTGCCGGCCCTAAGGGATTAGAGCTTAGATTTTTTATTATTATTATTTTGTTTTTTAACCAAATTGATCAGGGCAGACCATGACCAACTATTGAGTCCTTTTGCTTATGGAGGTGAACGCACAAGTGAAGGAGGCGGACGCATTTGAGGAGGAAGCGCTACTACTTGGAAGTCCACGGCTTGGATGGGAGTAGTGTTCACTTGATAACGCCACTGCTTGTAAGTCCACTACTTGGATGGGAGCAGCGTTCACTGGGTAACGCCACTGCTTACAAGAGGTGAACACACAAGTGAAGGAGACGGATGCACTTGAGGAGGAAGTGCTCGTGGTTGTTGTTGAGTTGGCTACGGAGATCACCACTGCGGCGATCTCCCACGTGGTTACTGTTGAGCTATTTACAAAGATCACCCGAGGGTTGACCATTGAGTTGCCCACGAAGATCACCCGAGGGGTGACAGGCTCGCGCTACCGAATATACCGGTAACACATTATTACCGTCAAACATGAAATACTATTAGAAAATTTTCAACATTTTTTAAATACAAAAGTAATCCTGACAAAAAAATTCTACGTGTTATGAAAAATCATTGATAATTGCATCAAGATTAACCTTCTCTAGCATATCATTCTCAATACACAAAATCATCATTAACATGACCTTGGTCATACTCAATATACCTCTTTGTGATTCTATTAGCTGCTTTACTTATTTTTTTTTTCTTTTTTCACCATCACATAAATGCTTTTTAGGTAACTTTATATAAAACAATTTTAAAAACTATGTATAAAAATAAAGAACAAAAGCACCTGAATATTTTTAAAAAGTTACCCTCAGTCATCAATATCACAAACAGCTCCACAACTACGATTTTTTATTCATTTCTTCTTTCACTATCTATCCCTATAAATTTAATGGATTAGACAGAACTCAGTAACTTAGGATAATTATAATTCAAAAATTATATTTATATATATATATATATATATATATATATATATATATATATATATATATATATATATATATATATATATATATATATATATATATATATATATATATATATATTCTAGAATTCTAGAATTACATAAATCACGAACAATAAATTCATTATCCAAATAAACATTACTGATTAGAGGATTATAGATTTATAGCAATAAATCCCTACTGCCCTATAGGTGTGCTGTGTTGAATAGGAAATAAAGACAGAACAAATTAAAAATAGAAGAAAACTTACAAGTTACAATGGACAATGGGCCCAAACTGGCAAACAAATGAATAATCGTTGATTAATCGAATCAATTTTTTTTTATTGAAGCAGACGAATGGGTTAGCTGGTTAGGGTGTCGATTCTAATAGATAAAAGATAATTAGGTGTCATCGACTCCCCGTATCAATTCTATTTCTAAATTATTTAATTAAGTGTGGATTCTCAACTTCCTGCAGTCCCATCTATTCTTAATTTTTTGTTTTCTAATATAATTATAACACTAATTTTTTATTTTTAATATAATTATAACACTATAATAGATATATGTATACATATACATATATATGGATGGCCCCTTCTATCATGGGGCCCTGGGCGGTCGCCCATCTCGCCCGTGCTCAGGACCGACCCTGGAGACTAGCAATGGTACGGTAACACAGGATTCACCCTTAGACCGTGAGCCAACCCAACCCCGTACAGAGCTCTACAGTTTACCGGGGTAGGTCTATATAGCTCATGATCTAAGCAATGAAAGGAAACTGTCTAGGCAATATCAAACATTTTCTCATACTCATACATCATCATTCTTTTCATTCAATCTTCATTTTTCATTTTTCACATTTCAAGCCTTTTCTTTTCCTTTTCCTTTTTGCATTCTGTTTTCATCTTTTGTTTTTTCTTTTTCTTTTTCCAGATTTCCTTTTCCTTTTCTTTTCAACATTATTCCTTATTTCCATCTACCTAACATGGTCAAACCCTGCCCCCAAGTAGATAAACAGATAGCAGCCTAACATTATTCCCAAAACAGTATTAAAACTGACTCAAGATACAGCCATGCGAGCAAGCAAGTTCCCTAGTCAAAGGCCAGAGTATTAAATCAATGGTGGAAAGATTTAAGGAAAAGTAAGATTCCTACCATATCACCCCCATCTTAACACCCAACCTTTACCTGAATCTGCTAGCTTAGCACCTCTGTTAGAGCTCATCTGATTGCTGTGCTACTGTGTTTTTTGATCTGCAGCTGCTCTGTGATCATTGCCTCAGAAGGCAACCAGTTTAGCAACCCTCCTCATCAGCTCACTTTAGTCTTCACTCTAAACACAACAACAATGGCCTCATTTGATCTCTACTGCTACTTGTCTATTCTGCCTCAGTTTGGATCATATTTAGCTCCATCTTCTCCATCTGCAGTCAGCAAAACCTGATGCAGATAAGTCATCTTCCACCACCAAGATCCCAGGTTCTGCAATCATCTGACAGTGGGGCATAGTCACAACCTGGAATTGTTGTGAAGTGTGGAAATCCTTCAAGAGCCAACAGTAGCACAAATTTCTAGGTAGAGCCCCTACCCTTCTAAACACAACACTCTGGCCCATACATTTATCAAGCAAGCACCTTGCAACACAATTCACCTTCTCATCACATCTCCTCCATGTCACCTTCACACCCTTTCTCATTTCAAACTCCTGCAACTCCTCCATTTCCACTTCCACATGTCCCATTCCCATCATTTTGCACCATTTTATCATATCTTCCAGCACTTGGATCACCAAATTCCCAGTCCCTGTGTTCACCCCTGCCAATACAAATTCCCCTCTAGAGTTCCTCACAAAGTAAGCACAACTCCCCCCTTTAGTGGCAATGTTAATTTTTATCCAACCCTTTGGTGGCCTGCACCAGCTTGCCTCCCTCACAATTCTTCTACACTGAAAACCCTCTGCCCTCTTCAGAATGTATGGCCAGCTAGGTGGAAATGGACCCCAGTTAGGCCATTTTCTCATAATGCATTCCACCATGTCTTTTGTGACTTTGTAAATGACCCTTGCCCCATATGGTGACTCCCCTCCATACTTACACTGATTGTAGTGCACCCAAAGTTCCAATATTATAACAATTGGTAACCTTTGGCTCAGAAATCTGATCATTCTGTTTTTTGAATTCCTCCTCCACCATTAATGGCAAAGCTGATGCACCCCTCTTCTTTGGATTTTCATCCCTAATGAGCCTGCAAACTAATCCCATACTTGTGCTGTTGTTGCTCCTGTACAAAACATATGTTGTAAGCTGCAAAATCTTGGGTTTCTACAGCAAGGGCACCTTGACACAATCTGTTGCCCAAATTTCCTTAGAATGTCATCTGATGGGATCTTATTTTTAAAAACTCTCCAAGCTATGAATGACATCTTCCATGGCACCTCATTTTTCCAGCAACTTTTATACCAAAATTGTTCAGGTAGCCCTGCTTGGGAGTGTTAAGCTATCATTTTCTTTGCAGATGCTAGAGTGAACCTCCCATCCTTATTCCATTTCCAGATTGCCTGATCCACCTCTCCTTCTCTAATATTCACCCTTTGCAAATCCTGTAATACCTCAACCCTCAAATCATTGAACCTCCATTCACCATTAACCCAACCATCCATTACCCTTACTTTGGATTGACTCTTCCCTTCAATGCCATACCTTCTAGCAACAGCACCATTCCCTCCCCAATCATCCCACCACAAGTTGACATTTCCTTTCCCAATCCTCCATGCAATATGTTGTTTTGCTTTTTCCCTACACTCCAACAATCTTTTCCAAGTCTGGGAGTCACCAGGGGTTAGGGTTTAGGGTTTTAGGGTTTAGGTGTTAGAGTTTGGGCTTTTAGGGGTCAGGGTTTAGGGTTTTTATTTTTGGGGCTTAGGGTTAGGGTTTAGGGGATTAGGGTTTTGGGTTTTGGGTTTTAATGTTTAGGGTTTTGTGTTATGGTTTCGGGCTTAGGGTTTAGGGTTAGCGGTTAGGTGTTTAGGGTTTAGGGTTTAGAGTTTAGGGGTTAGGGATTTGGGTTTGGGGTTTTGGGTTTTAAGGTTTACGGGTTAGGGTTTTTGGTTTTAGCATTTAGGGGGTTAGGGTTTAGGGTTCAAGTTTTTGGTTATGGTTTAGGTGTTTAGGGTTAGGGTTAGGGTTTAGGGGTTAGGTGTTTAGGGTTTAGGGTTAGGTTTTAAAGTTAGGGGTTGGGTGTTTAGGGTTTTAGGGTTTAGGGTTTAGAGTTTAGGATTTTAGGGTGTAGGGTTTAGAGTTTAAGGTTTAGGATATAAGGGTTAAAGGTTTAGGGGATTTAGGTTTAGGGTTGGGGGTTTAGGGGTTCTGGGTTTAGGGTTTAAGGGGTTGGGGTTAAGGTTTAGTGTTTTAGGATTTAGAGTTTAGGGTTTAGGGTTAGGGTTTAGGGGCTAGGGGTTAGGTGTTTATGGTTTAGAGTTAGGGTTTTGGGTTCTAGGGTTTAGGATTTAGGGTTTAGAGTTTAGGATTTTAGGGTGTAGGGTTTAGAGTTAGGTTTAGGATTTAAGGGTTAAAGGTTTAGAGGTTAGGGGTTTAGTAGTTCTAGGGTTTAGTGGGTTAGGGGTTACGATTTAGTGTTTTAGGGTTTTAGGGTTTAGGGGTTAAGGTTTAAGGTTAGGGTTTTGGGTTTTAGGGTTTAGGTGGGTTAGGGTTAAAGATTTAGAGTTTAAGATTTTAGGGTGTAGGGTTTAGAGTTAGGTTTAGAGGTTAGGGGTTTAGTAGTTTTATGGTTAGGGGTTAAGTGTTTAGGGTTTAGGGTTAGGGGTTTAGGGGGTTGGGGGTTAGGGGTTAGGGTTTTGGGTTTTAAGTTTAGGGGTTAGGGTTTTGGGTTTTAAGGTTAGGGGTTAGCGTTTTACCGTTTAGGGGGTTAGGGTTTACGGTTTAAGTTTTTGGTTATGGTTTAGGTGTTTAGGGTTAGGGTTTAGGGGTTAGGTGTTTAGGGTTTAGGGTTTAGGGTTAGGGTTGGGTTTTTAGGGTTTAGGATTTAGTGTTTAAGATTTTAGGGTGTACGGGGAGTTTAAGGTTTAGGATATTAAAGGTTTAGGGGATTAGGGGTTCTAGGGTTTAGGGTTTAAGAAGTTAGGGTTAAGGTTTTAAGGTTTTAGGGTTTTAGGGTTTAGGGTTTTGGGTTTTAAGGTTTAGGGGTTTAGGGTTAGGTGTTTAGGGTTTAGGGGTTAGGTGCTTAGGGTTTAGTGTTTTAGGGTTTAGGATTTTCGAGTGTAGGGTTTGGAGTTAGGTTTAAGGTTTAAGGGTTAAAGGTTTAGAGGTTAGGGGTTTAGGGGTTCTAGGGTTTAAGGTTTAGGGGGTTAGGGGTTAAGGTGTAATGTTTTAGGGTTTAAGGTTTTAGGGTTTAGGATTAAGGTTAGGGGTTTAGGGGGTTTTGGGTTTTAAGGTTAGGGGTTAGGTGTTTAGGGTTTAGGGTTTACGATTTAGAGTTTAAGATTTTAGGGTGTATGGATTGGAGTTAGGTTTAGTGTTTAAGGGTTAAAGGTTTAGAAGTTAGGAGTTTAAGGGTTTAGGGTTTAGGGTTAGGGTTTAGGGCTAGGGGTTAGGTGTTTAGGGTTTTTTTTTTTTTTTTTTTTTTTTTTTTTTTTTTTTTTTTTTGGTGTTTAGGGTTTAGGGGTTAGGCTTTTGGGTTTTAAGGTTAGGAGTTAGGGTTATAGGTTTAGGGTTTTAGTGTTATGTTTTAGGGTTTAGGGTTTTAGGGCTAGGGTTTAAGGTTTTAGGATTTTAGGGTTTAGGGTTTGGGTTTGAATTTAGGGTTTAGGAGTTAGAGGTTAGGGATTAGAGTTTTAGAGTTTTAGGGTTATGGTTAAAGTTTAAGGGGTTAAGATTAGGGTTAGGGGTTAGGGTTTAGGATTTAGGTGTTAGGGTTTTGGGTTTTAAGGTTATGGTTAAGGTTTAGGGTTTAGTTGGTTAGGGTTTACGATTTAGGATTTTAGGGTTAGGGTTTAAGGTTTTTTTTCATTGGTTATAAAATGTTTGTATCGACCCTGAACATCAAGAACTCAAGCAGCTCGGCCGATGTCAGCTTAACTTGTCACAACGAAGGAGATGGAACCACATAGGAATCTCGCCAGCGTACCACCTTTAATTTTTTCAAGAACCCAAGCAAAAATCTTCCGCTTCACGGCTCCCCAAGTGGGAATCACAAATGAGTGATTAATTTTGAGTTGGTGTTTCTCCATTGCTTTTTTCTTGTTGGTGTAAAGAAAAATGTTACGGTCACCTGTGTGGATCAATAGGGTTTAGGGTTTTAAGGTTATTGTTTAGGGTTTTAGGGTTTTTTGTTATGGTTTCAAGTTTTAGGGTTTAGGATTAGGGGTTAGGTGTTTAAGGTTTAGTTAAGGTTTAGGGGTTAGGGTTTTGGGTTTTGGGGTTTAGGGGTTAGGGGGTTTAGGGTTTTTGGTTACGATTAAGGGTTTAGGTGTTTAGGGTTTAGGATTTTAGGGTTTAAGGTTTAGAGTTTAAAGCTTAGTGTAACGCGCGGCGTACTTTGCTACACTTTTCCGGACTTTTCTAGAGGTTGTGTATAGGTTTCCATAATTGCTAGAATGATCTAGAGTCATGTACATAAGAGTAGAGGTTGTAGGGAAATATAGAATATTCTAGAATATTGTGGATTACTCAAGTATGTAGAGATAGTTATGGAGTATTCTAGAGAATCAATTTTAGCCGTAGGATTAAATAGATCACCACCATCCATTGAGGAGGTGGAATAGGTATAAATACCCCTCATGCGGGCTCATTTGTAATCAATCCAAAGAATCCAATAAACCATCTAAGTGTGGAATAAAGTGTAGAAGTATTACAAGTTCCCTACCAAGTTCGAGTCTTTGTTTTAGCTTCTTGCCTAACTTATTTCCGTAGCCATCTCATCGCTTAATTTGCATACTTCTCGTGGGAGGAACAAGGCTGACTTGACTATTAGAGGGGAAATATAGTCAAGGCCGCACGAGACATCGTTAAGGGAAAACGAGTCCGTGACAGTTGGTATCAGAGCCAAGTTCGAGAATTGGGTTGCTAGTTTATTACGATAGCTAACGTGGAGGATGTTCGTGTGTCGGGCACAACCGAGGAACGAGGAGTGGAATCCGTTCCGTGGGGGGCGAGCAAGAAGCGAGATCAAAGCAAGGCAAAGGAGGTTGCCGCTTTGGAGCATCTCGTAGGGAACTTTGGGGAAAACCTTGAGAGGGTCGAGGAAAAACTTGAGAGGGTCGAGTTTAATTTTAAAACACTCGAAGAACATGTAATTGAGGAGGTACACAAGGTCAAAGACGAGCACCTTGTCCTAAAGGATCGTTTCGAGCAATTCGAGGATAAAGTTATGGCCATGCTCGAATCCTTAAAAGAGAGCATCGAGGCGATGCGTGAGGATATCGCCTTATGCAAAAAAGCTGCTGCAAGTGGAGAGGCGTCCACTTCAAGTCCAAGGTTTGAGGTTCCAAGGCCTGAGTGTTTCAAAGGCGTTAGAGACGCCAAAGAAGTCAAGAATTTCCTTTGGCAAATGGAGCAATACTTTGATAATCTTGGTCTCAACGACGAAGCAAGGAAGATCAAGGCTGCTACCCCATACCTTACTGATACGGCTATGCTTTGGTGGAGATAGTTATAGAGTATTCTAGAGAATCAATTTTAGCCGTAGGATTAAATAGATCACCACCATCCATTGAGGAGGTGGAATAGGTAAAAATACCCCTCATGGGGGCTCATTTGTAATCAATCCAAGGAATCCAACAAACCATCTAAGTGTGGAATAAAGTGTAGAAGTATTACAAGTTCCCTACCAAGTTCGAGTCTTTGTTTAAGCTTCTTGCCTAACTTATTTCCGTAGCCATCTCATCGCTTAATTTGCATACTTCTCGTGGGAGGAATAAGGCTGACTTGACTATTAGAGGGGAAATATAGTCAAGGCCGCACGAGACATCGTTAAGGGAAAACGAGTCTGTGACATTAGAGTGGGTTTTGGGTTATTGGGTTTAGGGGGTTAGGGTTTTTGGTTATGATTCAGGGTTTAGGTTTTTAAGGTTTAGCGTTAGGGTTTTAGAGTCTAGGGGTTATTGGGTTTGAGTTTAGGGTTTAAGGGGTTATGAATTAGGGGTTAAGGATTAGGGTTATAAAGTTTTTGGGTTATGTGTTTAGGGTTTGGGGTTTTAGGGTTTTTTTTTTTTTTTTTTTTTTTTTTTTTTTT
>CP025652.1:9406083-9451600 GCA_003576665.1 Ipomoea trifida | reverse complement strand
TTTTTTTTTAGTTTAGGGTTTACGATTTTAGGGTTTAGGGGTTAGGTGTCTAGGGTTTAGGGGTTAGGGTTTTGGGTTTTAAGGTTAGAAGTTAGGGTTATAGGTTTAGGGTTTTAGTGTTTTTTTTTTTTTTTAGTGTTATGTTTTAGGGTTTAGGGTTTTAAGGCTAGGGTTTAAGGTTTTAGGATTTTAGGATTTAGGGTTTGGGTTTGAATTTAGGCTTTAGGAGTTAGAGGTTCGGGATTAGGGCTTTAGAGTTTTAGGGTTATGGTTAAAGTTTAGGGGATTAGGGTTTAGGTGTTAGGTTTTGGGTTTTATAGTTATGGTTAAGGTTTAGGTTTGAGTGGGTTAGGGTTTTAGGTTTTTTTTTTTTCATTGCTTATAAAATGTTTGGACCGACCCTGAACATCAAGCACTCAAGCAACTGGGTCGACGATGGCTTTATTTGTCACGACGAAAGAGATGGAACCACATGGGAATCTCGCCAGCGTACCACCTTTAATTTTTCCAAGAACCCAAGCAAAAATCTTTCGCTTCACGGCTCCCTGGGTGGGAATCACAAATGAGTGATTAATTTTGAGTTTATGTTTCTCCATTGCTTTTTTCCTATTGGTGTAAAGAAAAATGTTAGTGTCACATGTGTGGATCAATAGGGTTTAGGATTTTAAGGTTAGGGTTTAGGATTTAGGGTTTTGTGTTATGGTTTCAAGTTTTTTGGTTTAGGGTTAGGTGTTAGGTGTTTAAGGTTTAGGAATTTAGCATTTAAGGTTTAGAGTTTAGTGTTTAGTGTTTAGGGTTTAGGGTTTAGGGTTTTTGGTTATGGTTCAGGATTTAGGTGTTTAGGGTTTAGGATTTTAGGATTTAAGGTTTAGAGTTTAGAGCTTAGGGTTTAGGGTTTTGGGGTTTTGGGTTTACGGGTTAGGGTTTTTGGTTATGGTTCAGGGTTTAGGTTTTTAAGGTTTAGGGTTAGGGTTTTAGGGTTTAGGCTTTAAGCTTTGGGGTTTAGGGGTTTAGAGTTTAGAGTTTAGAGTTTAGGGTTTGGGGTTTAGAGTTAAGGGTTTAGGATTTAGAATTTAGTGGTTTAGGTTTTTATTGTTTAGTGCCTTAGGGTTTTAGGTTTGGGGGTTGGGGTTTAAAGATTTGAGATTTAGGGTTGTAGAGTTTAGGGTTTTAAGGTTTAGGCTTAGGGGTTTAAGGGTTTAGAGGGTAGGGTTTAGGGTTGGATGTTTTAGGTTTTGGGGGTTATGGTTTAGGGTTTATGGTTTTGTGTTTTAGGATTTAGGGTTTTCGGGTTTTATGATTTAGGGTTTAGGAATTTTTTTTTTTTTGGTAGAATAAAAAATTTATTAATAAATAAAAAATAATTGTCTTAAAAGTGATCATAAATCAAATAGAAGCATAAAGAAGAGGCTCATCCTAAACTAATGAATAAATAAATTAAAGAATGAACCCAAACCCAAAAATTTAGTCCAAGTCTAAAAAATGAAAAATTAATAAATAATTGCTCAACCTAACTAAAGTCCAAACCTAAATAAAAATAACTCTAAAACTCATCTAAAAACATAAAAGGTACACTTCAAAAATGCTACAAAATGTAAATAAACACAGCTCAAAAAGTAATTTGAAAAATATCAATACTAATTACTAAAAAAAATATCAATACTAATTACTAATTCCTCAAAAAAATTACTAAATTGTAAATAAACTTTGAAAGCACACATTAAAACCAAAAATATATAGAAAGAACACCACAAAATTATAATGAGAAGTAAAATAAAAAGTATTCTTAAAATCAATTTAACAAAATAGACACTACTACAAAGTAATTGACAATAGGCATATTTACTATTTCAGACTCAAAAAGTGCCAACCTTACGCCTAAAATAACTAATTTTGATCATGTTTATGTACTAATTAAAGATGCATATGTGCTAAAACTAGTACAGAAGCCTATTGTCTTACTTTTTTTAAAAAAAAATATCAATTGTAATTTGAAACTATAAATTATAAGAATGTATTACGATTATGATATCATAAATTTCTATAAATTTGAAGGTATATTTTCATCCCTGCACAAATTATAATGAATGTAAAATAAACAAACAATATGCAAAAACTATAGTACTCTTTTATTTTTTTTTATTTGACCTTAATTGACAATTTGTTATGTAAAGTAAAATCTCAAACATACAAAAGACCTGCAATATTTGTATTAGCACATCTTCAAGCATATAAACAAACACATGAAAATCACTAAATGGGGAAAGATTATATGCTATATGCAATGTGATATGTATCTTACTTTTTCTTCAAGTAGGACAAATAATATGTTAGGCACCACACATGCAAATTTACCAATATACTAACTTAATAATTTGGATAGGATATAGGAAAAACAACAATGAGAAGTTGGCAAACTAATGGTGAAAGCATTGCACGGATGCTCAATCTATACTATGAACAAACAACTTGGCGAATAATCTGCCAAATAAGGGTGATATGTGCATATAAGTGGTACAAAAATAGGAATGGATTTACAATTTCTGCTGAGTATAGGCGTCTGTTTTTTTGTAAGAACTGATGCCTATATTATAACAATTTTTAAATATAAAAATAAAAGCATTTTGTATCAGACACCTATTCTCATTTATTTTTTAAAATTTTATTTCCATTTTTTAACCATAATGTAATCTAATTTTATCATCAACAATAATCAATTCAAATCCATCCATAATAATATATCCTAATTAACTAATGACCATTCATAATAATCCATTAATCGTTAATAATCTATCTTAATAATTAACTAATAACCATTATAACTATCCAACAATCGATTAATGTATCGTAATTAACTAAGAACTATTCACAACAATCCATCAATCCAAGTGTTAGCTACCAGTCCCACCATCATAGAAAGTGAATTAAAAGTAGTCAAGGAAATAGATGATGAAGGCATTGATTTTAAAGCAAATTAAATATTTCCCAATAGCAGCTACATGAAATACCACCTACAACATGTGTGTGTACTGTGTGAAGACAAAGCCATACTATTAAAAAGGCTTACCCGTCTCCACTGCAACACAAATCAAAACTTTTTTATTCTAAGGGCTACCGAGGAAATAAGAGCTATAGTTAGGCAAATATTTAAGCAGAAAAGACATCACAAGTAACAAGTATAGTTTGCAATATATATAAATATAAACAAATATAAAAGAGACTAACACAACATTCTTTCTTGTTAGTTATTATTACAATATACTCTATATTCAATTACTATACAAAAGATAAATCTCAAGATTCAGCCCCCCGAAGTCTAAATTCCCCGGCCTTGTGAAAACCCGAGTGTCTTAAATTTGAGACTTTACAGTTTAGCACAAACTCTGAATTGCTAGCTTGAGATAAAGCTAATAGAAGTTCAAACACATACCTCTTTAGGAAAGGAAAGCATAGTACGTCCATTTACCTTCATCAATCCAGCCAGCCGTATAAAAGTAGTTTGTGTATCAAGAGAGATCTCTGTAAATTAAAATTTCCAATTCCTTCTATTATGCAATCATTTCCAGCACAAACAAGACACAAAAGGATCAATATCAAATGCATTTACACATATAACTAACATCACCATTTTTTGCTAAGTGTTCCAAACAAATCATTTTATTAGTAGCTGTATACAACAAATCAAATTAATGAAGAATCAAGAATCTAAAAATAGAAATGATCTGGGAAAAAAACAAGTAATATATGGGGAAAAAAATAAGTAGAAATCTAGGGAAAAAAAAAAAAGTAAAAAACTATGCATGACTTAAGAGCCACCAGGAAAAGTTCTGGATGCCCCTCGTTAGAATCCACATTCACATGTAATCAAGCAATTTGCAATGGTGTATTACAATGAGGACTGGCAATGTGGAAGGGTAATCAGAACACTCCAAGAAATATGAAGAATTAAATATGATTTGAAGTTGGCAGTAACTTAATTGAGGTGCAAAATGACTTAAATTGGCATTGATATATATATATATATATATATATATATATATATATATATGGCAATGAGGACTAGCAGTCCAAAAGGGAAATAGACTACAATTTTGGGCATGAGAACTAACCTGCATTTACAGTAGCCTGCAGTGTCTCAAGCACCAGATGCATTGTTTCATCAGATGCCAGTAGATAGAAGGTAAGAAGGCTAAATCGAATTAATCCGAAAGACAGACCCAAAAAAGGAAGGAAAAAACACTAACAATAAATTTCACTCAAGACTACATACATGTTTGAGAAGGTCTGTTAAGTGATGAAAACAAATCCATAATATGTGGCTAAAGAATTCCAGTGCCTGCATCAAGTAAAAGTTAGGAAAGTGCTAGACAAGCGCCTACCTTTATAGAGGGAGGCCTATACATATTAATTATGAATCTATTGACATTCCAAATGCTGAATTTCTTTTACCTGGTAATGTACACATCCATGCCAATTGCCTTAACAGCAGCATACAGAAACTGCTGAATAATTCCCTGGTTGATCTGAACAGCATAAACAAAAACAAAAAAAAAAAAAAAACATTAGCATAGAGCCAAGTCATGGCTTTCATATCAGAAGTTTGATGCAATCATTACCACAGAGGAAAATTTAGCAATGGATGAAAACATACGAGCATAAAAGGAAGGGCATTAGAGCACTAACACAGAAAAGAAGAATAGTTCTCAAGTCCTTAAACTGTTATATGTTCAAGCAAAACCCAGCAACTATAGTTGAAAGGAGAAAGGGTTCTGGAGAGCCATTGACGAAACATACATCATCCTAGCCATTGGTACAACCCCAATGATGTCACACAAGAAGCAGTACATGCCATCTCCTCTGGCCTCTGATATATTTTGGGTATGACCATCCAGCATACTACTGTCAGATGCAGAAAATTTTCAACATTTACAACACTTCTAACCCTTTACTACTTGAAGCAAAAATATCGAAAGCATATTAAGGTCAGAGAAGAAAATTTGAACTAGACAGGATTGTATTCTTGAAAGTCTGAAGAGACAGCACATCCCATAAAACCTGTGGGCATGTGCTTCATGCTTTATTCCATCCCACATTTCTGGCCAGAGTGGTTGCAGAAATGAAACACTACATGAATTTTATTATTTCTCACACCAAATCTCCATACACCAGTTCTAACACACAACCATAGTCTGAACATGAAGAAATAAACACTAAAAATTGGTGAACTCACTGAATTTTACCAACTAAATATTTACAACAATTATATTTTTAAGTGTTTAAACCCTAAACTGATACGCATAATTACAATTTACAACAATCATTCTACAGAAATTAATACACATTATTACACACAAACTCATAGCTCCTATATTACTATATTAGACACACAAACTATTTAAAATCAAACACACGAACTGTTTAAAATCACGCAAATTATACACACACTGTTTAAATCATATATTAGAACATATAAAAAGAAAACAAAATGTATTCTGTAAGTTAAAAAAAATCCTAAAGGCCTAAACAGTTAAATTAATTTTCTGAAAATAAATGTTAAAATTTTTTTATTACTTTCCCAAATCTTTTATAATACATAACTACATACGTCACAAATTTTCTAAAAATTTTAAACCCCAAAAAAAAGAAATTCTTAAAAATATAGAACTATTCAACAACAAACAAATCCAAGAATACAAATAAATACATATATTGCCATGTAAGGGAAATTTTTCTGGAAAAATTAATTATAAACAAATCTTTGGCAAGAATACAAGAGGGGAAATTTTTCAAAAACTATTAAAGATATAATTTTCTGAAGAAAAAAAAAAAACAAACAAATAAAGTAAATGTTACCTGTTAGATTTTGATGGGCAGAGGCTTCGACGGCGGCGGACTGGTGGACGGCGGTTCACAACTCACAAGCCAGAAGTCAAGTCGAAGCCGGAAAGGAGATCCAAGGTTTCCTAAACAGAGAGTTGAGAGAATGAGCGATTGAGAGTTGAGAGGTGAGAGGTGACTCAAAGATCAAGCGGAGAGTCGGAATGGAGACAACGCTGAAGCGACGGAGAAGGCGGAGATGATGAGTAAAAGAGAGGGGTGATATTATGAGAGAAAGAGAGAGAAACTAAGAGGGGTTACAAATGGAAGTGAGGATAATGAGATCTTTTGAAGACTGATTCAAAATTTAACCCCCCAACGGGAATCTGTGCACCAGCAAAGCTCGTGCACAACCCGTTTAATGAAGCTGGGCATCTGGCTATCTTTGACTCTGGTTCGACCCGTTATCCGATCCGATTCCGGCTAAACGGATTATATCCGGATTATGCTCACCCTCACTTAAAAATTAAGTGCTGATTTTTGAAATAAACTTCGTATGTTAAAAAAAAAAAAAAAAAGTAAAGATAACTACAGATTCTATACCAACATGAAATAAATTATAGATTCAACAGAAAAACAAAATAAAGGGAGAAATATACTTAGCGTTTTGTAGATTTATATTTTTTGGTGTCGTTTAATTCTATAGTCATTACTCTTATGTTAAGACAAGAGAGCCGAGATTTGGTGATAAAAAAGGCAAATCCATACTATGGCATTCAAGTATTTTTCACCACATAGTGCTTGCTATGATAAAGAAGTCATCGGTGTACCGTATGTATACATTTGAGGTATATATCTACTGATTAATATGTTAAACATCTTTCAAAAGTGAAAGATTTTAGTAGAAATGAGAGAAACTTTAAGCAAAAAGATAAAATAATCAGTAAGATTAAAGATTGAAGAAATATCAGACGTCGATAGAGAGAAGACAATAAGACCACAACACTAAAATATTTCCTAATCTTTATTAGAAAAGTCCAAAGTTTCCAAATTCAATCATTGTTTGATTTGTTTCTATAAAACTATATATATATATATATATATATATATATATATATATATATATATATATATATATATAATTCTGATAAGTGATATATCATATAACTATTGGGGCAAGGCAAACCAAAGCATGCAATTGTTACTCTAAAATTTTCAATTTGGGCTCCAAATAAAGATTCACATGCAAAAACTTTGATTTAAATAATATAAATCTTTATTAAGTGGACTTTCAAATATATTCTATAAATCCATTTAGAAATAGAAAAAGTTATTGGTCTGCATACTAATAAACTAGCAACACTTGGCTTGCAATCAATATATATCATCATCACTAATCTTCACTTTAGGTCACCATAAATAGTTTAAAAAAAAAAAAAAATCACCATAAATATTTTAGTTTAGGTTACTTCAAATTATAAACATGTGTTATGGACCTCCAATGTAATGTTACGTTCATGGATTTGGACTAGCCTGCATCACCTATGCTTCAATTTTTATACCATGAATCATGTCTTGGTTAAAATATTATGTATATGCAATTGACGTATTCTGTATTTGTAGGTAACAATTTATGTGTCGTCTATAGTTATCATTTTATGTGTCTGTAGTTAATATGCTATTTGCCTTCAATTTATTTAAATACACATAAACGATTAACTACATATATAAAATATGTCAACTACAGACACATAATCTGAATGTTAATTTGAACTGTGGTCCACAATGAACGTAGACATTGGTCCAAGGTATAATTCGCTCCTATGCTTGGAGGACATACTTTGAATTACTTATGCCGAAACGAGAACCTTATCCAAAAAAAAAAAAAAAAAAAGAATTATTATTACGTGCATTCAATTGTCATAAAAGACTCACCTAGTCATTTACCTTTCCAAACAGAAAGTCACAGGTTCGAATTCTATCACAATTCAAGAGTTGGACATATTATGTTGTACAGTTACTATAGATAATGTTAGCTTGTAATCATTTTAAAAAAAAAAAGACTCTCACCTATCAATTATTAGACATCTGCCACGCCACTAGGAGCATGAACATGGTGTCAAGATTGAGCATGTTTAGTTCATCTTATTGGTTGATTAAACAAAATTAAAGAAATCAACTAAGTAATAAATAAATTATTACCACTAATAATGCTGACGAAATAAAGCCATGTGTTTTTTTCATGTGTGACCAGCGCAACGATTATATATTGTTGCTAAGTTATACTCCATATTAAATTGAATTTGATAAGTACGCCTCGCTGATTAATTTTGTCGGATGGAGCATTAACATTAAATAATGTACAAATTTTATATGTTCTCACATTCAATTTAATTATTTTTTTGTACTTAATAATTATATTAATTAGGGCATGGTGTTGCATGCACAATTATTATGTCTACTATTCAATCACTTCACATTCATCACACTTCGATTCTATGTTGACTTAATTCTCAACATTTTCATTTTAAATGGACGAATTTATTTATTTTTAAAAAATTATTTATACTTTTAATCCTACAATTATTATCTCTTTTTTACTTTTGGCCCATGACTATAATAAATATTTTCATTTTAGATAGAAAATAATAGAAAAAGTTAATATCCAAAAGTGAAAAATGATATACGCTTTTCGAAAAATGAAAATAGACTAACAGAGATGAAAAAGTGAAAAAAAAAATAATAAAATTGAACAAATGAGTTAAACCAAACAAGTCCTAATCGTGAGAGTAAATTTATTTTTTTGAATACAACTGACCCTATTACATTGTAGTATCTGTTCATCTATACTTTTCTCAACCTGTTGAAGCACAAAGAGTCAATTTCGAAAGAGTCAATTTCGAGATCTCCTCCACTGAGACTCGAATTCATGACCTCCCATCTAAGGATGGCCACTACATGCCAATTGAGCACAAGGTGCTTGGCAATGAGAGTAAATTTATAATTTAAGAAGTTTAATTAAAAAATGATACCAATTACATATGATGTAATTTTTTATTTTTAATAAATAACATTTTTATATGTGGTATTAGCAATGTTGTAAAAATCGCGTTTAGACGCTAGGCGGTGGCTGACCGTCTAGAATTTTGGTGGAATCGCCATTCTAGGCGGCCTAGGCGTCGACTACGTCGCGATGGAAGAGGCAGTTGAGGCAATCATCTAGGCAGCCTAAGCGGGCGTCTAGGCTGCCGGTTAGATATTTTTC
This sequence comes from Ipomoea trifida, assembly GCA_003576665.1. Lineage (NCBI taxonomy): Eukaryota > Viridiplantae > Streptophyta > Magnoliopsida > Solanales > Convolvulaceae > Ipomoea > Ipomoea trifida. The sequence goes on along the minus strand of CP025652.1, from coordinate 9,442,518 downwards.
CGTGTTTTCTAATGGGTTGTTTCTCTCAAATCAATGACATTTTTAGTGAAATAATCCTAAATTATTTGAATTGGCCGCAAATCCAAAAAAACGTAATAAAAAAGTTTAAATCAGGTACTCCAATATTAATACTTTGTGAGTTGTGATTTTGTGTTGTGTTTTAATTTTTTAAATTTTTATATAATTTACCATTCTAGTGATTTTTGCAACATTGGGTATTATACTGTATTTTTTTTAGAAAAAAAAAAACATGGACAACAATTCATTAAAAGAAAAGGTGATCTTGCAATATTGGAAAATGTACTCTAAACAAAGAAAACCCTAAACTACCTGGCTGTCACCATAAATTTTAGTGACATAACAATAGGAGGAAAAGTATTTTAAAAGGAGGTGACTTTTATAAAGAGTAGTAAAGACAATGTGAGATTGTAATTTTAATAATTATTAATATCTCCAACTGTACATTAAAATATCTTACTTTATTTTCATTTTCTTCCTTTATTCTTCAGACAAAAACTTAAGTAAGTTAGAGAAAACTTTATGACTTTTTTTAATGACATTGTATTTAATAAAATTATACAAAGTTTTGTTTAATCAAATAAGATATACTCCGTATAAGTTTTAAGAAAGATATTCTTTTTTTATATAAACTTAATACTTTTTGATGTGATGTAATACTATTACTTGAACTCTTTTTTCTCAGTACTATAGTGGCATTGGGATAACTAATAAATATAAAAATTTTATATGTTTTGGAGTATTAGACTGATTGAAAGCTTGACAGATAATTTGTGTATATAGCATGAGCCAGTTTTCTTTATAGGTAATAAATAATTTATTATTAATTAATATTACATTTTCGTATAAATATTACATGTTCATTATGATTCGACTCATTTTACATATAAGGATATATGATATATGATATATCTCATTCTTACTTCTTGTGACACACGTGGTAAGTCACGCACACTATCCCATGACTGTTATAAGTTAAGCAAGTTTTTTGGCTAGTGTAAGTTAAGAACACCTAACCGCATAGTTCTTTGGCTATCTAGTTGCAATATGCTACTTAAAATCAGTTGGTGATAAGTAGGTGGATATTAACCATTTAACCACGTCACTCAATGGTAAGTCACATCGCCATGTCTTGAATCGAACAAGGACAGAACGCAAACTAACGCCTAATAATATATATATTCAACCTATTTACTAATTAGAAAATAATATATAAGTTCGCATGAACTTAACTCACTCATTTTAGTAGGCAATATTTAAAAAAAAGAGATCAATATTTGAAACTTGACAGCGGTACTGTGACCTACGATTATGTGGAGATTATGTCGGAACTGGGCAAATTCCTTGTTCCCATGATTTATACCTCACCCTCACCCCCACCCCAACCTATTTTTCAATTCTATAATGAGTCTAGGATCTAAAAAAATCATCAATATATATAATTAAATTCAAGATTTCTTGGATGGACAGATATCCAACTAGTTCCTACATGTGCAAATAGCGCAAGCAAAGGGCTATCCTACTCGAAAAAACCCAAAAAAAAAAAAAAAAAAAAGAAAAAGAAAAAAAGACAGTCTTTTAGTTCTCGCTATCTTCAACTTTTGACTATGTGATCTCTCATCTCCCTCACTACAAGATAGCTTCGAGTCTTGAAGAGCCACCCTAACTATATATACACTCTCTGTATAAATATCTATACTTTTCTCTCTCTACACTCTCTCAGCTCAAACTCCATAACTCACAACTCTCCTTCATCTCTCTATGATTTCTGTTTATATTGTCTGTATGTATTGTAGGCTCTGGCTTTAGATATCAATCAACGCGTGGCTTCATAAAAGCCTCTGATCCAATTCCGAGGACAGGTAGATACAACAAGGTAAACAGCGATGGAAACCCTAATAGTGGGTTGCCACTTGTCCTATATCAATCTGTCTTAAGTTTGCACCCATTTTTGTGTGTGCGGGGGTGTATTTTGTTTTCTTTTGCGTGTTAGTGTATCTTTATGGAAATCTGTGAAATGGGTCTATATCATTTGCTTCAGTTTCAGATCCATGGTGGTGAGTGTTAGCTTGCAGCCTCACTTTGGTGATCTTTTGCTCTGTTTTCCGGGTTTTGAGAATTCTTTTATGATATTTTGGGTTTAATTCTTCGCAAAGATCTGCTTTGATGGCTTTACTCTTCGACTAAGGTCTTTTTTTTTTTTTTTTTTTTTTTTTTTTTTTTCTTTTGCGATTTCTTCTTCAAGGGAAACAGAGGCTGTAGTGAATATTAAATTTGCCACCTGAATGGGATTTGGCCCGTGCTTGTAATCTCCAATTGAGTTTCTGATTATCTATATAGCAATTGGGTCAACTATATATTATTTATACAAGCATAAAACTATAGTTTAGCATGGAATTCTGCATTCCAGATTTGTAATTCTTGCATTTCTTAGTACTTTCTATTTAAAGGCACTGAATTTTGACTTTTTGTTACTTGTTGACCTTAATTTCCCAATTAGTGTGATTTATGCAGCTAACTGGTTAACTCAATGTCAGTTCTGATTTTATGCATGTGATAGCATAGCCATATTTTGCTCTATCAAGTTCTGAAAGATTCAATTTCTTCTTCTTAATGCATTCACCCTTGTATTTTTATTAATTTTATTTTATGCTAATTTTAGTATGTGGTTATATACTTACACTTCTCATACTGATTCTCTAAGCATTTTAATGAATCAGGAAAGTAAACTGTTGTTCGGCCAAGGGTCTTTCTGCAGTTTGGTTATGGTTTATAAATTATTTGGTTCTTAGATCTACATATTAAGGAGCTTTGATTCATGTGATTTTGTTTCACTGCTATTGATGAGGCTGGAAAATTCCTGGGTTTTGAGATGACATGGATATTGGCATGAAGGTGATATGGATTGCCAGCTCCTCTAGTGTCAAAATTCTGCTATGTCAGATATTTTCCTACAAATGTATCTGCTATAAGTACCCAGTTTGGAGTGGATCAGTGGATGACTATACATGCTAGAACATTGGATTTGCCTTTCCTCTATTGGTTCTGAAATTAAAGCAATAGATTTTTACAAGTCTCTACAAAGTTGAAGGTTTTGGGTTTTTCTTTTCCCTTGGCTACATCCATTTATCATAGAAGTCTGTGTAAAGAACCTAGTCAGAGGTAGAACTTTTCATAGAATTGAGTTCCTACTGCTGGCTATGTGTTTGGCTACTTTCTGTTGCACATTCTCTGTTTCTGGATAGCTCAATAATCTTTGAAGCTTAATTGGTCTATCTTGGAGGAATTAAAAGAAATGGAATCTGAGACACTAGCTGTTCATTATCAACCAGATAAACTTCAAAGACTTCTTTCCACTATTGTGCCTGTGCTATTGATTGCAGTAGGATATGTGGACCCCGGCAAATGGGCTGTATTTGTTGAAGGAGGCGCCCGCTTTGGGGTTGATTTGATGATTGTATTGCTTCTGTTTAATTTAGGAGCAATTTTGTGTCAGTACTTGTCAGCTCGTATTGCAGTGGTTACAGGTAGAGATCTTGCCCAGGTATGGATCTGAATTTGCTATTTTCTTCTTGTCGTTGACATTATCATTGAGCAACTTTATAAGCTTAACAATTTGATGTTAGATTGTTTGAACAATTTTCATTGCCTTGTTTTGTCATCCTTTGCAATTCATGCAATATAGCATCTGAAATCCCTCCATTCTAAGGACAGATTTAATTCCATGCAATCTCATTCATTGCAATTATTGAACACATTCAAAGGGAATTCTAGGTTATATTTGTAACACCATGGTGCCCAATAGGATCATGATTCATTTTGTTTGGAGATTTCTTTCCTCTCTCCTCTTTCAATGACTGTTGCCATGCTAAATTGACAGATCCACACTATTTTTTTTAATTGAATCCTCACTGCCAGGCAATGAACAAAATATTCCTTATTCTTCTGCTTCTCTTTTTTCTTTGAAGTTTTTCTGTTACTGGTGAACCGAGCAATAACTCCTTTGAACTTGGTGATATCAAAGATATGCAGTGAGGAGTATGACAAAGTTACATGCATATTTCTTGGAGTTCAAGCTGAGATTTCAGTTATTGCATTGGACCTCACAATGGTAGTACAAGCTTTTGTATTTTCTCTGTTCATTTATGTAGTTTTCTTTCTCTTTAGCTACTTTTGGCTAATCCTGTGCTTAAAATTTGCAATCTGATAGGTTTTGGGCACTGCATATGGGCTAAAGGCTGTGTTTGGATTTGACTTACTTAGTTGCATCTTTCTGACAGCAACTAATGCTGTTTTGTTACCACTCATTTCTTCTCTCGTAGTAAGCCGCTTATCTTAAAAGTCTCATAATTAACATATGTTTTAAAGTGATGAGCCTCTCATAGCCTTTAAATACAGAGGCTCTTGTAATGTTTCATTTAAGTTATTAAGCAATTCATCTATTATCATATTATATAACTCATTGTCTTATTATTATTATTATCTGTTCTTCACTTGTAGCTTTTGTCTTTACTGGCAAGCGATGGCTCTTAGCCATCCTCCAGACTAACTATTTTTTCTTTTTCTTCACGGGACTGATAAAGCTAATTTCATATTATTTTTATTTTAGGATAATGTCAGTGCAAGATTCCTAAGCATTTGCTGGGCAAGCTTCATACTACTTTCTTATGTTATTGGAATGCTAATAAGTCAACCTGAAAATCCATTATCCATGGATGGGATGCTGACTAAATTAAATGGGGATAGTGCATTTGCACTGATGAGTCTACTTGGAGCAAGTATCATGCCACACAATTTTTACCTGCACTCTTCTATTGTACAGGTTCTCTCTCTCTCTCTCTCTCTTATGAGCCCAAATGCCTGTGAATAGTTATTCTCTTGTGTCTTACATAGACACATTTATAAAATCAATGCTATTTTTTCTGCTTTCACTTTTCTTCTTCATCAAATATGAATTCCAATTTTCTGTAGTTATGAATGTAAAGCTCTCTAATTTTTGTTAAGTCAATATGCTTCTGAGCTTTACAACAGATAATTTCTTTTTGCAGCGAGATCAGGGATCAAAAAAACTTTCGAAGGAAGCTCTGTGCAATGACCATTTTTTTGCCATTGTTTGCATTTTCAGTGGCATTTTCCTGGTAAATTATGTGCTAGTGAATTCGGCAGCTAGTGTTTTCTACAATAGTACTAGTGGGAGTAGTGGCCTTGTTTTACTCACATTTCAGGACGCATTGTCATTGCATGATCAGGTTAGATTTTATTTTTAAAAAGTACTATTCTTATATGAATTAAGTGGAGTAATAATAATATTAATAGTATTAATATTATAATTATTATAACAAGAGCAATGCTACAAACCCCTCCTGTATTTCCCCTCATGAGGTGTCCTCATGTAATTGGTAATTAAATTTATTTATCAGTTACTGGTGGGTTATTTAATTCATTGGCACCCAATGAATAAAAGCCACATCATGAGGGGAAAGTTTGGAGGTGATAATCAGGAGGGGAAAAGAGCATTTTCCTTATAACAACATCAATAATACTATGTTTTTATAATATTTGATGTTGACTAGAATAGTCGATTGGTGATACAGGTTTTTCGGAGTTCACTGGTAGCATTTGTAGTAGTGTTGGTCATGTTTTTCTCCAATCAAATTACTGCACTCACTTGGGATCTTGGTAAGCAAGCAGTAGTGCATGATTTGTTTGGAATGGAGCTTCCAGGTTGGCTTCATCACGTGACGGTCAGAATTATGGCAATCGTGCCAGCTCTCTATTGTGTTTGGACTTCAGGAGCCGAAGGCCTTTATCAGATGCTGCTATGTACACAGGTTGGGGTAGCCCTTGTGCTTCCATCTGCTGTTATTCCCCTTTTCAGAGTCGCTTCATCCCGATCAATAATGGGCGTTCACAAAATCTCGCCCCTTTCCGAGCTTTTGTCTCTGGGTACGTTCTTTGGCATGCTTGGCCTCAAAATCATTTTCGTAACAGAGATGGTATTTGGAGATAGTGAATGGGTGAGCTATTTGAAGTGGAATATTGGAAGTAGTGTATCGGTTCCATATGTTGTCCTTCTCGTTGCCGCTTTTTCTTCCCTGGGGTTGATGTTGTGGTTAGCCGCCACTCCAATGAAATCTGCAAGCTCCACATTTGATCCTCAGGCATTATATTGGGACATTCGAACTCCTGTGCCCGAGTCACCTCCATTTGGAGACAAAGTCGATGTCAATGAATCTAGATTTAATTTAGAGCGGTCTACAAATAGGCAGGAACCTACATTACAGTTGGGTAAATTGTTAGGGAGCCATTCAAATTTATCAACTCCGTGTCCCAAACCTAACTTGCCAGAAACTCTACCGGATTTTGAGACATTTCCTCATCTCACTACCATTGATGAGAATAAATCTGAAGTAACGTTTCCAAACAAATCTAAGTGTGATCCAGAGCTATCAATATCTGCAGGGGACACTGTTCCAAGGAGCACTGTTTATGATGATGTTTCAGCCGCTGATTCAGCAGAAGATAGCAGCTTGACATCTAAACCGGTAGATGTTGTGGAGAAGACACTTCATATTGAAGGCGATAATCAGAATGACAAGGATAATGAAGGAGATTCCTGGGTGCCAGAAGAGGTGACTAAAGAGGTGTCTGCAAATAGTCAGTTTTTGAGTTTCGAGGGTCCTGGATCATTTAAGAGTATCAGTGGAAAAAATGATGATATAGGGAATGGCACTGGAAGTTTATCCAGATTAGGGCTTGGTCGTGCAGCAAGGCGGCACTTAACTGTAGTTCTTGATGAGTTTTGGGGACAGTTGTTTGATTCTCACGGGCAGGCCACTCAAGAAGCAAAGTCAAAGAAACTAGATATATTGCTTGGCGTGGAGTCAAAGATGGATCCTAAACCTCCTTCTGGATCCCTGAAATTAGAAAACATTCGGATGGATCCTAAACCTCCTTCTGGATCCCTGAAATTAGAAAGCATTCGGAAGGAGTCTAATGCATATATATCATCTATGAGTGGATTAGGGTCAGATTTGTTGATAAATTCAAATTTGTATTCCCACAAACAGCAAATGGGAAAATTTGGTGACGAGTCAGCTTATGTAGCTCAGAAGGATCCATATTCATCGCAGTCTGCTCACTTGCAATTGTTAGATGCATATGTACGAAGTTTAAGCCATGATACTCTAGAAGCAGGTGAGAGGCGCTATTCCAGCATGCACATTCCGACATCATCTTCAGGCTACGATCAACAACCTGCTACTATTCACGGGTTTGAACTTGCCTACCTTAATCGAATTGCTAATGAAAGAAGAACTGGTTATTCGAACGGTAAAGTGGAGTCACCAATTCCAAAATCCAAAAATTTGGTTACCCCAAACTCTTCGGAGTTCTATCCCTCTGCTTATGCACTGAAGCCACAGAGCAGCTTGAGTAGCAGGGCACCACCCGGCTTTGGAAATGTTCCTACGTCTAGAAATACTTCACTGCAGTCTGGAAATAATTTAAATGATCTCAATCCTTCTGGAAATGCTGAGAGCATAGGTTGCACAGCAAGTGCAAAGAAATTTCATAGCTCGCCAGACATTAAGAAACTCTATGTCCCTAATCGGGAATCTTTGCTGCTAGAGAGAAGTGCTCATAGGGATAGTTCAATGGGGTATGTGCAATCTTCTGGGCGCTCACCATATGAACGTCTTACCTATTTGAGTCCTTCACAGAGGGTCGGTGGTCCTCCAGGATTTGATCAGCCTTCTTCTTCCAAAGCGTCTAGAGATGCTATTCCCTTGCAGTTTAGTTCAAATCCTGCAACTGGGTCGCTATGGGCCAGACAGCCTTTTGAACAATTTGGTGGCACTGCTAAGAGTTGCAATATTCACGCTGATCGTTTTGGAGCTATACAGAGTTCATTTACTCGAGAAGCTGGATTAATGATGGAGTTGGAGGCGAGGCTTCTTCAGTCCTTTAGAAGCTGTATTGTGAAACTTCTGAAGCTCGAAGGATCGGAATGGTTGTTTAGGCTAGACGATGGAGTGGATGAGGATCTCGTATATGGTGTCGCTACAAGGGAAAGATTTTTGTATGAAGCTGAAATGAAAGAGATTAATGCAATGGGGGGTAACATCGGGGAATCACCTCCCAACAGGAAACCTGGCTCTGCATCAAAACCCGAGGAGTTTGATTGCACCAAGTTCTTGATGACGTCCATCCCGCATTGTGGAGAAGGTTGCATCTGGAAACTGGACCTGATTGTAAGCTTCGGGGTCTGGTGCATTCACAGGATTCTCGAGCTCTCACTTACGGAAAGCAGGCCGGAGCTCTGGGGGAAGTATACCTATGTACTCAATCGTCTTCAGGTTGGCTTCATTTCTTTTCCTGTCTGGATTTTTGGTTGACTAAAACAATGCTTTTTAGATCCCTAATGACACATAATTATCCCAAACTTTCCTGCTCCAGGGCATAATTGATCTGGCATTTTTCAAGCCCCGTTCGCCAATGACTCCCTGTTTGTGCCTAGCGTTCCCGGTAGGCCAGCAACAAAGATCAAATATGTCAGCTCCAAATGGAAGTTTGCCCATGCCCGCAAAACAGGGACGGGGAAAATGCACAACGGCACCAATGCTCGTGGAAAAAATCAAAGACATCGAGATCGCAATCTCTAGTCGTAAAGGGCGTGCAGGCACAGCGGCTGGTGATGTGGCTTTTCCCAGAGGAAAAGAAAATCTGGCATCGGTGCTTAAACGGTACAAACGCAGATTATCAAACAAAGCAGTCGGGTTTCAAGAATTGCGGAATGTGCCACCTTCAACCCCTTACTAAATTCTTTTGCTCAGTTCATGACAGCAGATTGGATGGATCCAAGATGCCATCTGGGTTTTGCTCTCTTTCTGCTACTCATCTTCAACTTGCAGATTGGTCACTTGCTATTCTGTTTCTCTATCTAATGTGTATTTTGTAGTAGTTTCTTCGGTTTCAGTTTTCCTTTGTACTTCAGCCAGCATGTAGCACATACATAGGATACAAATTGCACTCAGCTATGTAATTTGCAGCAGTCAAAGGAAATTGGGAGAAAATGTGGTAAAAAAAAAAATGTACATTGCCATTTGAACTTTTGGTTTACGCGAGAACATTGTTGCAAAAATTGAGCCTAATCGGCGCCTAGGCGGTGGCTGGCTGCTTAGAAATTTAGCGGAACTGCCGTTTTAGGCGATCGCTGATTAGGTTGCGGTGGCCTAGGTGGGTGTCTAGGCTGTCGGTTAGCTGCTTTATATATATATATATATATATATATATATATATATATATATATATATATATATATATATATATATATATATAAATGGGTTATTTTGTTCAAATCAATATCATTTTTATTGAAATAACCTTAAATTGTTCAAATCGGTTGCAAACTCAAAAAAATGTAGGTTGTATTTGACAAACCTAGCTGAAAAGGTAACTGAAAGCTGAAAAGCTATAAGTTTGAAGCTGAAATTGAAGAGTTGTTAAACTAGCTGTTATGTTTAAAATTATTTGGTAAAATTAGCTTTTTGATAAGCTGATAAATGTAAAAAGACTAAAAAAGACATCTTTCATAAAATTTAAATAGTTTTAAATTTAAATAGGTTTGTTTACATATTAAAATATAAAATAATAAAATCAATATATTTTAATAAAATATAAATAAGAACATATATTTGAAAATATATAAAGTAAAACAAAATTTTTATAATTCATAAAATTAGTTCATACAAAAATTATTGTTAAAAAACAAATGTCAAATTGAAATTACAATGAAACTTATTGGAGAGAAAATGCCAATAGAGTTTTAATTGGGAGGATAAAGGATGCCATTTATTTAAAATAATAAGGATAAAGATGAAAAAAAGTTAAGAAGCTAGTAGCTTATTTTTGAAAGCTTTTGAAAATAAGCTCATATTTTAAGCTAATAGCTTATTTTGAGAACATTACTAAACAAGACTTATGACTTATTAGTAGCTTAAAATAAGTTATAAGCTCTGCCAAACAGAGTCGTAATATGAAACATTTGAAACAAGTATTCTAATATTAATACTTTGTGAGTTGTGACTTAGTGTTGTGATTTGATTTTTTAAATCTTTATACAATTTACAATTCTAGATGTTTTTTAAGTTAATACGGAGTATTTAATATTTTAGTACTACCTAATTTTTTTTTTTTTTTGAAAACTAGTACTACCTAATTAATTATTGAAGTATTAAATAGTTTATAATTACTAAGTTTTAAATAATTTTTTAATTTTTTTTTAAATAGACGCCTAGCAATTTTTGCTACCTTGCTTGAAAAGCCTTCCAGTCTTACGGTCTTACCCAACAACAAATTTTAGAGGGTTTGGTGCCAGGGCCGGTCCTGAGCACGGGCGGGCTGGGCGATCGCCCAGGGCCCCATGTTAGAAGGGGTCATCCATATATATATATATATGTATATGTATACATACATACATATATATATATATATATATATATATATATATATATGTATATATATATATATATGTATATATATATATATATGTATACATATATATATATATATACATATATATATATATATTATAGTGTTATAATTATATTAGAAAATAAAAAATTAGTGTTCTAATTATATTACAAAACAAAAAATTAAGAATAAATGAGACTGCAGGAAGTTGGAATCGATGCTTAATTAAATAATTTAGAAATAGAATCGACACGGGAAGTCGAGGACACCTAATTATATTTTATCAATTAAAACCGACACCCTAACCGGCTAACCCATTCGTCTTCTTCAATAAATTTTTTTTCAATTCAATTAATCGACACCCTAATCGGCTAATCCATTCGCCCAAGGTGTATTTGACCATTTTCTCTTTTAATTATACTACAATTTCATTTGACAATATACGTTATTGAATGAGATCTATTTTTTTAGTTTCATTTTTCACACACACTAGTTTCATTACAACAACACTAAAGTATTATTTTAATTCTACTACAGATTCAGTTGACGACCATAGTTCACACTTCACACAACGTTGTGTGGACCATGGTCCACTATATAACAACTGGTGCTAGTCCCTCATCTTTTATCACTTTTATCTCACGAGTAGAGCCGTTAAAACAATTTGTTTTGAGTTATGATTAATATAGTCTCTAATCACGTATATAAAAAAATTTTTACATAATTAAATTGATAATATTTCTAATTGTATTTCATATATATATATATATATATATATATATATATATATATAGGGATGCACTCCCATGCGCGCGAACTGCTGCCCAGGTAAGAAATGAGAATGCTTCACCGCCGTTCACGTGTCCAGATCAACGAATCAGATGCAATTTCTAAAAAATGACGCGGTGGCATTTTCGTAAATAACTGGAACTTTGGTGCACCTAATTTTAGTTACAAGTGCACCTAGTTTCACTTATAAGTGCACCTAGTTTCACTTATAAGTGCACCTAGTTTCACTTACAAGTGCACCTATTTTAACTTACAAGTGCAAGTAATTTATCTTATTAATATTCATACACCTATTTTCGCAAATACTTTCACTTACAAATGCAAGTAATTTACCTTGTTAATATTCATGCACCTGGGTGCAACCTAGGTGCACCTAGTTATAACATAGGTTGCACCTAGTTATAACATTAGGTGCACCTAGTTATAACATTAGCTGCACTTAGTATTGATGCTCACTGTATAATTCACTTGCACCTGTAATACATTTTACTTGCATCTGCAATACATTTTACTTGCACTTGTGAAAGTACTTTACTTTGTTAACATTCATGCACCTGGTTGCAACCTATGTGTACCTAGTTATAGCATTAGGTGCACCTAGTTATAACATTAGGTGCACTTAGTATTGATGCTCATTGTACAATTTACTTGCACTTGTAATACATTTTACTTGCACGTGTTCACCTATTTTCACTTGCAGGTGCAAGTAATTTAGCTTGTTAACATTTATGCACCTGGGTGCACCTATGTGCACCTAGTTATAACATGACGTGCTAGTTATAACGTTAGGTGCAACTACATTCCGGGACACGTGGCGCGCTGTGATTCGTCCGCATTTCTTTCCTGGGCGGCCAGTACGCATTTGAACGCGATCCTATATATATATATATATATATATATATATATATATATATATATATATATATATATATTTATTTATTTATTTATTTATTTATTATTTATTTATTTATTTATTTATTTATTTCAATAGTATGAATAATAACTAAGAGAATTATATTAAGAAATTAAAAAAAGATATAAATTTTAAATTTTGTATGAGTAAATTTAAACTCTAATAGGACGCATTTCTTTATATGACTATATATGTATGTGCACATAATATTTATTAATATGTATTTAAGAAATTCTATAATATAATTTTTGTAATTAGAATTTATATTTTTTGATTTATAATTAAAATAATTAAATCTATAAATTAACAAAATTAGTTTTTTGAATTTTGTATTATTAATATAGTGCATAAGTATATATATGCATTTAAGAAATTTTTAAAATATTTATGATCGCACATTTAGTTAATTTTATAATTTCATTTCCTTAATTGTATTTTTTATTTTATTAATTATAATTAAGATAATTGCATTTAAAAATTAAAAGCATTTACAAATTAAAAGAATTTAGTTTTCAAATTTGTATAGATTAATGTAGTCCATAACTATATTACGTATTTAGACATATTTGTAAATATTTATGAATTTTTTAATTAAGAGTATGAATTTAAAAAAAATTAAAATAAATTTTCTTAAAGAGTAACTACTGTAGCAATTAATGTGTATATTTTTTTTTTTGAACTCAATTAATGTGTATACTTAATTGTAGCCGTAATTACAATTCTATAAAAAAAAAAGTGTACACATTTTTATATTGTACAACATACTATAAATATAATGTATGTCTACATAAATGGATAGTAAGGTATATTGATAATACTTTTATTATATATATATATATATATATATATATATATATATATATATATAGATAGATAGATAGATAGATAGATAGATAAATATCATATTTTCTTTCCTTGTATGAAAAAAAATACATTCTTATTTTAAAATTTTGCACTATATTCGAGTTTTGTTTCATAATCTAGTTTGGTGATATTTTAAACTTTTCTTTGTTATCAACAATAGTAAATAGATAGATGTTTCAAAAACCCTTAAAGACTCATTTCCTTTAGGAAGCTGTTCTCTGTTTTTTTATTTTAATTTCTATTTTTTCAGTTTGTATTCTCTATTTTCAAGTGATTTTTAGTCCTCTTGAAGGAAGTAAATCAAGCTGCCTGTGTCGAGTTTTGAATTTTGGTCTCTTCCCTTAAATACTGCATACAAAACCAGTGAGCTAAGCTCGTGCGAGCTTTATTCCTCCAATTCATTGTCGTTATAGCTTGTATATATAGATTATTCTATGTATTTAAAATTCTAAATGGTTAAATTAAATTAAATAAGATCTTTTAATCTAATTATATGCTTTTATCATAAAAACTAGTTTCGTGTGAGATCGTATCATGTAAAATATGTAATATTTATTAAATAATATTATAAAAAAGTAGTATGTTTCATTGGGTAACAAAAATTTTGTTGTTGTTTTATTGCGTGGCGCAAATTATAATGTGGACCGCGACATCAAAACGACATCGTTTTGATTAATGAAAACAGAGGTATCCATTCCACGCAACTACAGTATCAGTTCAACACAACTGCAGTTCCAGACAGATGACCGTGCAACTACAGTTTCCTTTCAACGCAACTGCAATATCAGTTCAACACAACTGCAGTGTCAGTCATGACCATAGTCCACGGTATAACAACCGATTGCGTGGTGATCTTTGCAAGTAACTAACAACGACCTCTCGGGAGAACTAAAAAGCCTCACCTCAACAAATTGTTAACCTATTTTAACGTTATGTGTTTGTTTGGGGGTCGAGTTGTTCGAATTGTACTTGGTGGTAATGAACCACAAATACTGCTCTTTTTATTTTGGTAAGTTCAACAAATTGTTAACCGATTTTAACGTTATGTGTTTGTTTGGGGGTCGAGTTGAACCACAAATAATGCTTCTTTTTTTTTTTTTTTAAAGTTCACGGAGTCTTTTTCTGTCCGTTTAACGGTCCAGGTCCACCCACATTCGCTCCAAGAGGCACGGGAGCTAGCCCAAGGAGAATTGTCACTTCTGAAAATCAAAACCCGGATTCTCCCAGAATTCTTCCCCACAAAGAGAACTCACTTGCAACTTGAGCTACCCCATTGGGTTACACAAATAATGCTCTGCCACCTAAACTATCATCACTTTCCATAAATTTAATCATCTTAATTAAGCCAATCATCCCTCACATACCTTTTTCTTTTTTGGAGAAGAAAACAACATCTCTTATAGCTTCAAGGTATTACAGAGAGTTCGAAAAATGAAAAACGGCGGGAGAGCAGTCCACATCTTACGATCAGGCACAGAAAGGGACCCCGAGTACAAATCATGCCTGTTGATTCTCTCAATTAGACTAATAACAATTAAATTGGTCAGATTCAACTCAATTAATCTCAACACAAAGCATGAGGAACATGAATAATCCACTTTAACCAGATTGGAGGCAATATTGAATCTTTGTGCGGTTTCAATAGGTTGAGAAAATATATATTTTATAAATATTACAAACATTTGAAATTTGTTATATTTATGAAAACAATTCTATTTATTTTTCATTTTTTTTTTAATTTTCAACCGTTAGATCTACTAAATCGTTTATTAGATCTACTAACTGTCATATGAGAACATGCTCCCGCTCTCACTCCGACCTGCACTCCCACTCCTCAATTATTATATCATGTACCAGGGTTCATATTGCACTGTGAACCTGAATACAAAAATTCAGTACATTCAGTTAACATTAACTTGATAATTGCTTCTTTCAAAAAACTTGATAATTGCTGACACATGTTATATGTACATAAATTTTTAACTACAGGTGCCTCTGTAGTCTTTCTTCCCTATATATATATATCATCTTCCTAGTTATCACTTCGCCAATCAAGCTTGTCTCTCCAACCCCCCGTTGTTTGGATAATCTCGATCAATTTCAGTCCTGTTTGTCAACACACAATAATGGAGGGCGTGATTGACAACAGCCACAAGAACGATTTCTGCATGAAGGTTGATCCGCTGAACTGGGAAATGGCGGCCGACTCATTGAAGGGAAGCCACTTGGATGAAGTGAAGCGCATGGTGGCGGAGTTCAGGAACCCGGCGGTGAAGCTCGGAGGCCAGACCCTCACCGTCGCTCAGGTCGCCGCTATCGCCACCCGCGATAATGCCGTGAAAGTGGAGCTCTCCGAGGCTGCCCGCGCCGGCGTCAAAGCCAGCAGTGACTGGGTTATGAATAGCATGATCAATGGCACTGATACCTACGGCATCACCACCGGCTTCGGCGGCACCTCTCACCGGAGAACCAAGAACGGTCATGCTCTTCAGCAGGAGCTCATCAGGTAAACTAAATTTCTTTATGCACAATAAATCTTACTTTTCGTCATGTCACATTTATTCACTGACTATTAAAGTTTTTTTAATTTGGTGCATTATCATATTTCGTCATATCATCTAATTTTATGATCAATTATTTCTGAAAGTACTTGTTCCGGAAGAACTAAAAGTGAAAATTTTCCTACTTTATAAGAATTATTGAAAGTTTCTAGAGATGTTTTTAATAGACTTATACTTATATAGTTTACAAAAATTTTATAAAAGACATTAAAATTTTATTAAAATCTGTCTAAATCTACAAAAGTTATTATTGAATATACCCTCTGTTTCGATAATTTGTTTTTCTAAATTAAAAAGAGTAAAAACTACTAATGGTTCTCTGACTATTAAGTTAGTACTTTTTTTAGACAACGACTTTCAATTCGACCAAAACACGTACCTTGACTTTTATTTTTTACCACAAATAGTCATCCATTAAGATTTTCCTTAAATTGGTGTTAAATCTAGGAATATTATCGTCAGATTAATTAGTATTATTTTGATTATCTCTTTTAGAGAATTATGTGGGTGAATTTAATATAATTATGATTGCCTCTTTTTTTTTCCAGAAAATTTTATGGAAACATAATTTATACAAATCTTGTTGTAAAATGTAAAATAAATTATTATAAATATATTAATTATTCTCATGTTGCTAAGCTAAAATATATTCTTCTTAGACTAAAATCTCTAAAAGATACTCCCTAATTATTTATTATTATTTCATAATTACAATAATCTTATAATTAGAATATCAAATAAATTCATAGATTATACAATTGAATGGTATAAATTGATAAATTAATATAAATAAATACTTATTTTGAAAATCTAAAAATAGAAGTTATTGACCAATGAAGTTTAATATACAAGCTTTAAATTTTTTCTTCACAAATAATAAATAATTAACACTACACTTTCATCGGCTTAAATTTACCTTATAATATTAATCTCCTTATAATGTAATATTTGATTAGATATTATTTGTATTTGGTTATTGAGTAGACTCCTTTTTTAATCTGTGGTAGGATCGACGAATTAATAAATAACTAATGTATATAAATGATTTGTAGCAAAAATGAGTGACGGTGAGTGTACGAGTGTGAAATGTCGTTCCGCTAAGAATTGGGGGTTATGACACGCAATATGCAATCACAAAACTAGGCACTAGCATGAGAAGATCAACAAGAAGCTAAGCAAACGACAACAAGGTGGAACAAACACATATGAACAATAGATAAATACAAAATAAAGAAATAGGACTCAAGTTAGGGGGCATTACCATCTAGATGCTTCAACAACCTACAGGATTAGGGAGAACAAATTAAATAACCAAGGAATCAAGCGGGAATGCATGTAGGAATCCTAGTCTAAAGCCACAATTGTAAGCAAATAAACAAGGATTAGAGCAAGGATTGTCCCACTTTCATGGTGTATCAATCCTAGTTGATTTTAAAGCACAATTAGCATCTTAATCCCCAATTTCCCCTATTTTCATAGAAGCAAATTGGGTTTATGCAAGGGTGGCGTGGAATATTGACCCAACTTTCATTGAGACAAAAAATCCTCCAAATACATGACAATGAAAGTGTACATCAAATATTAGCAATATACAAACACAAATCCTTCATAAACTCAAGAACCCTAAGTTAGAGTTCTTCCCAGTTTTTTTTTGCAATAATCACAAATTAAGCATCAAGATAGATTATACAACCCTAACTCAAGCCCATAAGCTAATTACTCATGATTTAATAGCATATAAAGAACACAAAAGCACAAGTAATAAACATAAATCTTGCAAAAGAAAATAGATAAGGGAAAGAAAGCTTATCTATTGAAATGGGTGGTAGAATCTTGAAATCCAAGCTTCAAATCCAAGATTACAAGCTTCAAAAGTGTTAAAGAACATAAATATAAACCTAATCTAACCTAAAAATATGAAAGAAAGTGAATATGAGTGTCTAGGGTTCAACCATTGGGTCAAAATCGAGTTGAAAATGCTCAAATCAAGCTTAAATAAAGAGCAGAGCATGAGTCACATGGCTACCTACACAGCCGTGTAGGTGGCCTCTGGAAATGCCCTTTTTCACTGTAAATCGGCCAAAAACACACATCCACCTACACGCCCGTGTGGTGAGGGTGGCCTCTAGAAATTGCATTTCCAAAATCTGTGAAGATGCTGTGACTTTTAGGCTATTTTTGACCACCAAAACCATTTCATTGCCCTTTGTGGTCTTCAACAAAGTTGTAGCCCTTCTATTTGGATTTCTAATGGCGCAAAAATCACCTCATTTGAGCATTCCTAGGCTGAGATATGGTCTAATAACCAAACAGCGATCGAAATGAGCGGAAATTGCAATGCCTTGATCTTTTGCTCTTCTTTTGTTTTGGTTTGCCTAAATGACAAGAACATTGAAAATACTAATCTTAAGCTTCTTTAGGAGTGTTGAATCCATCTACATAGCTTCATATTTGGCCTCTATTTAACTCCAATGCCCACCAAAATGCACGAAAACGCTCATCTTTGCTTCCAATGTTTTCCAACTCATACTCCTTGCAAAAATAACACAAATAAGCACACATTCTCATGAAATTTGAAATGATCTATAAACAAAATGACTTAGTGAAAGGGGAAAAAATATAGACAACCCTATTACATAGTTGTAGTATAGGGACTTTCGAGATCTCTTCCACTGAGACTCGAACTCATGACCTTCCATGAGCTAGGGGTGGCCACTACATGCCAATTGAGCACAAGGTGCTTGGCAATAATATTTTAGCTTAATAATATGAGAATAATTTATATATTTATAATAATATTACTTTACATCTTACAATAAGATTTGTATATTTATTAACTTAATTTTTATTAATATTTGAAATTAATTATGTTTTCATATAATTCTTTAAAAGTGGTAATCATAATTATATTAAATTCACCCACATAATTCTCTAAAAGAGTTAATCAAAATAATATTAATTAATTTGATAATAATACCCATAGATTTAACACCCATTTAATAGAAATATTAATTGAGCACTATTATTTGTGTTCAAAATGAAAGTCAAGGTACGTGTTTTGGTCGAATTAAAAATCGAGGACTAAAAGAAGCACTAACTCAATAGTTAAAGGACCATTTGTGGTATTAACTCATTAAAAAAATGCTATATAATATTTTGCAAATTCATCATGAAATTTAAACTAAATTTGCTTCAATTCTTGTTTCAAAGTACTCAAATTATACTCCCTATTTCCTATTTTGCTTGTCATGTTTATAAAGTGTTTGTTTGTCAAAATGTAAAAGTATTAATTATTTTCTAAGTATTACATTTTCTTGATAAGTATTTCTGAATAATATTACATCTTATATAATCTTGACCCAACTTGTCTCATGCACGAGGATGTGTGACATCACCTTACACTAAGATTTTACCTTATGGAAATACTTTGCGAGAGAAGTGTTTATTGAGTATTAATTAAAAATAGATTTGTGATAAAGCTCTAATTTTGATTTGGATTGCAGGTTCTTGAATGCTGGAATTTTTGGGATTGGAACAGGAAAAGGGTCATGCCACACACTACCCCATTCAGCTACGAGGGCAGCAATGCTGGTGAGGATCAACACCCTTCTTCAGGGATACTCCGGCATCAGATTTGAGATCATGGAAGCCATTACTAAATTCCTCAACCATAGCATCACTCCATGTCTCCCTCTCCGCGGCTCCATCACCGCCTCCGGCGACATTGTGCATTTATCCTACATCGCCGCTTTGCTCACCGGCCGCCCTAATTCCAAGGCGGTGGGACCCAACGGAGAGACCCTCACGGCGGAGGAGGCGTTCAAGCTCGCGGGAGTCCAGGGTGGGTTCTTCGAGTTGCAGCCTAAGGAAGGGCTTGCACTTGTGAATGGCACGGCTGTGGGTTCTGGCATGGCGTCTATGGTTCTGTTTGAGGCTAATGTTCTTGCGGTGTTGTCTGAGGTTTTGGCTGCAATTTTCGCTGAGGTGATGCATGGGAGGCCTGAGTTTACTGACCATTTGACTCATAAGTTGAAGCATCATCCTGGGCAAATCGAGGCTGCGGCGATTATGGAACATATTTTGGATGGAAGCTATTTCATGAAGGCTGCACAGAAACTGCACGAAATGGATCCGTTGCAGAAACCCAAACAAGATAGTTACGCTCTGAGAACATCTCCCCAGTGGCTTGGCCCTCAGATTGAAGTCATAAGACAAGCAACCAAAATGATTGAGAGGGAAATCAACTCTGTCAACGACAACCCTTTGATTGATGTTTCAAGAAACAGGGCTTTGCACTGCGGCAATTTCCAAGGTACCCCAATTGGTGTGTCCATGGATAATTCTAGATTAGCCCTAGCCTCCATCGGAAAACTCATGTTCGCCCAGTTCTCTGAGCTTGTTAATGGCTATTACAACAACGGGTTGCCGTCCAATCTCTCCGCTGGGAGGAATCCAAGTCTGGATTATGGATTGAAGGGCGCTGAAGTCGCCATGGCTTCATACTGTTCAGAGCTTCAATTCTTGGCTAATCCCGTCACCACTCACGTCCAGAGCGCGGAGCAGCACAACCAAGGTGTTAACTCCCTGGGTTTGATCTCTGCAATAAAGACAGAGGAAGCTGTTGATGTGTTGAAGCTCATGTCCTCCACGTATCTAGTGGCGCTCTGCCAGGCAATTGATCTGAGGCACCTGGAGGAGAATTTGAAGAACGCAGTGAAGAACACGGTCAGCCAGGCGGCCAAGAGGACTCTCACAATGGGTATCAATGAGAAGGACTTAGTGAGGGTAGTGGACCGCGAATACGTTTTCGCCTACGCCGATGATCCCTGCAGCGCAAACTACCCATTGTTTCAAAAGCTCAGGCAAGTCCTTATAGATCACGCCCTGCAGAACGGCCAGCACGAGAAGAATGTGAGCACATCAATCTTCCAAAAGATTGCAGCTTTTGAAGATGAACTCAAGGCAGCCCTGCCTAAAGAAGTGGAGGGAGCAAGATCAGCCCTTGAGAGTGGAAATCCTGCAATTCCCAACAGAATTAACGAGTGCAGGTCTTATCCTCTGTACAAGTTTGTTCGCGAAGAGCTGGGAACGGAGATGCTGACCGGAGAGAAGGTCTGGTCGCCGGGAGAAGTGTGTGATAAGGTGTTCACAGCGGTGTGTGAGGGAGGGATGATTGATCCATTGTTGGAGTGCCTCAAGAGCTGGGATGGTGCTCCTCTTCCTCTTATCTGTTAAGTCTGCTCTGCAGTTCCAGTTATCCTCCCACGTCTTACCTCTGTGGGTAAAAGTTAAATCGTATTGTAATGTTTGTGGAATGGTTCACTATAGCTATGTTTGTATGCTCCTTTAATTTCATCACCAATAAAAGATTGTTTGATAAGTAGTTGTTAATTTAATGAGGTAGTGGGTTTAACTAATTGATAACATAAAGATGTTTGGTAAATTAGCTGTTAGTTGTTTATAATAGTGGATTCTATTACTACTATAGTAATAATAATAATATTAATAATAATAATACTAATATACTAAGGCAAAAACTTGTGTGAGACCGTCTCACCGTGTCTGGTCGGGTCGGGTCAAGATGCAAATGTAATACTTATATGCTCAAATGTAATACTAATTAGGAATAAAATTTTTGATACTTATTAGGGTAAATGTAATACTTTTAAGGGAAAATACACTACTTTTACATTTTGATTTAAAAGTATTACTCCCTCCGTCCCATTTTACCTGTCTTACTTTCCTTTTTAGTTTGTCCCAAAATACTGTTATGTTTCTAAAATTGAACATAACTATCCTTCTACATTTCCCAATTTACCCTTTTGACTTTTCAACTTTTTAGGCCATTAATGAGGTAAGTACAATTGTACTTTGTACAAATAACACCTACTTTTGAAGGGCAAAATTGGAAAGTTAGTATCATTTGTCATGTTGTATTAAAAACCGTGCAAAAAGTAAATGAGACAAACAATTAGGGACGGAGGGAGTACATTTTTACATTTTGATTTAAAAGTATTACATTTTTCCTCAAAAGTATTATATTTGCCTGAGAGGCACTTGTTAACATTACTTATTATGAAAAATGTATTACTTTTTCTCTTATAAGTAACGAAAATTGTATTTTTGATTAGTGTTATATTTAAGCATATAAGTATCAGATTTGCACATATAAGTATGACATTTGCATGGTGCTTTGACCCGACCCGACCGTCTCACGAATAAGGATCCGTGAGACGGTCTCACACAAGTGTGACCCATATACTAATAATAATAATAATATGAATGCCCTTTTAGGTCATTTTACATATTAACTGCTAATCTAAATAGCTAATTTTACCAAACATCTTTTTACAAACCACTAATACAATCTGCTGGTCAAACCCGCTAATACAATCCGCTGTTTGATAACCGCTAACACAATCCGCCACCGCTAACTGTTAACCGCTAATAACCAAACAAGCCCAAAGACGAAACTTTCTTTGTCTCTGGCGAAAATTTGAGGTGATGGGTTGATATAAACTGAATTGTAATTATCCTTACACATTTAATTTAAAAAGTAACAACGTAACATGAGTTTGTATGTACTAGAATTTTGTTGTAATAAGATTATAATTGTGGAACCAAAATGTCCATTTCTTTTAATATTTGATATAGCATGATAGGGTATATGGGTGTACAATTTCATCCTCAAAGGATGGTAGATTATTATGACATGTAATATGCAATAATTAAGAACTAAGAAATCAACAAGAAATTAAGTAATCATAAAAAAAAAATATAGAACAAACACATACATTAACTAAAAACAATCACAAAATAAAGAAATAGGATTTAAGTTATTATAGAGTATAATTTTTAATGCAATAATCTTTGGGAATTTTAATTGAAAAGAGATTTATATTAATCAATTTGGGGATTAGTTATTAATACTCTTTAGAAAGATATTAACATAAAATAATAGGTCTTGCGGTATTAGGAATATGCAAATTTTTTTGAATTTATTTATTGTGGTTAATAATATTCTAGAGAATTCTTAGGTTCAAATACCATTTATTTACTAGTTGATTTCATCAATTTTGCTTTATTTACCCTACTTGTCTTGTTTTTTTTTTCTTTATTTTTTAGTACATTATATATTACTACTGCCTGGTTGATTAATCATTTATTTAAGGAATAAGGGTCAAATAGGTCACCAAATTACACACGAAATTGCAATTAGGCCATTGAACTCAAAAACAATGCAATTGGGTCCTTGAACTACACAAATCCATGCAAATTATCCCAAAGTAACTTGTTTGACTTGATCTTCTGGTTACCAACTTTATTGAGCATACAAACATAGCTATAAAGAACCATTCCACAAACATTACAATAGGATTTAACTTTTACCCTCAGAGAAAACACGTGGGAGGATAACTGGAACTTCATAACAGACTTAACAGATAAGAGGAAGAGGAGCACCATCCCAACTCTTGAGGCACTCCAACAATGGATCAACGATCCCTCCCTCACACATCGCTGCGAACACCTTATCACACAATTCTCCTGGCGACTGGACCTTCTCTCCGGTGAGCATCTCCGTTCCGAGTTCTTCGCGGACAAACTTGTACAGAGGATAAGACCTGCACTCGCTAATTCTGTTGGGAATGGCCGGATTTCCATTCTCAATGGCTGATCTTGCTACCTCTACTTCTTTGGGCAGGACTGCCTTGAGTTCATCTTCGAAAGCTGCAATCTTTTGGAAGATTGATGTGCTCACATTCTTCTCGTGTTCGCCGTTCTGCAAGGCGTGATCTACCAGGACTTGCCTGAGCTTTTGAAACAATGGGTAGTTTGCGCTGCAGGGATCATCCGCGTAGGCGAAAACGTATTCGCGGTCCACTACTCTGAGCAAGTCTTTTTCGCAGAATCTTGATGGATGGAGTTCTCCATTGACGCCCATTGTGAGAGTCCTCTTGGCCACCTGGCTGACCGTGTTCTTCACTGCGTTCTTCAAATTCTCCTCCAGGTGCCTCAGATCAATTGCCTGGCAGAGCGCCACTAGATAAGTGGAGGACATGAGTTTCAACACATCAACAGCTTCAGCTGTCTTTCTTGCAGAGATCAAACCCAGGGAGTTAACATCTTGGTTGTGCTGCTCCGCGCTCTGGACGTGATTGGTGACGGGATTAGCCAAGAATTGAAGCTCGGAACAGTATGAAGCCATGGCGATTTCAGCGCCCTTGAATCCGTAATCCAGACTTGGGTTCCTCCCGGCGGTGAGATTGGACGGCAACCCGTTGTTGTAATAGTCGTTAACAAGCTCAGAGAATTGGGCGAAGATGAGTTTTCCGATGGAGGCTAGGGCTAATCTAGAATTGTCCATGGACACACCAATGGGAGTACCTTGGAAATTGCCACCGTGTAAGGCCTTGTTTCTAGAAACGTCGATCAAAGGGTTGTCGTTGACAGAGTTGATTTCTCTCTCAATCATTTTGGTTGCTTGCCTTATGACTTCAATCTGAGGGCCAAGCCACTGGGGAGATGTTCTCAGAGCATAACGATCTTGTTTGGGTTTCTGCAACGGATCCATTTCGTGCAGTTTCTGTGCAGCCTTCATGTAATAGCTTCCATCCAAAATATGTTCCATAATCGCCGCAGCCTCGATTTGACCAGGATGATGCTTCAACTTATGAGTCAAATGGTCGGTAAACTCAGGCTTCCCATTCATCACCTCAGCGAAAATTGCAGACAAAACCTCAGACAACACCGCAAGAACATTAGCCTCAAACAGAACCATAGACGCCATCAGGGCCGGACTTTTGATTTACGTGGCCCTGTGCTGGTAAATAAATGGGGCCCTATTAAAGTATAAATAAACTGCAAAACGAAGAAAAATTACAAAGAGAAAAATGCAAAAAAAAAAAACCAAAAACAAAAGCAAAAAACTGAAACAAATTCGAACTTTTTTTGTTATGACAAAATTCTAAACATAATGTAAATTACAAATCTTTTATTTAAAAAGAGCTGATTTTATAGCGTTCTTTGATGCAAATTCATCAATCAACTCTTCATAATCTACTTTGAGTTCACGGCTAATGAAGATATGCACGGAACCTTTAATGCTCTAGAGTTTTAGCTTATAGATATTAGATTTGGGCTTTAGAGAGAACCATAACATTGAGCTCAAGAAAACAAATCTTGGTGGTATAATAATGCAAGCTTTCTCAGGGAGTAAGTTGAAAGGGCTCTAGCAGCTATAACTTGAACTAAACATTTTGAAGGCAGTTAATGAAGCTTAGCATTTGAAAACTTTGATAGAAGGAAAGTGAATCATCTGCCAGAGCACAATGGACTAACTAAATGCATAATAGAAGTGGATTATTTCAGGCTATTAAATTGCAATGTTGTAAACCACACAAGATATTGAGCAATTAAGCAAAATCAGTTAATCAGCAAGCAACTAAGCAAGACAAGACAAACAACAAAAAGGATTGAATCACCTGACCGAAATTCGAAAATCGCAATCGAAATCTCAAATCTGGAAAGTGGAAAGCCGCTCCGCTGCTCCTGCTCGCCGGTTGGCCGCCGTCGCGGCGTCGCCTGCCCCCGCCCGCCTGCTCCGCTGCTCGCCGAGTCGCCGATTGGCCGTCGGCAGAATGGCAGATCTATCTCGCGTCGTTGCTGGCTCGCTGCTGCACGCCTCACGCCTGCACCTGACCGGCTGTCGGCTGACCTTCCTCCGCAACCGCAACAACGCCGGCGGCCGGTCTCTCACTCTTCGTCTGACCTTCCTCCGCAACAGCTGATACGGACTTTACCTGCGCTCCAAACCTCAAACGGACAGTCTCCACGCCTCAAACTCCACGTCTGACGACTCCACCTGCGCTCCAAGCCTCCAAACCAAGTCCAAAGTAAATTAATTTTGGGCCAAAATAAATACTACCTAATGGGCCTAGGACTGAACTAGGGGCCCCCAATTTTTGGGGGCCCTGTGCTGTAGCCCAGCTTGCACAGCTCAAAGTCCGGCCCTGGACGCCATACCAGAACCAACAGCAGTGCCATTCACAAGTGCAAGCCCTTCTTTAGGCTGCAACTCGAAGAACCCACCCTGGACTCCGGCGAGTTTGAACGCCTCCTCAGCGGTGAGGGCCTCGCCGTTAGGTCCAACCGCCTTGGAATTAGGGCGGCCGGTGAGCAAACCGGCGATGTAAGATAAAGGCACAAGGTCACCGGAGGCGGTGATGGAGCCGCGGAGAGGCAGACATGGAGTGATGCTATGATTGAGCAATTTAGTAATGGCTTCCAAGATCTCAAATCTGATGCCGGAGTATCCTTGAAGAAGGGTGTTGATCCTCACAAGCATAGCTGCCCTTGTAGCTGAGTGAGGTAGTGTGTGACATGACCCTGTTTCTGTTCCAGTCCCAAAAATTCCTACATTCAAGAACCTGCAATCCAAATAAAGATTTGAGCTTTATCACAAATTTAATTTGAAATAAGCGCACTTAGAAAAAAAAACTTAGTTATCCAGCTCCGCCAGAGTAATCATAAGCCCCACTCCTAGAACCACTCCAAAGGTAAATTAGGAGTCACTCAATGAGCCTACCAATCATATCCTAGTCTTCATGTGCGCACATGCAAGAAATTCATTCTGGACATTCTATTTTCCTTGGGTCTTTTTCCTATATATGTTTCTAGTGAGTTCAAACTACATACTACGGCCTTGAGTAATGACTTTTAAGTTAGGTGACTAACCAACTATGCTAAGCCCCAGATGCTAAGCACACTTCTTTTATGAGGCCATCTCACAATCTCAATTTGTAAAAAAAAAAATATTGAATTCAATAAAATGGTTCATATTAGAATCGAAAATATAATCAATACTTTATATTATAAATGTTGTATACCTTCTACTTTGTAAAGTTATAGTCCACAATTTGAATGCAATAAAGTAATAACATATCAAAATTACAGATATCAATAATATTTTAAGTCTTATATATAATACTTTATAAGATATATGTAGTGCTTTATAACAAATTTCTATTAGACAATTTGTAGGAAAATAGTGTAATAGCATAACATAATTGCATATATAATCAATAATTTAACTTTTAAATATAATAATTTATAGTATAAATGTAATTACATAAACTAACTTGAATACTTTGGATATAGGATTTTTCTAATTTAGAGACTTCTTTAAAAAATAAAAAAGAAATTAAAATTATTATTATCGAAACCAATTTTAATATATTGTGAATTTAAGCCACGGTATAGAAACTCATCTAGTTGGTTGAAAATTAGAAATAATTTGTGACATGAGATGATGTTCAATTCTGGACTCTAGAAACCATATTAAGTAATTCTCAAAAAGAAACCATATTAAGTAATTCTTAATTACTGTGTATTGTGTAATGAAGTCAAAATTTATTTTCATGAATCATTATATAAAGTGTAAACAAATTTAGTTAACCTGATGAGCTCCTGCTGAAGAGCATGCCCGTTCTTGGTTCTCCGGTGAGAGTTGGCGCCGAAGCCGTTGCTACCGGTGCCATTGTTGATAACCCACTCACTGCTGGCTTTGACGCCGGCGCGGGCAGCCTGGGAGAGCTCCACTTTGACGCCAATATCGCCGGCGGCGATAGCGGCGACCTGTGCGACGGTGAGGGTCTGGCCCCCGAGCTTGACCGCCGGGTTCCTGAACTCCGCCACCATGCGCTTCACTTCATCCAAGTGGCTGCCCTTCAATGAGTCGCCCGCCATTTCCCAGTTCAGCGGATCAACAACCTTCATGCAGAAATCATTGTTGTGGGCGTTTTCAATCGCGCCCTCCATTGTTGTGTTGATAGAGAGGACTGAAATTGAGATGATCCGAAGAACAGGGAGGAGAGAAAAGCTAAGCTTGGATTACTAAGATTGTGAGATATATGGTTGTTGAGGATGTCTGGTAAGATGATCCTGGGAGAAATGGTAGCAGACGACGAGGATATATATGGGGGGAAATGTGACTAATTGAGCTGGCGTTCTGTATAAATCAATTGTTTAGATGGCTGTAGATGTAAATTTTGATTTTTCTTACTATTATTATTATTAGTTTTTTTTTTTATTGTTTGGTTTTATAACTTTTACTTTTTTTTTTTTTTTTTGATAAACTACAAATAAGTCATCCTACTATTTGGAACAAGCAATTAAGCCATCCAACTCAAAAAATCTCTAAATAAGTCATTGAATTCGAAAAATAAAGCAATTAAGCCATTTAAACCCAAAAAATAAAAATTAACCCGTTTTCTAAATTTCCGACGAATTTTCTGTCACCGACGCACAAACTTCCAACGACGACGGTCGCCATGTCCGGCGAGGACGACCATTTCTGGTCGCCCTCGCCGGAGAGAAGGCGACCTGAAATGGTTGCCTTCTCCTTGGGGAAGGCTCTCTGGCAAGGACGACCAGAAATGGTTGTCGAACATGGCGACCGGCCGGTCGCCGGAAGTTTGTGCGCCGGTGACGGAAAATTCGCCGGAAATTTAGAAAATGGGTTAATTTCTATTTTTTTGGGTTTAAATGGTTGAATTACTTTATTTTTTTCGAATTCAAGGGCTTATTTGGGGGTTTTTCGAATGGCTTAATTGCTTGTTCCCAAATAGTAGGATGCCTTATTTATAGTTTATCCCTTTTTTTAAAAAAAAAAAATTATACTTAAGTGATCTAGTGGTAAATAATGAGTGGCGCAATTACCTCACCCGTCAGATTCTAGTCTTTATGTGCGCACAAGAGATCCAATCAACACATTCTATTATCCTATACATTTTTACTACCGCCTTTAATTATGACATTAACTGAAATTATAGAACCACTACGCCAAGTTACAAGTAAACTTTTACTTATTCTTTATTCCCAAAAGGTTGAATCTCCAACCCCAAAAGCCATCACGCCCAACGTTTACTTATTGTTGTTGGGTTGGAACGTGGCCTAATTTATTTTAGGGAAAAGGTACAAATAGGTCACTGAACTATTTGAGGATAACAATTAAACCATCGAACTCAAATAAGTCCCAAATTCATCTCTAAACTTGAAAAAAAAATTAAAAAAAAATAAAAAGAAGAAGACAAATTAGCATTTATAGCAAATTAACAACAAGTTTGGGCTTATTAGTATGCCATGTGTACTTTATTTATTTATTTATTTATTTATTATTATTATTATTATTATTATTATTATTATTATTATTATTATTATTATTATTATTATTATAAGCATTTGACCCTTGAAAAAAAAAAAGAAAAAAAAACTAAGCATTTGGCCTACCCATCACTAACTAATAAATAAATTTAACTATCAATCACATGATGATACCTCAATAGGAAAAATGCTAGCTAATTGCTTAGTAGGATAACTAATAAATAAATTTAACTACCAAATCACATGATGACACCCCAAAAGGGGAAATGCTAATTGCTTAGTAGAATTTTTTGTTTGTTAGTTTTTTTTTTTAAGGGACGTCAAATGTTTAGTAGGATAATAATAATAAAAAAAATAGAAAATAAAAAATACACATAGACATCTAATAATCAGCACAAACTTGTATTTAACCTAAAAATGTTAATTATTTTTATTTTCCAAGTTTAGGGATGAATTTGGAGCTTATTCAAATTCGGTGGCTTAATTTCTATTGCCAAATAATTTAGTAGCCTATTTGTACCTTTATTTTATTTTATTTTTACCTGTCAAAATGTGGATTTTGGAATCGGTCTAATAGCCAATTAGGGACTAGTTTGGTAAGGTTGGAGTTTAAGAAAACATTGAATTTTATGCCATGTTTAAGAATTTTACTTGAACATGTTATATGGTGTTCCATAATCTTCCACCAACCCCCAATTTAAAGCGTAAATACCACTTTTCTTGCCCTAGTCACCTATGACTAAGCCAAAATATTTGGACTCGTAAGTGTTGTTATTGTATACGATTCTTTTTATAGTTGATTATGGCCTGTTTGGTAAATGGTTGTTGGCTGATTGGATTGGCTGTTTGGATTAGAATGTATGATTTGTTGATAATATTAGCTGATTATAGAAAGTTGTTTGATAAATTAGCTGTTAACTGATAGCTTTTTGGTATAATTTCTTTCCTCAAAAAGCTAATCAAAAAGGCTGTTTTGGGTAGCCTTTTGAATTTTAGCATTTTGAAGGTACAAAAAGCTTATTAACCAAACAACTAATAGTTGTCAAATAAGCCAAAATTAGCTGATAGGCTGATTATTTACCAAACACGCCTATAACATAATCTTTATTAGTTCGTAGTGAGACACACTAATTCACAAATAATTAAATAGTAATTTTTATAGGTGATAATATTAGCATTTTACTTATCAAAAGTAAAATTTAAAAATTTCTAGTACAACTGATGATTAGTATAACGTAGGATCTGTTCATATATACATTTTTAACATATTGAGGTTTAAAGAGTCAATGCCTTCACTAAAATTCAAATTCGTGACTTTTCATTTGGGAGAGTCGCAGAGATGTTATTGAGCTCTTTTTGTGGGGAAGAATTTCGGGAGAACCCGGGTTCGATTTCTAAGGCAACTGCTGCATGATCTGAAATGATTGTCGTCTTGGCTTTCTAACCAACGTACTGCCTCTCCTATAACTGAAAATGGGAATAATTTAAGTCGAATTATCTCCTCACTAACGCCTTCTTGTCTGTACATCCCACATGCTCGTATGAACCTTGTTATGTGTGCATTGGATCTTCGGATGGCAATCCCGAGTATTGACTATTCTGGACCAGTGTGAGAATAGTTGGATGCACGTGAAAGTTGACGTTTTCCATGGCGGTACATAGATCGAGTTGTGCATGATAAAATCCAGAGTCATATAGTTTGCAATTGATCTCTGTGGTTCCTGAGGTATTCCATAGTATTCTTTTTCAATCAAAAAGGCTGTTTTGGGTAGCCTTTTGAATTTTAGCATTTTGAAGGTACAAAAAGCTTATTAACCAAACAACTAATAGTTGTCAAATAAGCCAAAATTAGCTGATAGGCTGATTATTTACCAAACACGCCTATAACATAATCTTTATTAGTTCGTAGTGAGACACACTAATTCACAAATAATTAAATAGTAATTTTTATAGGTGATAATATTAGCATTTTACTTATCAAAAGTAAAATTTAAAAATTTCTAGTACAACTGATGATTAGTATAACGTAGGATCTGTTCATATATACATTTTTAACATATTGAGGTTTAAAGAGTCAATGCCTTCACTAAAATTCAAATTCGTGACTTTTCATTTGGGAGAGTCGCAGAGATGTTATTGAGCTCTTTTTGTGGGGAAGAATTTCGGGAGAACCCGGGTTCGATTTCTACGATTTTCACAAGTGACGATTTCTTCTGGGTCAACTCCCGTGCCTCCCGGAGCGAACACGGGTGGACCCGGACCGTTAGACGGACAGAGAAAGCTAAGACCCGATAGATTTACCAAAAACACAAGTTNACGGATGTTTTCTTGGTGGTTTGCTCTGTTAGCTTGTGGTTCTTCAAGAATTGGTTCTTCATGGTCCTTGTGGAATAACTGGAACTGGGGGCGGTTTTGGTATAGTCGCTCCTCTTGTGGATTTCTTGTTGCACTTGATGAAGCCATTTGTGACCTTTGGGTATTTTTATTCCTAGTTGCTCTATTGATTTTGGAATGTATGGTAGTAAGCCTTGATTTCCTTTTGCTCGCGTGTGTATTCACCTATTAAGATTATCAATGAAGCAAAGATTCCACAATTGACTAGAAATAGTCAATTGGGTAAGTAGCAAAAACAAGTAAAATAGAAAATGAAACAAAAGAAAATGGTATGGATTAACAATGCTCAAATCTAGCAATTATTCAATCAAAGTAAACAAAAACATTTGACAACCTTTTGCCATCCCGCAAACGACGCCATTTTGACAACGATCGTATGTGATAGGGTGAAATGTCAAAAGATCTGTTTGTGTTAAAACGGAAAGTCAATGACTCCCCGAGTGTCGGTCTCGAAGGGACGTGGAGAATTAAAGCATATTTGATCACAATTTATCATGTAAGGATGCGAAAAGCGTGACAAAACACCCTAATATGTACTCAAATTATGGGTATCTTGGAGGCTTATCAGATCTCCCTGTCTAATTCCTCGCTCGGTCTAAACCATTCAGATTGAAGCCCATTCCAAGTGATAGCCAGCCTTGAAGTTGATATGCATTTCATTATATTACGCCTCTAATCATCGTTGAGCCCTGTTTCCGCTAACACCTCATTAACATAGTGCCAGGACAACCTATCGTATGCTTTTTCCAGATCTATCTTCATCACCATCCAACCTCTTGTCCCTTGTTTAATCTTCATTGAGTTTAAAACCTCCTGGAAGATGAGTATATTGTCCGAGATTTGCCGTTCAGGAACAAAACTCGACTGGTGAGGGCCTATTAGTTTCTTAAAGGCCACCTTCATTCTTGCAACCATGACCTTGGTCATGAGTTTATACATTACGTTACACAGCCCTATCGGTCTCAAATGGTTTACAGTTTCTAGACTTGGGGTTTTGGGAATGAGACAGATATCGTATTGTTGCACTCTTCAGGCAGAATTCCTTCCTCAAAGAACTTCTTAACAGAATTTATTAGCGATTTACCTACTACCCCCCATGCTTTCTGGTAGAAACATGCAGTAAAACCGTTAGGTCCTGGCGACTTACAGGGCTCCATTTCAAACAATGCTTGCTTGACCTCTTATGCTGCCATTGGACGATTTAGTTGCTGCCACTCCTCTCTGCTTAATTCGAGAAACATCCGATTGCTTGTGGGTTATTTTGGGGTGGGTGTTCTTCAGTAATAGCTTGATATAATGGCCCCGAATGTACTCAATTAATTGAAGGTCGTCTGTGATCAAGGTTGTAAAAATCGCGCCTAGGCACCGATTAATCGGTAATCGGCGCTAGCGCTAGGCGGTACCTGGCCGCGTCGAGGAAGGCCGGAATCGGCCTCCTCCGCGGCCAGCCGCCTAGGCGGCCGGCTAGGCGGCCTAGGCGCCTAGACCGCTAACCGGCCCCGTCTCAGCCTCCCCACTTTTTTTTTTTTTTTTTTTTTTTGGGAATGATTTATATATAAAGATGATAATATAGATATGGATGGGTAAGATTCAGAACTCCAAAGTAGTTAGCAGTCGAAGCAGTCGCATCCGCCGCTTGAAGCACTCACGAACTCACCAAGAAATGCGTCTACCGGTCGCCTTTGCCTCCGCCGGAATCGCCTTTGCCTCCGCCGGAATCGCCTTGCCCGCCGGAATAGCCTCTGCCTCCGCCGGAATCGCCACTACCTCCGCCAGAATCGCCTACGCCCACCATTAGCTTCCGCCTCCGTAGTCTTTGGTTCAGATGTGTTGGGTATTTGGGAGTTGGACCTTGGGTTCATAGATGTTTAGACTTTATTTAATATAGCTTTAACCTTTAGGTTCATGTTGTTATGGAAGCCTCTTCACACTTCAAAGATTTTTGAAGATGGGAGAGATGATTTAGCTTTATTGGGAATGGAATCACGTGACAAAGTCAAATCTGCTTTATTGCTTTATTGGGAGATGAATATACAGCTTTATGCTTTATTGTGTATGCCAGAGTGCCAGCTTTGGTTTACTAAAATAAAATTAAAAAAAAAAAAATAAACATGGCGCCTAGGCGCCGAAAATCGGCGCCTAGCGCCCTAGGCGCTAGGCGCCCCTTGGCGCCTAGGGGCGCATAGCGTCTTTTCAACCTTGTCTGTGATCCATGCTCCATCCTCGTTTCTAAGTGTTCGTGTTTCGCCGAGCTTCTGTTAGCCAAGGTAGCTATGTGGTAGAATCGAGTATTGCGCGATTTTCACAAGTGACGATTTCTTCTGGGTCAACTCCCGTGCCTCCCGGAGCGAACACGGGTGGACCCGGACCGTTAGACGGACAGAGAAAGCTAAGACCCGATAGATTTACCAAAACACAAGTTACTAAGGGTGTGTTTGGTTGTGTGGGTTTAAGTATAAGGAATGGATATGAAAATGATTGCTTGTGTTTGGTTGATATGTTTTGTGAATGCTACTATGGGTTTGAAATACCTCATCAATGAGAAAACTCTACCCTTATTAAAATAAGGTTTCATCTCCCTTCCTAACTATTAATAATCATTCACATTCCACCTAACTATCAAGTATGCTAAATACTTTGTCCGAAAACCCATTACTATTATCAAGTATTTGATACCCATTCCAATTCCGATTCCCATCCGCGAACCAAAACACCCTAAGTATATCATATCAATTCTTACTTAATTCAAGCTCTCATGATGCCTTTATGAACATTGTGCGAATTGCTAGCCTCACTTCTTTAATGATTTTGACACACACACAAGGTTGTAAAAATCGCGCCTAGCGCCGATTATCGGCGCCTAGGCGCTAACGGATGTTTTCTTGGTGGTTTGCTCTGTTAGCTTGTGGTTCTTCAAGAATTGGTTCTTCATGGTCCTTGTGGAATAACTGGAACTGGGGGCGGTTTTGGTATAGTCGCTCCTCTTCCTTGTGGATTTCTTGTTGCACTTGATGAAGCCATTTGTGACCTTTGGGTATTTTTATTCCTAGTTGCTCTATTGATTTTTGGAATGTATGGTAGTAAGCCTTGATTTCCTTTTGCTCGCGTGTGTATTCACCTATTAAGATTATCAATGAAGCAAAGATTCCACAATTGACTAGAAATAGTCAATTGGGTAAGTAGCAAAAACAAGTAAAATAGAAAATGAAACAAAAGAAAATGGTATGGATTAACAATGCTCAAATCTAGCAATTATTCAATCAAAGTAAACAAAAACATTTGACAACCTTTTGCCATCCCCGGCAACGACGCCATTTTTGACAACGATCGTATGTGATAGGGTGAAATGTCAAAAGATCTGTTTGTGTTAAAACGGAAAGTCAATGACTCCCCGAGTGTCGGTCTCGAAGGAAGGACGTGGAGAATTGAAAGCATATTTGATCACAATTTATCATGTAAGGATGCGAAAAGCGTGACAAAACACCCTAATATGTACTCAAATTATGGGTATCTTGGAGGCTTATCAGATCTCCCTGTCTAATTCCTCGGCTCGGTCTAAACCATTCAGATTGAAGCCCATTCCAAGTGATAGCCAGCCTTGAAGTTGATATGCATTTCATTATATTACGCCTCTAATCATCGTTGAGCCCTGTTTCCGCTAACACCTCATTAACATAGTGCCAGGACAACCTATCGTATGCTTTTTCCAGATCTATCTTCATCACCATCCAACCTCTTGTCCCTTGTTTAATCTTCATTGAGTTTAAAACCTCCTGGAAGATGAGTATATTGTCCGAGATTTGCCGTTCAGGAACAAAACTCGACTGGTGAGGGCCTATTAGTTTCTTAAGGGCCACCTTCATTCTTGCAACCATGACCTTGGTCATGAGTTTATACATTACGTTACACAGCCCTATCGGTCTCAAATGGTTTACAGTTTCTAGACTTGGGGTTTTGGGAATGAGACAGATTATCGTATTGTTGCACTCTTCAGGCAGAATTCCTTCCTCAAAGAACTTCTTAACAGAATTTATTAGCAATTTACCTACTACCCCCATGCTTTCTGGTAGAAACATGCAGTAAAACTGTTAGGTCCTGGCGACTTACAGGGCTCCATTTCAAACAATGCTTGCTTGACCTCTTATGCTGCCATTGGACGATTTAGTTGCTGCCACTCCTCTCTGCTTAATTCGAGGAAACATCCGATTGCTTGTGGGTTATTTTGGGGTGGGTGTTCTTCAGTAATAGCTTGATATAATGGCCCCGAATGTACTCAATTAATTGAAGGTCGTCTGTGATCAAGGTTGTAAAAATCGCGCCTAGGCCCGATTAATCGGCGCCTAGGCGCTAGGCGGTACCTGGCCGCGTCGAGGAAGGCCGGAATCGGCCTCCTCCGCGGCCAGCCGCCTAGGCGGCCGGCTAGGCGGCCTAGGCGGCGCCTAGACCGCTAACCGGCCCCGTCTCAGCCTCCCCACTTTTTTTTTTTTTTTTTTTTTTTGGGGAATGATTTATATATAAAGATGATAATATAGATATGGATGGGTAAGATTCAGAACTCCAAAGTAGTTAGCAGTCGAAGCAGTCGCATCCGCCGCTTGAAGCACTCACGAACTCACCAAGAAATGCGTCTACCGGTCGCCTTTGCCTCCGCCGGAATCGCCTTTGCCTCCGCCGGAATCGCCTTTGCCTCCGCCGGAATAGCCTCTGCCTCCGCCGGAATCGCCACTACCTCCGCCAGAATCGCCTACGCCTCCACCATTAGCTTCCGCCTCCGTAGTCTTTGGTTCAGATGTGTTGGGTATTTGGGAGTTGGGACCTTGGGTTCATAGATGTTTAGACTTTATTTAATATAGCTTTAACCTTTAGGTTCATGTTGTTATGGAAGCCTCTGGTTCACACTTCACAGATTTTTGAAGATGGGAAAGATGATTTAGCTTTATTGGGAATGGAATCACGTGACAAAGTCAAATCTGCTTTATTGCTTTATTGGGAGATGAATATACAGCTTTATGCTTTATTGTAGTCTGCCAGAGTGCCAGCTTTGGTTTACTAAAATAAAATTAAAAAAAAAAAAATAAACATGGCGCCTAGGCGCCGAAAAATCGGCGCCTAGGCGCCCTAGGCGCTAGGCGCCCCCTTGGCGCCTAGGGGGCGCATAGCGTCTTTTTCAACCTTGTCTGTGATCCATGCTCCATCCTCGTTTCTAAGTGTTCGTGGTTTCGCCGAGCTTCTGTTAGCCAAGGTAGCTATGTGGTAGAATCG
>CP025652.1:9349335-9393586 GCA_003576665.1 Ipomoea trifida | reverse complement strand
TTTTTTTTTTTTTTTTTTTTTTTCTGTTGTTCTAATGTGTTTATAGTCTCTTAGTGCGTGCTATGTGTATACTCGTGTTAAGACCATTAACATGTGATTGTAATTTTTACTAGTCTTATGTGTAAGAATTTATACTTTTGGGACATATACTTAGTAAGTGATCTTTTTGAAAATAAGTTCATTGGCTAAATATTGGAGAATAATGGCACTACTTGTTCTTTTGTCTTGATTTCCCTAATGCATCTAAAATAAATAAAAAAAAAATCCTATTCTATAGATTTCTTTGCAAAACATGATCTTTCCATATGATGAAATTGTTTTATGAATACTACTGACTCTGTTATAATGTAGTATCGATCTGTTCATACATACTTACTTTTTCAACCTACTATAGCACAACGAGCTCCCACTGGGGATCGAACCTGTGGCCTCTTACTTGGGAGGGCCACAACTATGGGGTTTTATGACTATTCTATGCTCCAATATTAGTTTTATAGCATTTGCATAAATCTTTATTCATGACGTACTCCATATTGTAATCTATAAAAGACTTCATAAATGTGTGATCCAATTATCATTTTATAATTCTGGTGAGCTAATATTCCAAAGTTGTTGTAAATAAAATAGAAATGCACCAAACAAGAAGATAATTGCAAAGAGAGATGAGAGAAGGGAGAACAATTCTTATTGATCTTTATCATTGTCCGTTACAAATGAATACATATGAGCATATATATAGGAAACCAACTTAACCCTTCGATACTCCAAAAGACACTTGATCCTTCATGGATCCATAAATACAATAACTGGGATAATGGCCACATATAAATAATATATTCACAACAAAAGTCAATATCTTCATTATTTGAGGATCTAATAATGAGATTATGAAATCAGGAAAACAATTGAAATAACCAGGACCATTAGCAACTTAGCAAGACAAGTCTCAATTAATCCTAATATATAGGGAATTATCATAATTAAGGTGTCTATAGTCTCTTAGTGCTACATGTATACTTGTATTAAGACCTTATTCTGTTAATGATTTGATTGCAATATACACTAGTCTTATGTGTAAGAATTTATATTGCAATCTTTTTTAAAATAAGCTCATTGTCTAAATGTAGGAGAATAATGGCACTTGTTCTTTTGTCTTGGACCTAAAATAAAAAATCCAATTTCTGTAGACTTCTATCATGTGTATTATATTGAAGGAGGTTTCTAGTTTGCAAGAACATGATCTTTAATTTTCATACTGATTCAGATGATGAAATTAGGGTTTAGGACTATTATGTATTCCACGTACTATTAGTTTTTAAATTAAAGTTATTAACTAGACTATCTTTGGTATATATACTACTACCACGCACTTATCCGATTATTAGTAAACCATCCCAACTCATGAATTGAATGAACAAACGGATGAAATCCAGAAAAATTCCAAATAACAGTACAGTTCGAACTAAGAAATGGAAGAACAAAAGTTGTATAGGAGTCACAAGAACTCTATGGATGGAAACTCATCAATATATCGAAGTAGTTCTGACGATTCAATAAGTCATATTATTACTTTTACTTCAATTCTCAATTCGATAGATGAATCCTAGCTATGGAATAATGAAGTTCGATCTAATTCATTGATGGATTGTATCATGTATCACCTACGATCCCCTCTAATTACTGCGTGACCTATATAAATGTAATGCATGACTCATGTTTTCATGGCTCGTCTATGAGCGAGAGATAATAATAAAAGAATGAGTGTGTGTATAAAACTTCTTATACTACCATTGATAATCAACACCAATAGATGTTTATAAAATTTATTTGGTTAATAATTTTTTTTTACATGACGACTATCTTGATACATTTGGGGATTTAATTGATACCTCATTAATTTAAAAAATGAAAATAATAATAAAAAGAATGTACCAGATAACACATTTTAAGTAAGTTTAAACTCCTTAAAAGAGTTGTGGGCACTTGTGGGTGGGATAGGGGGAGAAAATTCAGACAAGAAAGAAGTACAATTTCTTCATTCACGGTCTTCATAACATGTATAAATAGATGGTCTCATTATATGCTTTTATCATAGCAACTTGTTTCATGTAATAAGATTGTATCATGTAGAAAGTGCAATGTTTTTTTAGTGAAAATATAATTCTTTTTGAAAAAGGGTCCTAAACTTTATTACTATTTTTTTTTTGGAAACTAAACTTTATATATATATATATATATATATATATATATATATATATATATATATATATATATATTTTGAAAACAAACTTTATATTTATTAACCCCTAAAGGGTCAATAAGTTTATTTTATAGTAACCAACCGGTTATAGATAAAAGAAATATTTTAGTGTTTTTTTAAGGTTCCCTATAGGTAGCCTTTTTCTTCGATTTGAAGAAGGCAGCTGGCTAGGGAAAGAAGGTGACCAGTTGGTTACTTTCTTCCTCGATCTAAGCTAATTAAGAAGGCGACCAACTTTTTCTATTTAATTTGAAGAAATGATTTGCACTAGCACCGACATATATATTTCATTTTGTTTTGTTATGAAAAAACTTTGCAACTTATAACTTAAGCATAATAGATTTGTAGTGGGGTGGATAACCGGATATTTGTCTCATAGTCATTGTTGAGCATATCATATATAAACATAAATGTGCAGTCCAACTATCAGCTTAGGCTTTTAGTTGGATGGAGCACATGCTTTAATTTGGTATCAGAGCCACCCAAAGGTCATGGGTTTGAATCTCCGCGCCACCCGAAAAAGACTATGGTCCACGTGTTGCTTGGAGCCCATCAAAGTCAATTGGCCCGCACACGTGAGGGGGCACGTGTGCGGCGTGTTGAGCATATCATATATAAACATAAATATGCAGTCCAACTATCAGCTTAGGCTTTTAGTTGGATGGAGCACATGCTTCAATTGTCATATATACAAAAGGCATAAATTGATTTGTTTAGTTGTAATTTTTTAAAGATCGAAGACCTAGTTATTTTTCATAAAAAGTTCAATGGTATATTTGATCTTTTTTGTACTTTTTGTTATAATTTTATAAAAAAGTATTACTCCATGTTTTTACTATTGCCCTAATCTTCTTCAATCATTATTGCATGGACTGTGGTCCACATAGCTCTGTAGTTCACATTCCAAAAACACATAAAGTACATTATTTTAACTCATAAAATACATTATTCTAACACATAAAATGCATTATCTTACCCCAGATCAATATTTATTATTCTAACACGAGTGCGAAACAATAATTTTTTTTATTAAAAAAAAAAATCAAAACGATGTCGTTTTGGACCGTGGTCCACACAGCTGTGTGGACCTAATTTGCCAATCTTCTTATATGAATCACATTGTTTACCTACCTAAGTCTATAGGCATTGCGTGCATGTCTTAATCACTTTGGGGAAATTAAAGCTTCCTCCATTAATATATAGTGCATGTACCCGTTCACACAAGGCAAGAACAAGAATGGGTAATACAGTCAGCCTATAACAAAAATGTAGTTGTTGTTTCATTGCGTAGTGATCTTTGCAAGTAACAACCACCAAGAACTAACAACCTCATCTCACAGCAAATAATTACTTTACTTTTAATTTGTCCCTATTTAACGTTTGTGTTTGTGAGCATATAAATACCAGTCCAACTATCAGCTTAGGCTTTTAGTTGAGATGGAGCACGTGCTTTAATTTGGTATCAGAGCTATGCAAAAGATCATGGGTTCGAATCTCCGCGTCACCCTCAAAAAGTTGAGATGAAGCACATGCTTTAATTGTGTTGTTTTCAAAAAAACGTTTGTGTTTGTTGGGGGGAGTTGTTGTAATAGTACTTGGTGGGAATGGTGCAGAAATAATGAAACAACCATTACTTCATTGAATTTAATATTCTTAGTTAAGCCAATCATCTCTCACATACCTTAAATATGGTTAGGTAGTGTTGGAGTTTTTTTTTTTTTATATTACTTTGGAAAATTCAACTTACTTATTTCACAAAATTATATTCTTCCGTCATAGCATATATTTAATTTGTTGAGTAAAAAAACAGTTATCACTAAAATAAGTAAATAATTAATCAATGTAAAAATGTATATGTATTAAATCGAATTGTATATATTGTTATAAAGTTACTGGTCACGAGTATGCGTTGACAAATGTAATCCTCACCTTAGCAAACCAATCTACTAACAGCTAACAGCTAATTATTGATTGCCAACACAGGGTCTTGTCATGTTAAATTAAAGATAAATGTTGTAATTGTCTTGTTGATGTGATCATCTAGGGTAATAGATAGTGTTGCTCATATTTACCGGCGGGTAATTCTTAATAGACAGTTCATCTTCTTTAATTTTGGATAACCTCCTACTACTTGTTCATCAATAAAAGATATTTTTTTGCCCGTATGGACAACTCAATTGGTCATATATATGGGTGAAGTTTGGGAGTAAAGATCAGAGAACGAGGATCACCAACGGCAGAGGGGGGCTCCTTGTGCGCCCTTGAGGTTGGGGATTAAACCTTTTAGGAGCAAATAAAAAGATACTTTCCAATGCACAGTTTAATTGGTTAACCGATCTAAAATAATATTGAGAAATTTTACTTTGCTAACAGTTGCACTAATGTACAAACATTTGTGGACATAATTAAATCTGTTGAGGAAGATCCTATTATTTATGTTGTTCACCAATCTTCGAGACAAGATAAGACTTTCAAGTTTGAGGATCAAACAATTGTTTAATTTGTGGTTGTTATTATGGCTCTGTTTGGCAGGGCTTATTTAGGAGCTTATAGCTTATTTTAAACTACTAATAAGCTATAAGCTCTGTTTGGTAATGTTCCCAAAATAAGCTAGTAACTTAAAATAAGAGCTTATTTTTGAACGCTACCTAAGGTAGCGTTTCAAAATAAGCTAGTAGCTTCCTAACTTTTTTTTCCATATTTAACCTTATTATTTTAAAGACTAACCATATTTAACCTTATTTAACCTTCCCAATTAAAACATCTTTTACTAAATCTTTTTGACTTTTTCTCTTCAATATGTTTGGTTGTAATTTTAATTTGACATTTGTGTTTGAACATTGAATTTTTTATGAACTAATCTTATAATTATAAATATATTTTTTACTTTATATGTTTTCAAATATATGTTCTTACTTTATATTTTATTAAAATATATTGATTTCACTATTTTATATTTTAATGTATAAACAAACCTATTTAAATTTAAAACTATTTAAATTGTATGAAGATGTCCTTTTTAGTTTTTTTACGTTTATCATCTTATCAAAAAACTAATTTTACCAAACACTTTTAAACATAACAGCTAGTTTAACAGCTCTTCAGATTTCAGCTTCGAGCTTATAACTTTTCAATTTTCAGCTACTTTTCAGCTTTCAGCTACCTTTTCAGCTTTCAGCTACCTTTTCAGCTAGGTTTGCCAAACATAGCCTATATGTGCATAAATAATTATAACTAATTAATTGGTTTGGCATAAATGTTCTGGTGTTTTGGTTTTCAAAAAAACTGGTTTGGCATATTAATAACTTTAAAAAGATTATAATTCCATTATTATAAAATGGTAGGTACACATTTATTTATTTATTATTAAAAAAAAAAAAAAAAAAAAAAAAAAACCTTCATCATTATGTGTGTTTTGTGTCAAAATCATTAAAGAAGTGAGGCTAGCAATTCGCCACAATGATCCTAGACATCATGATAGCTTGAATTAAGTAAAAATTGGTATCTCTCATTTACAAAAATGTCTTTGTTGTCCCTCTCACTAATAAATGACCACGATGAATCAATGAGATAAATTTGTCTAAGCAACTCCTACAGAAAATAAACTTAGAACCTTGTGGTTGTTGGAATTTTTAGCTAAAATGACTATTTTAGTGGCTATTTTGTGGTACAAATATTTGTTGAATCCACTTTCGATTTGAGTCGAGTCAAAGTAGACTCGAGTTCTTCGTAATGAGACGAAGATATTGATATATTATACGCTCAAAATGGGTAATAGGTGAATGAGAAATTGATTCTCAAAATGAATCTATTTGAGAGAATTCAAATTTGTATTGCTAATTGTGTAGCAAATTCG
This sequence comes from Ipomoea trifida, assembly GCA_003576665.1. Taxonomy (NCBI): domain Eukaryota; kingdom Viridiplantae; phylum Streptophyta; class Magnoliopsida; order Solanales; family Convolvulaceae; genus Ipomoea; species Ipomoea trifida. The sequence continues at coordinate 9,387,470 of CP025652.1, read as the reverse complement.
GAGAATGCAAGAGGAATTAACACTAAAATATGCTAATTTAAGTGCTAATTAAGCATTGTAATAGTGCCATTAAGCACTAATTAAAGTGCATAATTAAGCACTTAATGGCGACTTTTGATTTGCCTTGGGCAGAAGGTTTAACATTCTTGATTAATTGTGCTTCTGCATTCAAATTATAAGTGCATAAATGATTTAATTAACATTGTTCTGATATCAAATGTTAATTAAATCTTTTATGCGCTTATAACTTGAATGCGGAAGCAATATTAACAATGAATCGCATGTAAATCAAATTAATCAACTAAACAATGTTCATGATCATGAATTTTTAATTAAAATAAAAATAATGATAAAGGCTTACTTGATTCTATTGAGGATGTAATCTCTAACTTGAATAATCAAGAATGTTTCACCTCTCTGATCTGTATACCTTAATCACCTCCTGATAAGACATTGATATTGATATTGATGTCCCACTTGAAGGGATATACCAATTAATTGTTGTAGGTGATATTGGGGTTGATGGCTTAATTAGAGTCATACAGCTAAGTTTAGTTTCATCTAATCTGCTTTTCCTTTTGTTATATTACCCAAACAAAAAATTCTTCAAATATATCAATGAATGGAGGAAGTTTGCTAGTGCTTGAATTGATAAATATAGTGAAATACTGAAATTGAGGATAGAAATATAGAAAGTGGATGAAAGAAACAAATTTGGGGGGTTTGGTTCGGGTTATCTAGGATAACAAATGTTATATTTGGCTTGTTATACAAGATTTCTATGTTTGGTTGAAGTTATCCAACTTTCCCATGGAATGTTATTTACCCTCTAAATAAGCTTTTTCTTTAATTTTGAGAGAATGTGATACCCTTCCTTTCTTTAGGCAATATAACATTCCCTTGCCATTTTACAAAATCTACCCTTCCCTTCCTTTAGGTAATATAATTTTGGTTTAGTATTGGAGCAATATATGTATAGAAAACATGGAAATATATGAGTCCTTTGTTCTGAAACTTACATTTATTTGCAAAATGCTATTTACATGCTATTGTGAACCTTATTTTATTTATTTTATTTTTATGAAATAGGATTATACAAGAGAAAACATAAATTTGGAAAACAAATAACATTATATTGTAGCAGTTTGACATATTTCTATGTGTGCAAGGTGATTTGTCATTTGAGGGTATTAAGGTAAAATAACTATTATTACATAAAAAAAACAACTCATCAACCAAATATGTTTATATTACATGCCTAAGTTTTTACCAAACACAGAAATCTTACATTCCTAGTAATCTTACATTCCCAGTAATCTAACATTCCCTAAGGCAATCTAACATTTCGTGAACCAAACGCCCCCTAAATGTAAATTAGATAGAAGGAAGCTATTGAGGACTTGATGTTCAAAGTGGTTATTATATCAATATACCTGAGTCCTTGACTATATTGAATTAAGTGGTGGGAAAAGATGCATTGCATGTGTTGACTGTTGAATATATACTTTGATTTCTGGGTCAAGTCATCACCACTTTGCAAAAAAGTTATAGTAAATGGAAAATGATGGGAAATTATCAAATGCTATTTCATGTGTGGACTCACTTTAATACACCAATAATGCTTAACTATTTGTTTGGTGGAATAGATGCATGAGGTTGCTAGGAAGCACACTAGCTGAGGGTAGTTGGCTGGATCTTTTCTGTAGAGAGTATTAATTACTATTCTTTTCTTTTTATTTTATTGAAAAATATAAAATTAAAAATGTGAGTCAATTGTCTCAGTTAGTGGATTTTATTCAGTTAAGATTTTGTCAATGGGTGTCATATGTTTTTTACGAAAGTTCCTTAACAACCACCATGCCGTTCATACTCAGGTTGTTATGCCATACACCCACGTTACGTTTATCTTGCAATGTGGACTCATGTTCATGTTACAATTTTAGTATATTATGTTCATAATTTTAGAACTGTTAACGATTTTTAAACTCTATGTTCACAATTTTTTAACCTTATATTCATAATTTTTAAACTCTATATTCACAATTACAAAACTCTATGTTCACAATTTCATAGCTCTATATTTACAATTTCATAATTCTATATTCAACCGTATAACACAATTTTTGAATCTATATAACAAAATTGTGAATATAGAATTCAAAAATTGTGAATATTGAGTAATGTAATTTTGAATATAAAGTTCTAAAATTGTGAATATGGACCTGGGTCCATCTTGCAAGGTGGACCCGTGTCCATAGCATAATTTGCCTTGATACTCTCTTTGGACCAATTGTTACCATGGTCCATCACCTTGGTCCAAAAATTGTGTCTGCAGACTACAGTTGATATATTATGTATTTGCAATTAATCGTTTATGTGTCTGTAAATAAATTAAATACACATAGCATGTTAACTACATATGCATACAATGGTAGTTGCAGACAAATAAATCGTTAACTGAAGGTATTAAATATATACTAACTGCAGACACATATTATCTTCACAGTCATATTATGTGTATGCAGTTAACATACATATTATGTACCCGCAATTACCATTTTATGTGTCTGTAACTAACATGTTATATGCTTTCAATTTATTTACATGTATATAAATACTTAAATAGTTAACTACATCTATAGAATATGTCAACTACTCTTGGCACATAATTTGAATATTATTTTGGACTAGACTCTACAATGCAAGGTAGAGTGGTAGACCCTGGTCCCATTTAATTAATTTGCCCTCCTTGGACCTCGGGGTGTCAAAATGCGACAAAACTCACTTCCCTACAGTCCAACATCGATTAAGCTTCCATCTATTCTTAATTTTTTATTTTTAATATAATTATAACACTATATATATATATATATATATATATATATATATATATATATATGAGCCGTAAGCAATCGCCTAGTTCACCCTTGCTCAGGATTTGTTCTACACGTGTTTAGAAATGCACTAAGGTGTGATGCATTTGTAAATGTACCACACCCTGGTGAATTTTTGAACACATATTAGTACATTTGTGAATACGTATTACATAATGGTGAAAAATTGCACAACCAATAAAGCTAAATTAAAAGAAAATTTTAAAAGAAAAATATAGGAACAATCCGAATAATCGTTTACGAAATTAGAATACGCGGGTATATGTCCGTGAATCTATAAAATACTAAATACCTTTTCTAAAGGTGACAACGAAGATGGGCATTGTTTTTAAGACACGTGATTTCCATGATTTGCATTTCATATAATAAAAAATGATATATTCAACTCGGGACTCGTGATCTAAATGAATACAGGCATGATCGACATCGCAGTTCGATTTCAGTTTTGAATCACTGATTCACTTTTATGAAAAATATATACCACCTCCGTCCCATTTTGGTTGTCTGATTCGATTAACGAGGTTGGACTGAAATTATTTTTAATATAATATTTTATAATACTAAGTTTAGCATTAATATATAAAATTTATATATTTAGAAATTACATCAAAAGTACTATTAAACACAAAAAATTAAATTTAAAAATAATAAAAAATTACTAAAGAAAATAAGCAGAAAGAGTTGATTTGACCAATGAATAGTAATTAGGACAGGTAAAATGGGACAGAGGGAGTAACAAATTGGAATCTTTTAGGAAGGGTTCGGAATTGACAATTTCGATTTGAACCGTCAATTAGAATCAAGCTTTTTTTTTCGTAAATTATATTTTTTATTTTTAAAATAATTCAATTTTGACAATTAAGTTTTATTTTTTACATATTTTTTTCATTCTGAAATTTTTTAAAACTGATTATATCAAATATTTAAACATTAAATTTAAAGTTTTTTTTTTTAACTTGAACTTGCACTTAATTTTATCCAGATTAAATTGTATATGTATCTTATCAAAATTTTAATAAAAATCAAAGCCTACGTAGTTCTCTTACCTTTTCTTTTATTATATATTTTAAAGAGTCATTGACTTTCTCATAAATCAGAATTCGAAACCGCCCGTATGATTCTAGTTCAGTTTCTACCATGCACGGTTATGTTTGACCTAGATAGTTCGAATCGAACCATGATCATCCCTACCAATACTCGTAATTTAAAATTCTCTTTTTAATGTTTAATTTTATACTAATATATAAAATTTATATATTTTAAAAATAAATAAATAAAACTTATTATTACTATTACACACCCAAAAAATACAAATTAAAAATGATAAGAAATAATTTAATGATTAAAAAAAATATAATTAATGAATAATAAACAAAACATGTAAAATAAGTAAAAGAGAAATTACATTTAGCAAAATTCTTAAGATGCCGACTATTATAAAGAAATTTAAAAAAGAATATCAATATTTTTAGTATAATAAGAATATTATAATTTTGTCAAAACTTTGTGGTCTAGTGGCACCTAATTGCATTTCCATATGAAAGGAAGTGAGTGGGTTCGAGCCTCGGTGGTATAGGCGGGTGATATTGACTCTTTGTGTGTGTGTGTGTGTTTTTTTTTTCTTTTTTTCTTTTTTTTGGTAAAGACTCTTTGTGTTAGCTGTACTCAAAAAAAAAAAAATTATAATTCCTTTTTATTTTTAGTAGTTGTATCTTAGCTTTATCAATGGTATTGTAGAATTTCTTATATATCTTATGATACGCTTACATCGCATTATACTCATTGTTGGTATTATTTGAATGTCAAGTTAATCGTTTTTAGTTTTATTTTTTAATTTATTATTTTAAAATAAAAGTTTAATATACTCCATAATTTATTTATTTATACATTTTATTCATTAATAGTAAATTAATTAATTTTAAAATATTAAAATTTATACTTGTTAATTAAATTGATTTTTTTTTTAGTACTACTAACTCTCAAACCTGTAACATCTTATTTGAGAGAGACACAATTATGCCGCTCAACCACAAAGTATTTTGCTGTTAAGTTGATTTTTGCTAAATCAAATTAGACATATTAAATTGAATAGATTGCATATGTTTTTAAAGAATTAATTCTATTTTAAATCAATTATAAATAAAACAACAAAAGAAAATAAAACAAGTGTTCATATTTGATATTCATTTTAAAAAAATTATATATATATACTATATAGTTCGTTGTTTTAAAACTCAAATTAATTCTCAACCAATAATCTTCTGTCATTCTCAAGCTGAGGTTGGTCTTCATAGCCTACCTAAATTGAGGTAGATACATGCTATTGGCGCGTGTGTGTTTGGTATATACTATACATGCTATTGTTTATGGATCTTAGTTGTCCTCATATATGAAGTAGGTATTTTCATCAATATTATAAATGCATGAGTATATATGTTGGTGGTGTGGCCTATTTGGCATGGTAATATGGGACCATAACTTCTTTTTTTTTTTTTTTTTTTAGTACTATTAAATCTGCTACAATATAGTATTGATCTGAGTCAATGTCTTTATTAGAGTTCAGACATGTGACATTTCATTTGTGAGAAACATAGTTACCGCTTGACCATAATGACCACTACAATCGTTGGGGACCACTGCTATTGTTCGGGACCACTACTTATTTTTCATTTTATTGTATTATATGCATGAACATTTTTATAATGCCGTGAATTACACGGAATATTTTGTTAAAGGTGCAAAGGATGATAAGTACCACCTCTAAAGTACAACTTTGTAAATGAAATGATTTTATAAAACACAATTTTGTAAATTTTTCCTTCTTTTTATTGCGTAACAATTCTCAAAATTTTATATTTCCAAAAATCAAATTAAGGACATAACATAATAGTTTCTCATATAAATTGCTTAAATACATCATACATGACGTGAAATTTCAATTTTTTCTCAAAGTCCAGCTTTACCGCCGCCTCTATTTGGCTATTTAGGCGGATTCCAACAACATTATGATGAGTATTTTTTTTTTTAAAGAAAAAACAATATTTCTATCAAAGGATTTAAAAAAAAAAAAAAAGTGTTACCAGTTCAACTCCTAAGGATATTGATATATTAACATTTGTAGTTTGACAGTCGAGGAAGTCAGTTATGGGCAACTTAAATTGTTTTATCTTATTATAGTCTTTTTTGCAAGTAAGAGTCACAATGTGAGATTTATTCTGTGCACACTTTTGTATAGTAATTGCGAATTTTCTTTGTCATTCAAAAAAATATATAAGTGACTAGGTGAGTGAGATATGATTCTCATACCTATAAATGAGATTTACTGAATAAACCCAGTGCATGAGGTCTTCTGGTATGGTTTACATAGGAATGAGATTTATGAGATCATTAGGTGGCAAAAAAACAGGGTTATAAAACCAAACAACTAAAAATAATAGATAACATGTTACATGTCTGGCAATCTGAACCATTCAAATCTAGGGCGGTGATTAATCTTCCACCAACCCCCAATTTTGAAGAGTCTACCACGCCTACCAATCTCTTCTGAGTCCTCTCTCCCTCTAACAGTCTAAACCCACCTACCAAAAATCCCTGTAGCTTCATTTTCCCCTATATATATCCTCTCCTCAGCTACCACTTCTCTCAGGATCCTCTTACAAGACATCCTCAACAACCATCTCACAATCCAACCTTTTCTCTCCCCCCTGTTCTTCGGATCACCTCAATTTCACTCCTCTCTCTCAACTCAACAATGGAGGGCGCAATTGCAAACGGCCACACCAATGATTTCTGCATGAAAGTTGATCCGCTGAACTGGGAAATGGCGGCTGACTCGTTGAAGGGCAGCCACTTGGATGAAGTGAAGCGCATGGTGGCGGAGTTCAGGAACCCGGCCGTGAAGATCGGAGGCCAGACCCTCACCGTCGCTCAGGTCGCTGCTATCGCCGCCCGCGATAATGCGGTGAAAGTTGAGCTCTCCGAGGCTGCCCGCCCTGGCGTGAAAGCCAGCAGTGACTGGGTTATGAACAGCATGAACAATGGCACCGATAGCTACGGCGTCACCACCGGCTTCGGCGCCACTTCTCACCGGAGAACCAAGAACGGCCATGCTCTTCAGCAGGAGCTCATCAGGTAATAAAAACTAAATTTCTTTTTACTTTTATAATTGACCATGTACTGAACTCCATTTCAATGAAAATTTGTAAGGTAGCATTATATAAAACAAATTAATTAGAATCTTTATATGATTGCAGGTTCTTGAATGCTGGAATTTTTGGGACTGGAACAGGGGCAAGCCACACACTACCTCACTCAGCTACAAGGGCAGCTATGCTTGTGAGGATCAACACTCTTCTTCAAGGATACTCCGGGATCAGATTTGAGATCTTGGAAGCCATTACTAAATTGCTCAACCATAACATCACTCCATGCCTGCCTCTCCGTGGCACAATCACCGCCTCCGGTGACCTTGTGCCTTTATCCTACATCGCCGGATTGCTCACCGGCCGCCCTAATTCCAAGGCGGTTGGACCTAACGGAGAGGCCCTCACCGCGGAGGAGGCGTTCAAGCTCGCCGGAGTCCAGGGTGGGTTCTTTGAGTTGCAGCCTAAGGAAGGGCTTGCACTTGTGAATGGCACTGCTGTGGGTTCTGGCATGGCGTCTATGGTTCTCTTTGAGGCTAATGTTCTTGCGGTGTTGTCTGAGGTTTTGTCTGCAATTTTCGCTGAGGTGATGAATGGGAAGCCTGAGTTTACTGACCATTTGACTCATAAGTTGAAGCATCATCCTGGTCAAATTGAGGCTGCGGCTATTATGGAACATATTTTGGATGGAAGCTATTACATGAAGGCTGCACAGAAGCTGCACGAAATGGATCCATTGCAGAAACCCAAACAAGATCGTTATGCTCTGAGAACATCTCCCCAGTGGCTCGGCCCTCAGATTGAAGTCATAAGGCAAGCAACCAAAATGATTGAGAGAGAAATCAACTCTGTCAACGACAACCCTTTGATCGACGTTTCAAGAAACAAGGCCTTGCACGGCGGCAATTTCCAAGGTACCCCAATTGGTGTGTCCATGGATAATTCTAGATTAGCCCTAGCCTCCATTGGAAAACTCATCTTCGCGCAATTCTCTGAGCTTGTTAACGACTATTACAACAACGGATTGCCGTCCAACCTCACCGCCGGGAGGAACCCAAGTCTGGATTATGGATTCAAGGGCGCTGAAATCGCCATGGCTTCATACTGTTCAGAGCTTCAATTCTTGGCCAATCCCGTCACCAATCACGTCCAGAGCGCGGAGCAGCACAACCAAGATGTTAACTCCCTGGGTTTGATCTCTGCAAGAAAGACAGCTGAAGCTGTTGATGTGTTGAAACTCATGTCCTCCACATATCTAGTGGCGCTCTGCCAGGCAATTGATCTGAGGCACCTGGAGGAGAATTTGAAGAACGCAGTGAAGAACACGGTCAGCCAGGTGGCCAAGAGGACTCTCACAATGGGCGTCAATGGAGAACTCCATCCATCAAGATTCTGCGAAAAAGACTTGCTCAGAGTAGTGGACCGTGAATACGTTTTCGCCTACGCCGATGACCCCTGCAGCGCAAACTACCCATTGTTTCAAAAGCTGAGGCAAGTCCTTGTAGATCACGCCCTGCAGAACGGCGAGCACGAGAAGAATGTGAGCACATCAATCTTCCAAAAGATTGCAGCTTTCGAAGATGAACTCAAGGCGGTCCTGCCCAAAGAAGTGGAGGGAGCAAGATCAGCCATTGAGAACGGAAACCCTGCAATTCCCAACAGAATCACCGAGTGCAGGTCTTATCCTCTGTACAAGTTTGTCCGCGAAGAACTCGGGACTGAGATGCTGACCGGAGAGAAGGTGAAGTCGCCTGGAGAAGTGTGTGATAAGGTGTTCACAGCTGTGTGCGATGGAGGGATCATTGATCCATTGTTGGAGTGCCTCAAGAGCTGGGATGGGGCTCCTCTTCCTATCTGTTAAGTGTGTTTTCCAATTGGTTTTCAATTTTTATTTTTTATTTTTGGGTGTTGGGAGCTATCCTCCAACATGGGCTCTCTGTGGGTAAAAGTATTGTAATGTTTGTGGGATGGCTCTCTATAACTATGTTTGTATGTTCTTTTCTTCACTGGTAAAGATAAATGACAAGTGATTGTTTACCACTTTATTTTAATTTCTATTGAGTTTGATTACCTGTGCTTACATTACCATATGAGTGAACTAGAAAGAATTATCAATTTGAGAAGATCTAGTGGCTTTAAAGCAAAGAGCAATGGAAAAAAGTCAAAAAACATGTGGACATTTTGATAAATAACTTGGACTGGGCCGGTCTGGTCCGTTTCGTTAAACGGACGGAGAAAGACCCTGTGACTTTACTAAAAAGAATTATAATCCTAAAGTCATAAACAAAAGTGTTATCGCATTTTTCAACACATTCACTTTGTAACTTTGCTTAGGGTGTGTTTGATAACCTGTAAAATGACTTCCGGAAAATGTTTTCCGAGTTTTCTGTGTTTGGCAACTCCTGGAAAATGTGGTCAACGGAAAATGTTTTCCGTTGACCAAGGAAAATCAGTTCATTTTTCTGGAAAATGACTTACGGAATTGCCAGAATAGCTGTTTAGCATGTTTTTGACCAAAACCAAGCCATATCACCCATGACCATGGACCAAGGAGGTGAGAAAACCGCCGAAAACCTCTGCTACATTTATTTTTTATTATTTTTTATTTTTATTATTTTTTATTTTTTTTAATAAATTCTATTCTTTTTATTAAATACCATTATTTTAATAACTATTATAATTTTTTATATTTTAAATAAAACAATTACAATGTTTAAGTATACAATTCTATCTATTTTCCAGAAAATGAACCAAACACACAAAGACAGTTTTCCATAATGCATCCAAACACTGGAAATGAAACTGTTTTCCGGAAAATGACTCATTTTCCAGAAGTCATTTTCCTGCTTTCCAAACGGACCCTTAATTTCACTTTGTAACATTGAAAATTGCAACTTATAGTGTTATTAGTTGCACACTTGCACATTATAATGAGAATTTATTTACAAAAATGACACTGCATTTTTTCTCTAATTGCTTCACATCAGTTAAATCTTTTTAAATAGATAATTTTGATTAGTTTCTAGTTCTCTCTTGGAGTGGTTCTCACACGAATGTGCCCACATATATATAGGCGAGAGGCATGTACAATACGAGTTGGGTATTTTAGAGTGGTTGACAACTGTCAACTATTATTCCTTATTTTTCAATTGTTCTTTAAAAAAAAAAAACAAAAAAAAAATAAAATCTCATTTTTCTTCAACAGTATTATATATTTTTTTTCATATAAGTAGTAAACATTTTATTATTGATTTAGTATTACATTTGTTAGTATAAGTATTACATTTAATCTTGACCTGACCATCTCACGGATAAAGATCCGTAAGACGCTCTCATACAAGTTTTGGCCATTTGACAAATGAGCCAACAAAAGACTTGAAGAAAAAGAGGAGTAATTTAAAAAACAAAAAACTCATCCATGGGAGATGCTCTTATGGTCCTTCCTATTTCATGACATTTTTGCAACATCTTTAGCCATATACTCCTTGTCAGGTCGAGTTAGTCCATTTATTATTCTTGCATATTGTTACTTATGAATTGCTCCATGATTAGTTACTTAGGCTATCGCCATTAATTGATTTTGAATGAATTTTGGAATAGTAAAAGTTACTAGGGTAGTTTTTTACAAATGTGGGGATAAAGATTTTAAAGATGTTTTTCTCATACAATATATGAAATTTTGGCAGAGCTTGTGGGCCCACTGGGCAAAATGCAATTGTGCCTCACGTGCGCCTAGGCGGGCACGTTAAGAATGCCTTTTCATTATTTTTTCTTTTCAGTTTTTTGACATTTCCTTTTTTATTTTTATTTTTTTCTTTTTGCTTCCCCTTCTCTCCTAGGTGAAACCTAAATATTTGTTTAGAAAACTTAGGGGTCGTTTACTTCATTTTTCTGTTTTTCCATTTCCAGTTTTCCATTTCTCCATTTCTCCAGTTTTCCTTCTCCATTCCTCCAGTTTTTCATTTCTCCAGTTTTCCAAATTTCATTCTTCATTTCTTCAATTTTCTGATTTTATTTTTCAAGCTCAACTTTGAAATAAAAATAAATTCAATACAATAATACTAAATGTGTAAAATGTTACAAAAATCAATAAACACATATTACTAACTAAATTATAGCTATTTTATTCATGTTAGAGCTTAGTTTAATTACGAACGAAATACGCAAAACCTCATTGGTTACAATCTTTCATATAGTTTTTGTACATTTCTACCACAAAGAGAATAATAATAATAATAATAATAATAATAATAATAATAATAATAATAATAATAATAATAATAATAATAATAATAAAGAAAAGAAAAGAAAAGAAAGTAATAATAATAATAATAATAATAACAATAATAAATAAATACATAAAAGTAAAAAAAAGAAGCTAGCTTTAAAGGGTGGCGTCTAATAATAATAATTATTATTATAATAATAATGATAATAATAATAGTAAAAAAAAAGGAGAAGAACAAGAAAAGGAAAAGATAATAATAATAATAATAATAATAATAATAATAATAATAATAATAATAATAATAATAAGAAGGAAAGAACGGGAGAAGAACAAGCAAAGCAAAGAAAAAAAAAAGGAGAATAATAATAATATAATTATAATAAAGATAACAGTAATAGTAAAACAAAAAATGAGAAGAACAAGAAAAGTAAAAGAAAATAATAATAATAAGGAAAGAATTGGAGAATAAAAGGGAAATGAACGAGATTAAAAAGGAATGAACGAAAAAGAAAAGGAAAGAACGAAAAAACGAAAAAGAAAAGGAAAGAACGAAAAAGAAAAGGAACAACAACAATACGTGCACAGCAGGATTCGAACGGTGGATCTCCTTGCGCCAAGCACTATTCACGCGTATTTCCTCCCATTCTCCCATTTGGAGAAGTCCAAATTGGATCTCTCCAAAATCATGTATAAAGTTGGAAAAATGGAGTGGAGTAAGGCAATGGAGAAATAATTTTAGTGAACAACTTTTCCATTTTCCATTCTTCCATTCTCCAATTCTCCATTTTTTTGGAAAATCTTCCATTTTTTCAAGTTACTAAACAACCCATTAACAATTGAGGAAAGCCTTATGAATTGCTCCATGATGCCACTAGATGAGACTAAAGTGATAGAATTTGATCGTGATTGATTCAGAATCATTATCCCATCAATTTAATTATTTGAGGATGTGGTTATTATTTAAAACAAAAAAACAGAATAAGTGATATTGACAAAACTTTTCAAAAATAACCAATATCAGATTTGAAGTGGGAAATTTTGATCTATCCAATTGTATTTCACTTAACATTGGGTTAACCAACTGACAATTTAGAATTCAGTTGTGAAATGAGTGGAATTTAGAGCATCCCTATCAATTGGAGATATTTCGCGGTATTTTAGGAGTTTTTGTAAGTGTGATTAGGAAAGAGAAAATGGGAGGGGATGAAAAATAAATAAATAAATATGATTTATAAAAAAAATTAAAAAAAAATAAAAAAACAATGTCAGGCGCGCCTAAGGCGCGCCTGACGCGCCCGCATGGGCAGTGGCTGTGCGCTTTACGCGCACAACATTCAATGCTGATTAATCTTTCTCCTGCCAAGTTACTGTAGTATAAACCCCAATTAGCAGTTGATCCCCAAATTTTCTCTTTCCTCTCCTCTTTCCTTCCATGTGGCAAGTTTCTGACATAAACCTTTGAAAGATCCATTGATAATGTTGCTCTTATGGTATTATTATGTACTAGGTATTAGGTAGTTTACCCAAAGCTAAATTAGCACTTTTGTCACAGTTTCGGTGGTGGGCACCCACTACTATTTCAGATCTGAAATCTGAACCGTACACTCAATTACCATCAACGACAAGAGTGCAGGACATGCAATTATATATAAATGCAACTATAGATTCTTTTTGGCACATTTCAAGCTTTGGCCAATTTCGATAGCGGCTGCAAAATCAGGGAAGATATCAAGCATGGAGTTCGAGGGAATTCTATTGGGGATGGGAAATCCACTGCTCGATATTTCTTCAGTTGTCGACAATGATTTCTTAAACAAGTAAAATCTCTCCTTCACCCAGATCTTTCGATCTCCGATTCCCACTTTATTGGATTGTGCTTTTTCAAGCTTCATTTATGTTTAGATTGTAGCTTTTGTGTGTGTTCTAGAGCTGAATCGTATGATGTATTGTTTGCATTCAAGATCTGTCAGGATCGTATGGTGTTTTGTTTGCATATATCTGAATCTGGTGTGTGTTTTGCTCTTATGGCCTTGCTCTCTCTCTCTCTCTCTCTGCTGATCTTGATTTGATTAGTGTAGTTTTGACTGTTTTTTTTACCAATGTTGTTTTTATTGAAAGTTTACCAATGTTGTTGATACAGTTTTTTCCACCGACAGGTATGAAATCAAGTCGAACAATGCAATTCTGGCAGAGGAAAAACACTTGCCTATGTATGTATTAAGGCTGTTTGTTTAGTTGGTTTTCCCATTTTTACTAGGCCCTTACTCTCTTGAATAGACTGTCTTAGAGATTTTGTGAATGCTGATAAAAATTGTGTGCTCCCTACCAGGTATGAAGAAATGTCATCCAAGTACTCTGTTGAATACATTGCTGGAGGTAATTTTGCCATTATGCTCTATTTGAAGCTTTGAGGACTTGTGATTTTGTCAGTCTGTGTCCTTTGTTAAAGAAGCTTGTGGATTTTATTTACATGAGATGTTCATTATTCTTTCATTGTAGGTGCAACTCAGAATTCGATCAGAGTTGCTCAGGTAATATTAACGATTTCATTTTGAACTGTTTGAGGTGTGATATAAATTAGAGCCTGAACATGATTATGGTAATGCATTTGCAGTGGATGCTTCAAAAACCAGGTGCCACCAGTTACATGGGTTGCATTGGAAAGGACAAATTTGGGGGTGAAATGAAGAAGCATGCAAAAGAAGCTGGTGTTAATGTAAATATTCTCACTCTTCTGCCCTTTCTTTTTGCCTGAAACAGTTATGAATATGTTAACACTACCACAGACAACTCTTCTGCCTATCTATATCCTTAAAACTTGTGCATTCAATAATCATACTATCATATTTTCATAGACTCATGGGCCCATGGCCTTATTGACGCTATGCATCTATTGCACTTTGCTCGGGTTGTTTAACTAGAATATAGAGAAAATATTAAAGGGAATACATTACTGATAATGATTTATGTTCTTTTCCATGGGAATTGGGATGCGTTAGGTTCACTATTATGAGGATGAGAATACTCCGACAGGTACTTGTGCTGTTTGTGTGGTGGATGGAGAAAGGTCAGTCCTTAAGACATTGCTTGCCTTACCTTGGTTGCTGCAAATAACCTCCATTTTTTTAAAATAAAACAGATGAAAGAGCATGCTTGCACCAAAAAAAAATATACATTTGTTCTTAATGTAAAATTTAGGATCATAATAGACTGGGTTTTGTGTTACTTAACATGCTTATTGCTTTCTATCGGATTAATAAGATCATGAATATACTACACATGCAGGTCACTTGTTGCCAATTTGTCAGCTGCAAATTGCTATAAGTCGGACCACTTGAAAAAACCAGAAAATTGGGCATTGGGTATTTTTCCTGTCATTCAACTCCTAGATTGTTTGAGTTAATCATTAAAAGCATTAGGCTAATGCGTATTTGTCTATAGTTGAAAAGGCCAAGTACTACTACATTGCTGGATTCTTTCTCACCGTTTCCCCAGAATCCATTCAACTCGTTGCTGAGCATGCAGCTGCAAAAAACAAGGTACTTGACTTCGGGTTGTAACCCCTTTGTTTTTTGTTTTTTGTTTTTTGTTTTTTGTTTTTTTGTTTTTTGTTTTTTGTTTTTTTGTTTCTTTTTGCTGTTCTGCAGCTACTTCAGGATGAACAAAATCAATGAAATTTTCATATATATGCAGGTCTTCACGATGAACCTTTCTGCACCATTTATATGTGAGTTCTTCAAGGATGTACAGGAGAAAGCTTTTCCGTAAGTCCAATGCCTTACTGCTTTAAGTAAGACCTCATTGAGAGGTAGACAAGATATTAATGTAATGTTGCTGTTTACGATGTTCAGGTATGCGGACTATGTCTTTGGAAATGAGACAGAAGCCAGAACTTTCTCCAAAGTTCATGGTTGGGAGGTATAGTTTGTTGGAATCATATTTTCTTCATCTGTTTAAATTTTCTCCTCCATCTCCCCATTTGCACTGTTTTTATTGATCAGACCGACAATGTCGAAGAAATAGCTCTGAAGATCTCCCAGTGGCCCAAGGCATCTGGAACGCACAAGAGAATTACTGTAATCACCCAGGGTGCTGATCCTGTTGTTGTTGCTGAAGATGGGAAAGTAAAACTGTTCCCCGTTACACAGTTGCCAAAAGAGAAACTTGTCGACACCAATGGTGCAGGTATGTGATCTGCGATGCTTCTGGTAGTTTCAAATACTTATTAAATCTGTTGGGCGGAGGCCGGTAAAGGGCCAAGTCCAGTGGCTAGGGGGATTGTGGGCCAAGCCCAACACCTTGCATCTCGAAAATGTGACTGTATAAAGAAATAAAGTTGCACCTTCTCTACGAGTTATAGCTTTTGGAATAGTAAGCGCTTGATACTAACAAAATCCTCTACCAAAATGATTAAAGCACATAAGGAAGAAGAAATAATCATGTTTTTTTTTTGTTGTTGTTATCATGCTATGTTATTATGCTGGTAAACTAATCAATGAACTATTTATGTGATGGTTTGGCTTGATATAAAAATGCTTTTTTTTTTACTTTATAAATGAAGTTGATGAGGGAATTTATTGACTTGTAACCCGACACACGAATAGATTGAACATGTATGGTTTGCACTTGTGTAGGTGATGCATTTGTTGGAGGGTTCCTCTCACAGTTGGTCCAAGAAAAACCCATTGCAGACTGTGTCCGAGCCGGTGTTTATGCTGCAAATGTCATAATCCAGAGATCTGGCTGCACCTACCCTGAGAAGCCAGACTTTCAATAGGCACTTCACAATTTCTTAATCCCACAGTTATCCTAAAAATTTTCGTGTTATTTTTCTGTACTTCTATTTATTATGGTTGCTTTCCTATCATCTTTATACAGCGGATTTCATAGTTGCCATTGGAATATTTACAGTGGTGATTATTAATTGCTTTGCTTGCGGCTTGAAGTAATTTGTTAATCCAAAACATGAATGCCTATTTCTATATGGAGATGTGTATTGTAAGCATTCCTCTATAAGAATGTATTGTAAGTTTTATAAAACACTGCATGATTGGATATTTTAATCTCTGATTAAAAGTTGACGCAGTTAATCAATGCACAGTATTCAATGATTATAAGCTGAATCAGGTGATCTTGGGAAAAACATTACTAAACCCTTTGTCACATACTCATATCCACGAGCTTGATGATTGAGTTGAAATTATTTACGGAGTATAATTTAGTATTTTATAATATTAATATTTAAAATTTATATATTTAGTAGCTACTATTGGTTTAACTAATAAACTAATAAATATGAGATATAAAATTAAAATTTATATATTTAGCAATTACCGGTTTAATTGATAAATTTGGATTAATAAATTTGAGATGTAAAATGAGATTTTATTTTATTTTTTGATACGGCGGAGGGGCGAGGCCCCCATTAAGTGATTCTATGAAAGTATCCTAAGTACAATCATGTCCAGGTTGGCGAGCCTATTCGTGCTCCACCTTGACCATCCTGGCATCCTCAAGTTCCCTTTTGAGATTTTTTTTTAAGTACTACTCTTGTTACAATGTAGTATTTGTTCATCTCTCTTTTGTTACAATATATTTAGTATGTCTTCTAAATAAACTAGCCGATTATAGGTGACTTGTCCATTAATTTGGTCAAAAAATTTAATGACAAGACCAAAAGTGATACAAATTGAATAGTCATGCAATCTAATTTGGAAATGTTAATACTCAGAGACCAAATGACATACAAATTGATTAATCATGCACCTAATTTAAAAATTTTAATAGTCAATGATCAAAATTGATATGTGTATTATAGTCGAGGGACTAAAAATTATATTTTCTCATTTTGAAAATTATTATAGTTAAATATTGTAATTATTATTATTATTATGTGGAATAAATGTGGATGTAGAATCTAATGAAAATAGTTAATTGCTAAAAATAACCTCACTTTGACTAGCATTAATGGTTTTCAATTCCGTATCTGAAATCCCCCAATTTTGTCGCGTAAAGCCGCCATGAACCACCACCCTCGGCAGCCGCCGCCGTCGCCACCGCCGATCAACCACCAAACCACCATCTCGCTCCTGAGGCACACCGCATCCATCTTCGTATCCGACCTCCTCCTTTTCCTCTTCCTCTCCCTTCTCATTTTCATATTCCGCTCTAACGTCCACACCGGCACTCACTATCTCACCTCTTTCATAGATCGCGATCCCTCTCTCAAATCCCTCCTCTCCCGCCTCGATCTCTCATCTTCCCAATCTCATCATCAACCTCTTCACCACCATCGCCGCCGCCGCGGCCCATTTCTCCACCTTTCTCGTGTCGGAACCCTCGACGATGACTTCTTCTCCGGCGACTCTGACCTCGATCGTTCCTTGTTCCACCCTTCATCCAAGCCGCCTCCCAATTCCACTTCCGTCATTCTCTCGGATTTCAACCCCAATTTGGGGTTTTCTCACCCAATCGTTGACAATGGAATTGATTTGCCCCAGGCTGTTCGCAATGGTTTCTTTTCGTTTAAGCCTCTCTCGTATGCGGAAAAAAACGATACAGTTCTCGATGCTCCTCGTAACGACTATAAAATAGATGATTTACCATTCTTTATCAAGGGTATGGAGCTGGGCCGTCGTGATGCTACGACATTGTTGTTTCTAGTGGTGTTACTATCCACAGCTTATGGATACGTTATCACGTCGTTCTTGGTTACATACACTTGGGTCCATGGCATTGTCTTCCTTAAGGTGCTGGATAATTTGTTGGGTAACTACAGGTCATTTTGTGGAACTGTGTGGCGAGGTTCAAATTTGGGGCTTAAAAGGCTTTGTGCATTTGTTCTAATTCGGTGGGCGGTGAGGGACGCATTGGCACAGTTATTGGGAATTTGGTCATTTGGGGAAGTCGAGGATCAAAGTTCGTTTTTCAATGTTTTCATAAGGATGAAGTTGATGCCTTTTTCAGATGTTGCTCCATGGATTACAGGGCATGAGAAGGAAAGTTTGTGCTTTATAATATCATGGTTCTTGGTCGAGTTGCTGGTGGGATTTATGTTTGCTGTGGATTCTTGGATTGTTATAGTGGACTCAAGGAAGAGTAGTTGGGAAGTTGTGAAAGAAGGGTGTCATTTGTTGGTGGCATTGCTAGGGCCTGCCGTTCAGATCAAGTGTTGGGAAGTGGTGATTTGCGGGTCATTGTCAAAGTGGATATTGGGTGAATATTTTGGGGATGAATTTGCAGTAGCAATTCTGTCAGCTATAGAAGTTTATTTCATGGTAGCTTGGCTAGTTTTTTATTTGGCTGCAAGATCCGTTGATGCCTCTTCACTTGGGAGGACATTTGGGCGAAGAGAGTTGGAAGGCTTCCTACTAGGTGCTAGATGATATGTATTGACTTTAGCTGTGGATTAATTCCCTTGCCTATGCAGTTGCATCTTAGAGCCTCTATTGTCTAATGGTGACACTAAAACAGCGGTAATGTTCTGATATTTTGTATGCTCAATGCTTAGAACTTTGGAGTAATGTGACACTTGTATTATTTGATGTTGCCAACTCTACTTTGTATTTGCTATTGATGAGGCAATATATAATGTGTAAATTTCTCATAAATTATTGAGTATACCATTCTGCTTTCAATTCTTATTCACTGCAAAATAATGCTGTCTGGTGGCAAATATATAAATGCATACTTATAGTTGGGCAATTACTGTCTTAAGGTGTTCTATCAGGGGAAGACAGAAAACTGAAGTTCCTTATCCAGAAAAGGGGGGAAGGATAGAAAATGGGAGTTTTCTTTTTCTATTTGTCACCTTGGTGTTTGTAATTTTGGAAATTGTTTAATCAAAATGAGTAGCAGCATTTCAGGATTTCCTGTAATATGTGAGAGCATCTTATGTGGTCTTTAGATTCCACTGGATTAAGTTTCCCAGTAAGCCTTCAATTCATATTTTGGTTCTAAATGTTGCTTGAAATAAATAAATTATTTGACTTTTTCTATATCTTAATCAGTGTATTTATATTAGCATTAGTATCTCAAGCTGTGCAATTAGTGTAATTTTTTTTTTATTAAATCAACATTATAATATTTCTTCAGCTTCAAACTATCTTTAATGGGTCCCTCCCCAAAAATACTATCTTTAATGGGTAAATGTGATTTAGGAATGTTTATTCCCTTGTCTTATCCTGCTATCAAGTGCTTAGAAACAGCAGTTTCAGGCTTAAGGTTTTATATTTATATTTTTATTTTTAATTTACCATTAAACTTCTGTTAATAAAAAGTACAAACAGGAAATGAGAATGTTTGTTTTACAAACTAATGATGGTTAAATACTTAAATTTCTTCTACATCATTTTTCCTTCTTTCCTACAACTACTGGAGTCCTGTGCCATAGTTCAGAGATCTGGCTTTTGTCCACCCAATTTCAGCTAATTTTGAGAGTCTGGATTTAATATTAGCTTTGTGGATAATGGACAGGTTTTTGGCTCCGTAATTTTATGTAGTAGCATGACTAACTTTAGTCCATTGCTTTCCTGTGCAATATTATTATTCACAGACCCTATTTACTTCCAATGTGATACAAGTATTGTTTATCCAACATTCCAACATCAATCTGTACAAGTGAAAATGTTTCTAAATGGTTCCGTGTACAGTTTATGTTGGCAAAACTTTAAAGGAAGCAAATATTTGGATGAGGAGATTTTTCTATCTTAGATTAAGCAAATCAGTCCTGTTAGTCCCTGAAATATTGGACAAGTGGTGTAGATAGGTTGTATCTTTAGAAACTCTCTACTTTCAAATAGCTTTTGTCTTTGCCTGATTTAGTAACAAAGTGCTGTTTAGCTTTTTTTTTTTCTATTGCCTCAATTAGATTGTTCTTCTAAATTTCATTCCAATTAATGAAAACATTAGAAGAAGGGTGTGATCTTTCCAGTTTAGAACACCTTTAGTAGAAGGGGAGTGCCACATTAATTCTCATGTGCAAGTGTGCTAAGCAACTTAAGGTTCAGTTCTGTTTCTTTTTTTGGCCTCAGTGTTATTGATTTTGTGCAGCAGCATATGCGAAGAGTTAAGATTAATGAATTTTGATATACATATACTATAGTACACAACAGGGTCAATATATAATGTAATGAGTTTTACATCTGGATCAACAAATGCAGATTGAGATCATTTTGCTTCTAGGAGGTGTAGCACTTCTAATGACACTGATGAAGATTTTCTCATCACAAGGTATCCAGAATTTTGAGTCAGCTGTGAAATCGTATGCATCCTGAGCTTGATCCAACAATGCCTTGAATAGTGGATGCTGGAGTATGGTGATTTTGATAACAAATCTTTTCTGGTTTTCCCCTACATAGACCACCAAGTGACCCTTCGGAACATCGCTTGGGATCGTATTCTCTTCATGCACAAAAGACCACCATGCCCATTTACAGCACTTGTCGGCGGTGGCTGCAGAAGGTACAAGTCTGCTACCCACCCTCTGCAATTTGTTTAGGCTCACCTTGAGAAAATTCCCCTTCATGATTGTTTAAAATCTTTTATATTCTGTGCAAGATATACACTGAGAATCAGCTAGTTGTACTGAAGGGAAGAGAAATAAGTAGTAGTGCTCATAAATGAAACTAAGAGAGGTTTATATAAGTGTTGGAGAGACCCAATATTTTGGATCATTAAATGCTTGGCGTGTAGCTATTAGGCAAGTGTGACTATAATATTTTAAGTATGGTAGATAGTGATTTTGCGTGCAGTACCTTACTACCTTTATTTCATTTATAGTATGCTTCTTGATACGAAATGTACGAACATGCATTGCATGACAACCTCTAGTAATATGTTTCATATACTTCCATAAAATCTTTTTTCACTCTTTTCTTGACTTATGAGTAGTAAATGATGCCAGATGAACAATTTTCGTAGCATCCAAAGTAAGACCCCACAGATGGAGAATGGAGAAGATAAGATAAGAAAGATCACTGACATAAGCTTATTGGGTGAAGTGCACTGCCCATTTCGCAGTTATAATTGTCATCTTATAATAAATCACATGTCTGGGATGAGAAAGAGTGAGAAGTGCATGTCAGTTTTGGATCTTCAATTTCAGACTTTTCAGTCATTTATGCTGTCAGGGAGAATGATTTAGCCATGATGAGTGAGAATTTAATACTTAATGATCTGCTTTAAAAATGCACTTATGGACCTAATTAAGATGGTTTTGCATGCAAGTCTGTTAAATTGTGTCATCTTCAACTGTCTGTCATGTGATTTTGGCTAGTCCTAACAAATGATGGGTGAGTGAAGGCTAAGATTACATCATTTTGGAATTTATTCTGCTGTCACCTTATCTATCTGTCTTTCTACATAGCTAGTGTACAATTCTGATAATCCATTTTGGGTTCAGTGCAGAACTTATTGTACTTGGTCAGAGTCTCTCCAACAGGTTAATTTCAGAACTTTTTGTACATGCCCATGAATGCAGACATGGGATTGGAGTTCCAGCCATTAATAAATCAATCCAAGAATAAAACAATTGCAGAATGATATGACACCTGAAAAAGCTTCTCCCCCTTTTGTTGCAAGAAATCAAACATGATGTATATTACTGTGTATGTGAAGGCGCCGGAGATCTGAAGTCGTTTGACCAAGGATTCGGAATTTCAGTTTACAGAAAGTAATACCCAAGTTGGACGAGATATACCCGACCTCTCATTGGGCCAAGAATAATAACAAGAGTCACAATAGGTTGATATGGAAGTTGATGTGGTGATTTGGGTTTCCTAGCAGTAAAAATAAGGTCCCCTTGTTCATGAAACTTCTTGAGCTTAACTTCAGATCTCATCCCAATTCCCAACTGACACATGTCCCTTTGAAATGACAAGGTAACTGGGTTTTATTTTATTGGTTGAAAATGGTGCATGGAAGAAATGATTGCCAAATCTGAGCTGTAAGTGGAGATGAGAAGTAGCCCTTCCCTGTTTGGTGTTACACACTGATGTGATGTGTCTGTGGATTGCAAATTGCAGAAGAATGAATGATTGAAGAAGCCAGCTAATGGCTAATGTTGATATCCATCCTCCATAGACGGAATACTGTACTCATCTTGGTGGAAAAGAACATCCTTTTGCTGATTCTGATACATACATAGAGTGAGTGCATTATGTTTGAATGTCAAATTGCAGTCCATATTGATTGCATCGGATGAAGAAGAGACGATGGCTTGCAGGCTTGGTGGCCATCCTACCCAAACTTCTTTTTTTTTATTAGTTTATTATCTACTTCAGCTTTAAAAATACACAACTCACCACCAAATCACTTTAAAAAGTCACACACCATGTCTAGTTACCAAGTTTTGGAGTATATGGTAACTTGTTGATTGTATTTTTTGTGTAAGTTTAAGGTCTAATTGAAACCTCTTTTTTTTTTTTTTTTTTTTTTTTTTTTTTTTTTTTTTTTTAATTTGGGGATTTAATTGTACAATTGTTACTAGTTTGAGTAGTTTGAGAGCCTTTTCCTTCTTAATAATAATAATAATAATAATAATAATAATAATAATAATAATAATAATAGAGTTAATTTTATTTTTTATTTTAGATTTATAGATGGTAATCTACTTTTAGCGTTTTTTTTTTGTTTTTTTTTTTTTTTCAGAAAATTCTCATTTGATCATAGTATTATTATAACATGATCATATTTGGTCATTTATTAACAAAATCATTGAAATACCCTTAAAAATAAGGACATTTCAATCTTTTTTACACAAAGTATATTGACCCGCTAATTTTTTATGTTTAATTTAAAAAAAAATCATAATTGAAGACCAAAATACCTTTGTATTTAATAGTATTTAAATTGTTTTGTTGATAGAAGGATCCAAAATGGTCGTGTAAATGGATGTTCGGAATAAAAATGACTAAAAATGGACTGGCACCTATAAATTTTAAAAAAAAAATTAACAAATAATAATAATAATAATAATAATAATAATAATAATAATAAGCGGTATACTGTGCGGCCTAGTAACAAACGTGGGGGTTGCCATGCCACCTACAGGCAATGATATTTTGGTTCATTCCAAAGCCAACCACACGAATGCATGTCTTAACTTTTTTTTCTTTTTTTTTTTTTTTTTTTGAAAACATGCATGTCTTACTTAAGGAAGCTCAACTTACGCATTTAAATAACACTCCGCTACAAATCAGTACAATTATAAACTCACATAAATTTTCCCTTTTTGGAAACTATTACCCACATACAAACTTCTATTTAATTATCTATCCTCATTTATACAATCTATTTTGAAAAAAAATGTCATTTAGTCTCTAATTGTGTTATAACTTAAAACTTTATAATGGTAACTCGGTCTTTTAATGTCGTTATAACAACTAAATTTGAAATTTTATTTGCTTCTCACAAACTACTAGCCAAATAAGCATATAATTGAATATGAAATTTATTATAAGTATTTTTGTTATATAAAAATGTCAAAGGAATATATTATAATATTAGAATGTTCGATTCTCTAGTAATCGATAAGTTCTGGTGGTAATTACACGAAACATTCTACTATTGTCAATCCAAATGGTATCACTGGATTCACCTTCTCTAGTTCCTTAATTCTCCATTTCCCATATTCTATTATGTTTAAGAATTTTAACGCAAATTTTTTTGACCGATCTGGTCATGGCCAGCTTAACAACTCGATCCCTGTGGCATAACAATGCCAAGAAATATCTTGAACCTCTCATGTAGTACCTCCACTGAGGCTCGAACCCACCACCTCCCGTATAAAAGGAAGGGTTTGATGTCACTGAACAACAAGGTCCTTGACTCTCTACTTGTTAAATATTGCACAATTTAATTTGTTCTTGTGTGGATTCTCGTGTTTAAGTTCTTGAATTAGGTTCATATTGGCTCCCTTGTCATGTTGAGCTCTAGTATTATTAGGTTTTTTTATGGTGGGATCAAAATCATAGGCCAAGAAACCGATGAAGAAAGTCATTAGAGAGTAGCTAGAAATGTTGAAGTAAATAGAAAATCAGTTGCTGAGCTAGTGGTAAACTATGATGAGCCTCTAAATGTATGCCACCAAATTTGAATCACGGTATTGGAATATAATTTGTTGTAGTTAAAGTTGTAACCATTATATTTCTTACATATGAATATAATATATATTATTTTTCTTCTTTGTTTTCTATGCAATTTCATGTAAATCAATTTTCATATTTGCCCTTACATTAACATTAGGTTTTAATAGATACTTGAGGTGAGGGGTGAAAATGACCACTACACGAATAATTTAAGGACTAAATAGAGGTCACTTTCACATCTATTTTTTTATTGTTTCAAAATAAGTTCATAAGTTTTTCTTTGCTAGTAACCGCATGTTACATGGTTTGAATGCTACCAAAGATTAGAAAATGGAGGTACATATTCATTTATATTTTCATTTATATACTGAATGTTCACAATTTAAATTGTGAACATTCTATGTAAATTGTGAATATTCAATACGTAAATTGTAATAGATCGTGAACTCAGGTCCATAGTATAACTATTAGTGGCAATGAAGAGTGGGCCGAGAGGGGAAGATTGGAAACATCACATGACAATGATACGCATCTTAGCCTGCTGCTATGCCCATTACATTACACAATCATTATTGTGAGGAACATGGGACCATAAATAAAAATTAGTCCGTAAATTATTTGTATATATAAAGTATATTATTTAAAAATATATTATTTGAATACCGAAAGTATATTATTTTGTATACTAAAAAATAATGTATATTCAATACACAAATAATGTACTTTTAATATATCAAAAATATATTTTATATTTTAAAGAAATATTTTTAAATACTAAAAATATTATTTTATATAATATACAATCAATATACAAATAATATACTTTTAATATATTAAAAACGTATTTTACACAGCACTACGTGAACTATAGTCCACATCATATTTTGCCTACATTACATATACCAACAGGACAAACACTGATGGTGTATTAAATGAGGCGTCGTGCCAATCCCAATTATTTGATCCCACTCCATCCCTGCACGTGCACTTTTCACCCCACTCATTACCTCCCACCATACTTAATTCCTAATCAAATGAGTTAATGCCTAATATAATCCTCAATTATAATGATTTTACTCAAGTTAGTTCTAAATAACTTTTTGTGCTTGAGTTTTTTACATTTTTAGTCTCACAACTATAGTAGCACTTGCAGGATTGGTCCACAACTTTCAAATTTTGTAATTTTGATCCATATTATTGTTTTTGTTGCAAAAATGGTCCTTCCGACGACGGAAAACAAAAATCGGCAGATTTTCAAGCAATTTTTCGTCGGAAAACAAAATCGATATATTTTCCGTTAATTTCTCGCCGAAAAAAAAAATTCTCCTTTCAAGTAGGATTAAAATTGACATTTCTAAACAATTAATTTAAGTTAAAACAAATTCATTTCTAAAAACATATGTAGTCAATTTAATTATTTTTTATTCTGGTAAACTAATTAAAGTTAAAACTAATTCATTTCTAAAAGCATACGTAGCCAAGTTAATCTTAGTAAAATTAAATACAAATTCAAAATTATTTTTACTTTTTCGTTTAAATTTAAATTATATTTACTTTTTAGCCAATTAAGTACAAACTCAAAATTATTAATACAAATTCAAGATCAACAAAAAATAATAATATTAAGATTAAATTTAAACTAAAAAGTTAAAATAATATTTGAATTATGCCCCGTAGTAACATCTGCCAACACAAAGGAGAATTTTTTAAAAATGTCAATTTTGAATAAAAAGTAAACTAAATTAATTTTTTAGAAATGTCAAAATCCTACTTGAAAGGGAAATTTTTTTTTTGGCAAGAAATTGATGGAAAATATGCCATTTTTTTCCGGCGAAAAAATGCCGAAAAATCCGCCGATTTTTATTTTCCAGCGCCGGAAGGACCATTTTTGCAACAAAAATAATAGACATTGACCAAAATTACAAAGTTTGAAAGTCGTGGACCAATCCTGCAAATGCCACTATAGTCGTGGGACTAAAAATGCAAAAAACTCTGCTCAATTTAATCATCGACTTTGATGGTTCTGGTTCTATATAATTTAGTCATTTGTTAAAAATTCTGTTAGTTGACTGTTAAAAATATGGTCCTAATGGTAATTTCTCATCCTTCATCCCATTTGGGATGATTCCTTATTCTTCCCCTTATTAAGAGCCACGTAGAAATGCAAATTTTCATACCAAATCAACTTAAACCTTAAATAAATAAATACAGAGTAAATAAATATTTGTATACAAAGATTTACATCTCTGCGTGGATCTTAATAAGGGGAAGAAGAATGAATCATCCCAAATGAATGAAAGATGATAAATTACCATTAGGACCCTATTTCTAACCGTCCACTAACAAAATTTTTAACGAATGACTAAATTAGGTAAAATCATCAAAGTCAAGAACTAAATTGAGCACAAAAAGTTAGAATTAAATTGAGATAAAAAATGAGGACTATATTGGGTATTAACTCCTAATCAAATTTTTGGGATGACATGCAACACCTACCACCATTTGAGAGCCCTACCCTTGCATATGGAAAAAGGGGCAGAGGTAACGCACATAGTTACGTTCAAATGAGAATCATGCTTAACGTAAGAACTGTATGAGTGCACACAGTCATAAATGTATATTAACTACTCCCAGAGTCTTATCATGCCTGAAAGTAATTAAGGTGCGTTTGGTTCGCATATGGGAATCGGAATCGGAATGGGTATCAAATACTTGGTAAGGGTAATGGGTTTTGGTGAAAGTATTTAGTATGTTTGGTAGTTGGGTGGAATGGGAATGATTATTAATAGTTGGGGAAGAAATGATGAAGGAGATGAAACCCTTATTTAATAAGGGTATGGGTTTTGCCATTAATGGGGTATTCCAAACCTATAGTAGCATACACAAAATCTATCAACCAAACACTAACAATCACTTTAATACCCATACCTTAGGCCTAAGCCCCCCAACCAAACACACCCTTAGTGTGCATTCATGTAA
Organism: Ipomoea trifida; assembly: GCA_003576665.1. NCBI lineage: Eukaryota > Viridiplantae > Streptophyta > Magnoliopsida > Solanales > Convolvulaceae > Ipomoea > Ipomoea trifida. The sequence goes on along the minus strand of CP025652.1, from coordinate 9,360,139 downwards.
TAGAATGTGTGCAGTTGTTCGCACAGTCTCACGTTAAATTCTCACATGAACACAAGCCTCTATATATATATATGGTATCCAACTTCATTTGAAGAACCAATCAACATCTATTGTTTTAGTTCCAACTTCATTGGAAGAAGCAGTCAACTTCTATTGCTTTATTCATAAAGTTCTAATCCGAATCTATGTTGTGGAATATGATGTGATGCAACTAAGGGAAAGGGGCTGCAAAATCTATGCTTATGTTCTTCACATGTGTAAATGCAGTAGGAAGATGTGTTTAGTGGATACTTGGACAATGACCTATTTGGTAACATAGTTAACTAATCAGCCAATTTTAACTTATTTGACTAGTATTAGTTATTTGACTTGGTTAAACAATCAATATAAATGTTTGATTAATTAGCCTTTTTGTAACACTTTATTGCTCAAAAATGCTAAAATTCCAAAAAGCTGCTCAAAGTCGATCAACTTTTTGAAAAAGTCATTTTGCATGTAATCAGTTATCAGCTATCAGCTAACCGCTAATTTACCAAACATTTTTTTACAATCAGCTAATGTTATCAACTAGTCAAACTCACTAACACAATTGGCAAACAACTATTTACCAAACACCACCAATATATTTCATGCACAACCACAACCAAAGAGGCAGGGGGGAGAGTCTGCATTATGATTTATGAGAAAAATAATAAAAAATATATACATGGCTAAAGGATACCAAAGACAAATAATTAGAAGCAGAAGAATGCCTAATGCATTACATGCAAGCTATAGTCAGTCGAAATTTGACAAATTATGCACACAATTCACAATAACAGAAAGTCAGATAGGTGAGAAAACAGAGGGTTAAAAGAGCCAAAGAGACTTTGAAAAAAAGGACTATCAGAGAATGGCAAACAACTATAAACCAGCCAAGAAACAATCAACCTTGACTACCAATCTTTCTGTGAATCCTTCAGTTGTCACTAACTTACTTTGGTAGCTTTATTTGGGAGAATGGAAATGGAGGATATATGGGCAGGGCATTAAGTCTTGGATTTGCAGTTTCTTGGGTATGGATGAACATTGGCCAGTTCACAAACCTGGTTCAAGATGGACTTCGGCAAGGGACGCCAAGAAAGGGTTTGCTTTCCCTTATCCTGCATTTTATCATTTTAAGGGTTTCAAAATTATTATGAATAATCACAATAAAAGTTCTTAAGGGAGTACTTATCAATCAATAAATAAATCAGATTCTAATGGGGGGAGAGCATAGTAAATAAGGATATAAGAATGTTCAATCCATGGAGGTAAGTCATAGAGGAGGGCAAACAGAGAAAGGCACTTTAAAAATGAAAAAAGAAAAAGTAGCATTCAAGTTACCAAGTGAAAAATATCAGAGAGAAGGGCACTTCAAAAATGAAAAAAAAAGAAAAAGTAGCATTCAAGTTACCAAGTGAAAAATATCAGAGAGAATACATGCCATAAAAATGTGAATTTTGTCTCCCTCTAATTTCCAAATCTAACAGGCTACTTGGTAGTTGGTACACATATCACATACCTTAATAAAGCAGATACATCCAGTTAAAGTTCGCCAGAAAATTCAAGTCTTGTAAAAATTGTGAAGCAAATTGCCACAAGCAAAAAAAAAAAAAAAAAGAGCTGAGTGAAAAAATAAAAATAACTGACCCCTTTCTTGCTTTGATTCTGAAGACGGCTTGCTTTTAAAAGATTTCTCCACTTGTCCTATTTAGTTTGTGAACAGAACATTTTATAATCATTAACAAGAAAGATTGTTTTTAACAGAATAAAAAGCTAGAAGATGAAAAAAAAAAAAAAAAAGGTTTTTCGGCTGTTTACTATTGAATCACAGCTGATAAAAGGATGTACACCTTTAGATCTACTGGTGTCCGATAGTCAGATGACGCGAAGAAAAGACTCTTTATTTGACTCCACTTTCCAACTCCACATTGTGAAACACCATCAACTAACTTTCTGACCTCTGAAATAGTCCATAGCCTGTGGTGCTTTCTCCGAGCACAATTCCCATCAGATCTCATGATTGCGGCACTATCATCTTCTATCACAACCAGTGCCATTTCTTCAAGAGAATCCTGACCAGTTTTGTAAAAATGCAAACCACATTACTCAAAGAGTTAAGTAACCATGAAGAAGTACTGGAATTTCAAAGGATTAAGGCAAAAGATAATGGTGCATTCATTCTGAACTAGTCATACATGACCCAACTCAAATTAGGGTGCATACATGATACATCATTGACCATTTGACCTTCATAAAAGAAAATATTAACAAAGTTGAAAAATAAAGACAGTGGTAGGACCACTCTTTAACATAATTGCCTAGCCTTTTAACAAATATACTTGTTAATTGTTATATTGATGTCTTTTATCAAATTTGACCATTCTCTTGATGCTTATAGGTAGAAGTCCTTCACCAGAAGATATCAAACACATGAAAGCACAGTGCAGTAGCACTTAGTAGTATATTTTGTTTGTGTTATTAAATGTGTAAACAGTGAATACATGAAATGAAGCATAGACAATACTAAACTTCACTACATCTGAAAATTATGAACTTGCTAAAGAAACCAAAAAGGGTATATTTTCCAGCTTTTACCTTACTAACATTGGGTGCATGCCTCTTACGACATTCCTCAGAATCAAAAGATATGTGGTTTGACTTTACCATCTTCACAAGGGATGCCTGCTTCTTATCAGATATTTCAGAGCCAAAAGATGATACATAGTTCATCTTTACCTTCTTTGCATTGGGTGAATGCTTCTTACACAATTTAGGGTCAGCAGACGATAACTGGTTCAACTTTACCTTCTTCACATTAGATGCATGCTTCCTATCACACTCTTTGAGGCCAAGACGTGAAATCTCTATTGACTTCACTTTCACCACATCAGATGCAACATTCTTATCACATTCTTCAGGTACTAGAGGGCCAAATGGCACTTGAATAGCATTGAAAGTAGAGTCCTCAGAAAGAGACTCTATTGCTTCAGATTCAGGTTTGGGTTTCTTATTACATTTGACTCTTTGACACTTATTCTTTGATGCAGAAGCAGAACCCTCTTTCCTTTTCTTGACATATCTTGTGTTAAGATCTGATGATTCGTCAATATACCTGCGAGTAGGTTTGCGCACTCTCCTTTGTGTATGAGAAGAGTCAGAGTTACTTGTCTGGGAAGAGTTCATTTTTGGTGAATCCCCAAGATATATAGTTCCATGGCCCCCATTCTGCCCTCCTAGATTAAACTCTTCACTTTGCTTGATTGTAGACATGCAGACCAATCCACTTGATGTTAGAGCAGGAGTGAAAATCATGTCTTCATCTTTCTTATTAGAAGATATGCTTCCTGGGAAGAAGCTTGCTACATCTTCCAAATAGTCAATATGTCCTGAAGTGAATGAAGTAGGGAATTTGTGACAGTTCCCCTCAACTGACATTTCACCCTCATCTATGTGGCTGGGGAGTCCATGAAACTCAGGCTTCGTCATCTGAAGTATATTGCTCCAGCATTCAGCTTCTTGAACTACACCTGTCAAATAGCATTCTTTAGACCATTAGTATATCATGATTTGAAGTTGGAATCGTTTTACTAAATTCATGATGGTTTCAGCAAATATAGTCTTGATCCTGAAAAAGAAATGTAGAAACATAAAAATTAAATTGCAGAATGCTCATAATATTTATCGGGCAACTACAAGTATTTACTATCATATTAAAAAAAAGAGTAATATCTATCAAAAGGGTAGCAATAGTTAAACCAAAAGCAAGTTCACCTAAAAGATAACCACCATATGCATCCAAGGGATCATTTGGCACTTCAAAAGTTACAGCTTCAGCATAACTTGGCTTCAAAATGAAATTAATTCACATAAAATTTCAATTGTTCAACGTTTTTGGACACAGAAGGAAACAACTAATTAAAGCAGATCACAGCTTCTCAAGAAAAAAATTAAATAACCCTTATCTTCAATATATTTATATGAACTATATATTAATCAAGCTTATCACGGCGTCCTGTTAAGTCGCAACGCCCCCCGACAAAAGAAAAAAAAAAAAAAAAAAACAGTGGCAGCCGGCAGAAAACCAAAGAAAATGGAGAAGAAAGAAGGACGACTCACGGACTAGGAGGGCAACGGCGGTGGGAGGGCGATGACGGTGGGAGGGCGACAGCGGTCCGAGGGCGATGGCTGTGGGAGGTTGACACACTAGGTCTAAAGAGCGGCGGCGGAAAATGCAAAATGTTTCTTCTTCTCTCTCTTCTCTATTCTTATTAGGTCATACCTTTTTTTATAAATAAAATAAAAATAAAATAAAATAAAATAAAAATGGGTCGGGTTTACGGGTTTGGACAACGGGGCGGGGTCTATGGCATTATTTGGGACGCCTGGGCGACGCTTGAGCTCGCCTCGCCATTTTAAGGTGAGGCGAAGCCTCCAGGCATCCTGTCTCCACCGACAAGACGCCTAGGCGACACCGTGATAAGCACGATATTAATGTATAAACCTTAGGCTACTTTTCAGTTCCAAGTTTGGGTTTAAGAATCAAATAGCCAAGAAGTAAACAACGCTGAGTTGGTTATGGGTTTGATGATTAAAGCTGCAAAATCTAACTTATAGATGATGGTTATTTGATTTTTAAAACTAAAAGCAGACTACCTATGTTTGAGCTTATTAACTTCAGCTTGGGTTTGTTCAGTTTGGAAGGTTATTCAATGCTTCTACTTCCCCTAGAAGGAAGTATCTCTTGCTGGGGAAAAGTGGGAAACAATGTAACAGCACTGTCACACCCCCAAAACAAAAACAGAGCAACCCAAAGACAAGCCTTTTGAGTATGCTTCACTTTTTAAATTTAAAAGTGTATGGATGTTATCTTTTTTCTTGTTGGTATAAGTATCCAAACAATAAATTTAGGCAAATACCAGGTCTTGGTTTCAATTAAATGTAAGAGGTATGTTTTCTTTTAAGGGACCAAGGTGTGCCCCCAGCCCCCTATTATACAAAGAGTGATTAACCCAATGAATCAACAGAAAAGCATCTCTTTCACAATGTAGTAAATTCAACCATTGGCCAGAAGGAAGGGCAACATCCAACATACCTCCTGAGTCAGCTCTTTCTCCACTTGTAATGAAATACTAGGATCTTGCCTGCCTTTTAAAAAATAGTGATTAAAAAAAAGGATTGCAATTAGAAGTGAGATAGATTTTATCCATGTTAGAAGAAATAAATGAGAGTTAGCTGAGAAGAAGCCAGATTACAGAGCAAGACCACAAAAATGGAATAAATGCATGCCATGACAAGAAATAAGTTAGTTAAGCCAAGTGAACAATTATTAGCCATCAACAGAAGAAAATTCTACGTTTATCTACTGACACAGAGTGTTAACATCTATCACAAAAGAAAATCATTACCTAAAACCTCGAATAGATCTCCTAACAAGTTTTGCTGACATATTACTATATTAGCCCCAAGACATTTTTTTTTCTTCGTTTTTTCACCTCACTCTTGTTGCTTACAGGTTGGAAATACTAAAGGATTAATAAGAACCAAGTAATTAAGAAGAAGGGGAAAAAAGAGGTACAAGAAGCCAAGTATTGCAGTAGCATTTAACTTCATTACATATGGGCCTACAACAGAATATATACAAGTATTGCAGTAGCATTTAACTTCATTACATATGGGCCTACAACAGAATATATACATACACACACACACATAGTTTAAGAAAGTTGAAGACAGAAAAAATCAAAGCATATGAAGTGTAGAATTGGCATGCAAATTTAAGTGCTAGCACCAGTCAAAAATTATAGACACAAAAAGAATGCCAGTATACATCCACCAAACATAAGTTCCTACTAGCATCCATTTACTGCTGGAGTAGCAAGGAAGGGGATTGAGAAGGGACACATTAGTCTACTAAAACTAGTTTTTTACCTTCCATTTTAGTGCACTTCCTTATGCTCTCCCTTGTCAAAGCATATGAACCCAGTTACAGAAACAAGCTTGTCTTTGGGCTCTGCAGGAAAAAAACTCAAATTCAATTGCATAACATTGAAAGAATGAAAAACGGTTTATATTCTGTACCAAGCAATGCCCAAAGCTCAAGCACAAATGATAAGGCAATTATAAGAGGTCTTCCTCCCCTAAGTTGAGTTGTCAATCATCAGTCAATGTATAATAAGAGTGAGAATGGAGTTGTATAGAAACTACAATCATGCTAAAGCAAACTTCTTTCAAAAGTATTGGATGAACCTGTTTCAACATAGTGCATTTTCCTATTTAGGAAGAAGTGTGAACACCATCAAGCCCATCATATTGAATTGGAGAATGATATGATATCTATAACTAAGACTCTTTCTTTAACGGGAAAATCACAATGCTACTGGTTACCTACTCTTTTTTTCTCTCTTTTTTTTTCTAGGTAATAGCATTGACCAAAAAAGCTTGAACAAACTATATTGACTAAAAAGTTCAAATGAATTTTTTTATGATCCGCTTGTGTGAGCAAAACCAATGTGTGAAACAAGTGCTGCAAAGTTGTGGCCCTGATCTAAAGGTATATAATCTTCTAAAGATTCGCTCCAAGTTGATAGCAAACTCATAAACGTAATCAAAATGATATCCTCAAATGATCACCATAATTCATAATTGTACAAATGCGAGAATTGAATGTTGTTTCTTCCATTTCCAGTATAAACTACTAAACGATACGCTATATTATTAATGATTTAAAATGTGATTTCAATTAATGCGAATTCAATTTCATCCAGCATTCCTACAATATCCATAGCAGCATTACCGATTCTGAACAATGCAACGTGGAAGAGATTTGGGAGGAAAATGCAATCGTTGAGCGAGAGGGAATGGAGAGGAAAGCTAACCTGAATCATTATCGGCGGGAGATAAGTATGATGCGATGAAACGCTGCTGCTCGCTCCTCTACTACAAACTACAACAAAGTGGAGGAGGAGGAGGAGAGTGGGGAGTGAGAGTGATAGCGCTTTCGCAGGGGAGCAGTTTTATACCACGGAACCCAAAGGAGTTATAGGGAGGAGTGTTGAAATGTGGTTTTGGCATTTGGAGTCCGGTGCGGTGACGCGTGGAGTACACTTGGGCCTTGTTGATTACGAGGACCGGTCGGCTCACTCCACGTTTTCACGTAACGGCTTTCCGCTCATTCCCGGGCTAAGCTTCAGTTCCGCTCAACACACTGGAAACAACCACGCCATCCTTTCCATCTCATCCATGTTGGGATTGGACTATGGAATTAGAAGAAAAAGAATTGTAATTTTATGAAAAAAAAATTATATTATATTATTTGATAGATAAAAATAAAATGAATAAGAATTAAAAAAACACTCATATCCTTCTATCTAATAAAGCCATAAGATTTCGGCCAATCAAATGGCCCCATTTTTGGTCCCATTTTCCCGCCCACTCCCGCCCACTCTAAACTACGCCGTTTTGGTATTATATTTTGTTTAAGGATCAGATTTGTTAACCACCAAGATATTTACGTTAGAATTAAATACAAGATTGATTCATAATAATCTTTTGGGATTCCCTAAGTTATTGGAAGTTGTTACAAATTCAAACTCTAAATGAATACACGGCAAACCCAACAGATGTAAATGATCTAAATTTAATTTTACATATTAAATTAAATATTACATAAATATAAAATATAAATACTGCAAGCCCACTCAGAATTGGCGTTTCAGTATCCGATGCAATTAATGGTTGAGTCTTTGGGAACTCTTCAGCCACCAAATCCTTCTATAAAACACCTTCTTCAACCCTTGCAAGTCATATTAGCCCTGTGCATACAAGGAGAGCTATCCGAGTTCGGCTGGTCCGAGTTGAAGCTGCACAAGCAAGAGCAAAGGATGCTTTTTTTCACGACAAAGAGGTAATGTTAATATCACATTTTCACATGTATTATTTGTGGATCCTAATGATCTATATTGTTTTTTTTCTTGAAAAAAGAATAAGCTTGAGAAACTGCAGAACATTAGATATAGACTGCCCATAAAAAATATGATAAATTTCTATATATGGTCCTCTAAGTTACAAATCATGAATAAGATATCTAAATTTTCCTAAAGATACATGGTTACCTTTAAATCTTTCAGGTTGTACTCTAATATCTTTTATTTTTGTTCTCATAGTTCTCTTGTGAATCGAAAGTCAGTTTATTTTGTATTTAGTCAACAAATAAGAATGATAATGCTGAAGGGATAAACTACCATTCTGGGCAAGAGAAAGAGAGAAAGAAGCTTTAAGGTACAATGTAATATTACCTGTTGTTGTTGCTGGAGCTGACTGAATTGACATCCTGATAAATTGATTAATGGAAGGCCTTCTTGGCTCATTGACTCTTTGCTAGAACACTCAAGGTATTCTTTTCTACTCTAATTTAAATATCTTTCTGTACAGAGTTTAGTGTATGCATAGACTCAAAGCAATAGCTTTACTAAAACAATTTTGCATTTTTTTAAAACATTTTTTCAGGGGAAATCAGTTTAAATGAACTGTATGGGACCGACATGTTGAGTAAGTTCTGCCTTTTTACAGCTATGATCTATAGGAACCCCTCATACTTCTAATACAAATGTGCAGGGTGAAGATTTACTCTAATCTTTAGTAAAAAATAAGTAAATCCTAGAAACCCTTTTTATATAAAGAGGTTATTAGAATATGAGGTTATATAAATATGCAACTTGCTGGAACTTTAGTTAAAGTATATGTAAAATGAATTAAGTAATACATATGAACTTACTTTGTTTATATGGATAGCATATTTGCGTTTACAAATCCATTTATACTGCTTTGTATGCTCTGTACCTGAAAATGAGAAATTGTAATATGTATGAATACAGTTTTTATTTTGTAGCTGGTGCAGTTAGTTTTTAGCTCATAATGAGGTTAGGCCAGTCAAATTGATTTTATTTTTTCATTTTCTGACTTAACATGTTACTACCTTATCAAGATTTTCATTAGATATCTAACCATGATGAAATTATCATTTGTTGGGATTTTTTTCTTAGGATGAAGTTGAGACTAAAAGTGAGGTTGTGAAGAGATGCCTAATGGATGAATTTTCCTCAACCTAGAGTGCAAAGAAGACATTTGATAATTGTCAAGCTAGAAAAATTGAAGGAAAAATTTGAGGGATACTGTTCAAATTGTTTTTGAAATACTATCATTCAACTGTTCTCAGGACTTTTAACATAAAAAAAAAACTCTAAAATAAGTAGTATGTATAAATTGTGAGTGTAAAGTATCAAACTGTGAGTACTATGTTTTTACTTGGTTTAAGTTTATATTAAAGCTGCATTTGCCGTTTTCTATCAATATATGTCATTGGTTTATATGCTTACCTGTATATGTTATCTGTATGAATACAAAGTGATAAAGGTGTATACCAAAGTGAAACTGAAGGAGGTTATTGATTCAGCAGATGTCAAAAACTGGAAAATTGTAAATCTGTTTTACTTTAAATATTATTTGTGATGATGATATTCATGCTAGACAATGGTTACAACTTCAAATGAAGATATACCCTATTTACATGAAATATTTAGTATTTGCAATGGACTACTGATGTAGTTTATCTTTTTTCCAAGAAATCATTTGCAGGTAAGACAAAACCAGAAGTGGATGTGCAAGCAATGTAATAGAGACAACTATGTGGATCTACAAGGTATTCAGAGTGACAGTTGAATTTAATCATAGGCAATGGCAACCAGAAGTGGATGTGCAAGCAATGTAATAGAGACAACTATGTGGATCTACAAGGTATCAGAGTGACAGTTGAATTTAATCATAGGCAACGGCGTATCAGAATTCAAGACAGTTGGCCCCGTGTTTTCTAATCTATTTTTTTAAGAGACCTCATGGTTGGGTTCCACCTGAATTGCAATCTATTAGTGGAAGCCTGTATTGTTTAGGATTTCAATGAAGAAATCAAGAGCAGATGAACATTCTGCTCTCTGAATTTGTGGTGTTAGGGGTGTGTAAGGATGCAGATGTTGTTTCAAAATATTGTGGGAATATGGAACCTGAAGTGCATATCACAGATCAAAACCAGGAGGTTTAGATACTTACAGATTTATATATTTTTTTAAAGTTGAATAACACTATGCCTATTATTCAATTATTGTTTTCTTATTTACAGGATTGGTTTGGCTGACTTTGAAATGGTTGGGTATGATGAGGTGGTTTATCTGGAAGTGTTGGGAGCACACTAAAGTGGCAGTAATGGGTGTGTTCAATCAGTCTGAAGATCCTAAAAATTAAGACTTCAGTTTTCAAGTTAGAAAAATATGATGCTAGCTCTAATTCTATGTTATCTTACTCTAATATAACTAGACTTTGTTCTATGTACAAAGTATGTATTCTGTTGTGGGACTTTATGGACAATATATATGAATATTGTCTTTTGCTACTTTTTCTTTCCCTATTTCTATTTCCAATTTTTATCTATTCATGTTTCTATTTAAACAGTACTATGAGGTGGTTTTATGAATACATACCCTTTTCCTGTGATTATACTTGAGAATGCACATCTTCAATTCAGAACCTTATCTGCAATCAGAAAATTAAGTATTAATTGAGAATGTGATAACTGTAATTAATTTTCAAAAGCTTTTGTGCTATATGAAATTAAATTTACCTATTTAATCTTGCTTTGCATCTGGTATCAATTGTTGATTAGTATCAGTTCAAGCACCAGTTTTATTTCTTCCTAATTAAGATGTATATATATATTGATAAAAGAGAAACA